>JAHQIW010006847.1:0-409562 GCA_019055375.1 Parelaphostrongylus tenuis | reverse complement strand
ACCGGATAACTGCTTTGTTCATATCTCATGCCATCATAGAAGATGTAGGAGGACGTCTTTGTCGTCCTGTCAATCCCCCTGTTGAAGATCCGACATTCTCGATGGCCACTAAAGAATCAGATTACACGTATTCCGGGCACGATAAAACCTGAACACTTGAAGAATCTCCCACCACTTCTCATTATTACGTTACGTTAGCTTGATTGATACGTTAGTTCGCTCTCCATAAAATGAATTGGAATACAGTTTCCTACACAATGGAAAACCAGCAAGATCACGGTGTTTCCCGAAAAGGGAGCCCACTACGCTATCGGTGACAATTAATCGATGTGATCGCTATTTGTAGTTTATAAACGTTCCACTCGTGGCGTCCCAAGCACGATTAGCAGAACAGCAGACGAAGAAAAGCCATAAGTAAAGGTAAGGTTTCGAAAGGATTTTGTACCGTTGACCACATCAAAGCAAAAATAAAAGTTATTGGAAATCTGCGACAGTACAAGAGATCGCTCTCTTTCACTTCCATCGATTTGAAGAAGACCTAGAATTCAATAGAACTACAAGCGGTCACAGAAGCTCTGAACAGCCAGGACAATTCTAAAATTTTTCATGAACGGCGTGAAATTTTACGATCACAAGACTATCATTTTACAACGGTATTACTGTCGACATAAGAAGAGTGGTTTGACAACGCGATACAGTCTGCTTGAAATAACTCACTTTCGCTCTTCAAAACGTCATATGGACAGTAGATGGGGCAACATGGGAGTGAAAATTGAGGCTTGACATTGACACCATCTATGTTTATCGATCACATCATTCTCATAGAAGAAAGCATTCATTCTTTGTAATTAATATTGACCGATTTCGACAATGCCTGTGTAAAAGTGGTTGAGCGCCCAAATTTGACAAAACGATGTCTATGTGAAACGGATGAGTTTTGCATGCTGCCTTCGCGTGCAACGGTATGAGTGTCTCCAAGGGCCCCACTCACGTCTGTCCAGGTTGTAAAGTCATTTTAATAATTGACTTAGCTACAAAGATGAACAGGAGGAAATGAGCGGCATGAAGAGTTTTGTTAGCGTCAAGGATGTTGTGAAGGAGCAAGGAGCACCCGAACCCGTTCCCACACTTTTGTCTTAACGATTACTCCTGCTCAAATATTTGCGTTAGAAATGTGACTACCACGTTACCAGAATGAGAAATCATTTGGTGCCTAACAAGCAGTCGAAAGGTCGGTGTTTGGACTAACCTATATCTCATTGAAGTGAGAAGGGATTTGAAGTTCTGCTCAGCGTCAATGATCGAAAATCAAAGACGTCATTCTGTACGCGAGGAAATCAAACATATGATGGCTCGACACGTAATGCGTTTTAACAACAACCGATGGAAGAGAAGTGTTTTCGCCTGGATAATCACAATGTCAAGAACACCACGAGAAGATCACCAAACTGAGGCGTCAATTTCTTCACAAAATTCAACAGAAAACATAAGATGCTCAACGATTCCTAATGGGTAAATAACCTGCTGGGCCACTCTTGCAAACGCTGGGTAAAGATTAGAAGTCTTAGTGGTATCCACTCAACTCATGGGCAGTCAGCGGGACAGTAGATGGTACAGTCAATTTGTTGAAGTAAAACAACCGAAGATTGAACGCTTGAGAGAGGCAATCGTGCCACTAAAAACCAGTGCAGTATATTGCTCTCTTAAAACAGTAGGTTTGGTTAGACTTGAGCAAGTACAAACATGCCATTGAAAGATTAAGCTAAGTACTCGCTGTTTAGCAATCCCTGCAGGGTGTGTAAACATTGATTTCTAAATTTTTGCTTCCTTGAGGTGACCGAATGTATACATAATTTTAAAAATGAATCGCAATGGCCTACTAATGCATCGAATCATTGATGCTAGCCTCTCAGACAAGTCTGGTCCCAATGCACCGACCCTTAAGAGATAGAAGGCTTGCTGAGCTTCGAGCACAAGATCGAACCATCGACCATGGATTGACCGGTCACGTGTGCCCCAGATCACCTCTAACCAGTGCGCCACAGTGCTCCAAATGTCGTTATGGTGAGTGTAATGTACGGTACCTTCATCTGCGGTACTTTTTAGACTTGAGCTCTATCACGTTAGTATTTTAGTAGTCAAAATCCGAGATCCGACAAGACTTCACAGTTTGCCCTATAGATGATAAGGCTTGTAAGAAAAGTCCTTGGGAAGACTTTGTTTGATTGCTTAAAAATTGTTGTGCTCTCCTCGCTTAGGGCACACAATCGCGCACAGACTGATGCTTTACAAGGTTAAATAAGATTTTCTGCTGCCAAACTGAAATTTCACACACAGGAAGACTTTTCTACGTCTGTAGACTATAGAGAATACTGTGAGTAATCTATCAAATGAGATAGAGAGCGAGATCTGGTCTATCATTTTCTTGTAATGAATGCCGGTTTTTAATCTTGCAAATTCAAGCGTCCTGCTCTGAAGCAAAAACCAAGGTATACTAGCTGACGAGACACGTATATCGTTTTCGTGCACCATCTGATAGCCGTACGGCCACACATGTGCATGTGCACCCGAGGCTCCATTGATATGTCGTAAGCCTTATAATTGCGATCGGTCCACTTAGATTATATAATTTAATCTGGAGTTTATTTATATGCAGCTCGTCAAATTTATTTCGACTTTTTTCTAAGAACAGCATGAACTTTTTCATAGATGTGAGTGATAATAATAAAATCTTTCAACCAAAACAAGCACAACATTTATGATTCCCCATCTGCATAATGATAGTAGAGTATCGGAAAATCTCCACAGTACAGTGAAACATGCAAGATGTGTTGAAATAAAAGTAAGGAGTTGCTGGAAGTAAAGAAAAATTGAAATAAATTATTATTTTGAGTGGAAGATTGCTTAGTAGATATATAAGAAGATGGCGACTTGTTCATGAGATATGCCACGCATTAACACCTAACGCACCGTGCACTGAAATTTCCACATATATGTGTATCTGTTTCAGCCTATAGAAAAGGAAAAAGAAAGGAACCTCAGGCCAGAAAACAGTACTAATTGCCTGGCATATTCTAAAAAGTGCTCAATAGTTTATAAACACGATCATGCCTATGCTGTCGTTATTTATTTATTCTTTGAATGAATACTATATGCTGCCCAATATAGTCCGGCTGAGAAGGGTAAATGTTTCAAGGCTAACAAGCCTAGCCATTAAGGAATTATGTACAGCGAACTGTACTATATCTTGATTAATAAACTTTCGCTGGATGGAAAGAAATCGTAGAATACTTATTACTGTTCCTACAAAAGGCAACATCTATTGAATTTTTAATAAGTGCTTATTGTTAAATAATGGAGAGTTCTTCGTCCTTAATTTCCGTATTCGATAGAAAGCATATTTCACAGACTAGCTCCACCTGTAGTGCAACTGCAACCTGAATAGCCATTTTGTTACGCTTAGATCAACGATAGAGCAAGTTTGAAGTGTTTTATTTACATCACAGCAATATCGTTTATTGACACAGACTGTGAGATAAAAAATTTCAATTCAGGCATCCATCCTCATTGCCATGATCACCACCATGTTCAGCAAAAGACCAGACTATGATGTTGAAGCACCGCAGGAAGATGTCATGTACAACAAAGAAGACTTTATTTCACTTTTCGTGTCTGTCTACGGCGACGACAGACTTCTGTGAGTAAACCACGTTATTCAAAAAATAATTCCTCATATCTATGTTTAATGCTTGGTAAGACATTCGCTATTGAATTTGATGATATCAATTCTTTTTTCGGTAATTATATGTCATGCGGCGACAAATAAATATTCAACTCCATTCACTTTACAGAAACTTTCCTAGAAGTCTCATATTTCATATTTGAGCTAATATGTCACGTGGTCTGGTAATGGGCTTTTGTACAGCTCGATACACGTGTTTCGACCTTACATTCTGGTCAGTCGGGCAGAACCTGTCGTCTTTCAGTCTCTTTAGCCAATCCTCTTGGTAGCCCTACTCTCAGTATAAAGAGATGGCGAAGATGAGCGATTTACACTGTAAGTCAAGTGAAAATTCCACCGAACATATTGTGTTGTACACTCGATTGCTCTCTGACTGGTATTTTCCTAGAATTATGCCTTTATTTCAAGTGTTTTATTGAGACCACGCTCACGAATGTGCACCACTGTACGTTCTGTGATATTTTCACTTGACTTGCACTGTAAATCGTTCGTCATCACTACGTCTTTACAGGGAGCGTAGGGCTCCCGAGAGGATTGGCTAAAAAGGACTGAAGGACTACGGGTTCTGTCTGGCTGACGAAAATGTAAGATTGAAACACGTGTATCGCGCTGTACAAGAGCCCATTACCACACCACATGACATGTTGGCTCAACTAGTAAATATTAGATGTACAGAAATTTAAGCGTGGTCCTAATAAAACACTTGAAATAAATATTTGCTAATCATTTTTACAAATAAACCATTTATAAGTTTCAGCAAAAAGAAAACATTTGCGTTTCAACGCACGTTTTTCTCACAAGACAAAGCTCTTTTATCAGTTCATTAGTAATCATTCGGCAGAGTAAGATTCAACGTTCCAGCGTTGTGCTCAGTCTCTAGAAAGACCGTTTCTCTGCAGTCGCATTGTAGCAGGAAAAATAAGATTGATTCACGTGCGCAAACTTGTGTATTTTGACTGGTCTACGGGTTGTGGGAAGTGGGGCGCAGGGAAGGCGCGCTCGATTCAAAATGTCATCTATCGATATGGGCCTTGCTGGGCGAAATTGTAGTTTGATTTTTGTTATCTAATCAAAAATTGTTTCTCCTTTTTGGAAGAAACTTCAGATAGAACATCTGACTTTGATACCAAAACATTTTCTCTACACGTTCATGTGCTTTTCGTGCTTACAGCCGAGTAATAGAGGCGCGACCGATGTAAAAGATAATTTCATTCTGTGACAGCGTTATAGAAAGGTGTTTTGGAAAATCGACTATGTGTCGCGTTAGCCAGAAAGTTAAGCTTTCGAATGTTTACTAACACTCCGATAGAACATTTTTGCCCGGTAAAAGGAGGTGGCTTTCATATGTCTCCGTCTAAACATATAAAAACATTATCGGTTGTTAGCCTTGTCACATGGAGTTTCTCAATACAGTTTTCATTGAGTCGATACCTTATCCAACACAAATTTTTCGTTAGATCTGAGGTATGCAAAGCTGTTTTCTGAACTTGGTCAATTACACGAAAAGGTGTCCTAGATTTCTTCTTTAGTTTCTCGATTAGCGATTATCATTTGGGAAGAGACAAAATATCGATATAGGGATGCAAAGTGTGCGTTCTAATATCCTTTCCCCTTGCTATGAAACAATGTGTCTATTTTGAAGAAGTTCATCTGAACAATTTCATGCGTGAATTTGTGTGGAAGTATAAGTAGCAGTTCAAGGTAAAAGTTCAACTTGAAGATTGTTTGTAAGAAAGATAGAACATGCCCACTGTTTAGCATTTGTGCTACCTGTCCTTGCTATTCCGCTCCACAGAATATCTAATTCTATCTAATTCGTAGTACAGTCAAGCTCATCACGATATAGGAAAGTAGAAAGAACTCTTAACCGGTAGAGAGAGCAAAAATTCCGGTTGTATCCGCCTCAAAGTGGGAGACGCCATGCAACTATAGCAGAGGAATGCTCGAGTAATGGTGATGTTTATAGAGATAGACCATTTACTTGGCTCCCAAGTCATGGCAGAAGAGCAATGATGAGCTTTCGTTCAGTCCATGTGGCTAATTTATAAATGATTAGGGGCAACTTGTAGGACATTACTCTCTGATCGAAATAATCAACGGAAGAACTCAAGAGGCACTGCACATCTGACAAAAGACATTTATTCCACCAATTCGTCTCACATCAGATACACGATTGTAAAGGAAGTTTATGTCATCTTTTCACTCTGCAGGCAGTGTAATCAATTCGGCGTTAATTCCCTTCTACTCAGGGTATACTCCTTTACATGGGTTTGGCTGAACAGAACGGCACCGTGATACTGATGAGGTCAAAAGGCCGAAACGTAGGCTTTGCACTGGCAAGTGCCATAAGAAACCTCATGAAAGGCTTAATATATGTTGTCAGGATGTAGAAAAGTATTGGGCTCTTTCCTGTTTGATTCCTATGGCCAAAGTACATATTTATCTACTCAAAAAAGAACGGAGATGCTTCCTTTGTTGTTACAAAAGTGCATTGTTCTTATGACATAATTCTGCTGGAATACATGGTAGACAGAGATGCATTCATTGCAACAAAATTTCATTTAGAAAGTAGCAGTCGTAGAAGTCACAAATTGTACAAATTCACGAAAAGATTGCAAAGAAAGGTTAAGGAACTGTAATGGTTGCAATTTTATGTAGATTCGGCGTCAAAATTCGATGACTGGGGTTTTTAGAAGTCGTAATTAACAGAAGGACGAAGCGTTGTGGCCGAGTGGTTGGAACGAGAGCTAGATCCCTTACCCAGCACTCTCCGGCATTCCGCAACGAATGCCCATTGGGAAGCCACGGCCAGGCTGTTCTCGAGATTGCAAGGAGACGTGCTCATCCAGTATTCTACGACGTTTAAGAAGAAGACAAAAAAAAAACGAATTTAGTGCTAGAATTACTAGGAACCGCTCAGGAAAAAGAAATACTGTGAAGACGGATCGATAAAGTGTCTCAATTAACAAAGAGTATTAATTGAGGTTCTTAGTATTATTAGTTATTAGTATAATATAGTAGTGGCTAGTATTAGTTCTTACAGTGATTAGTATAATATTAGTTTTTAGTACTGTTAGTAGGGTAGGGCTTTTCGAGCCCGAAACAATATTTGTGCTAGATAAGCTACCGATTGACTGTAGAATGTTAAGTAAGAAATCACTGCGCGGTAGTATAGAGAAACGAAAAGGCATTGAGGTGTATGTGACTCAACTCGTCACTATTTCGTTCAAATGTCGTGTCCACTGGACATCACTGTAATAATGTAGAGCTATGTATCGGTGAAACAATGTGAGCTTTCGATCAAAAAATTGCTCGGATACAGTCAATTCAACATTCCTCTCGTTATCAGTGGAATGTTAGATTCAATTTTTCAAAATTGAATATATAGTAAATTATTTTCAGAGAAGAACAATGTTTTGAAGACCAAGAATGCCTACAAATCAGAGATATAGTGCTAACCAATAACGGAAGGTGAGGAAAATTATCGTTACCATCTGTCATTTTGCTGCATTTCCGGTGGCAATCATTTGGATGCCCAATTTTTCTATTTGGCTTGATCAGTTATTAAAGTTTGTCGTTTATTTATTTACACGCCTAAGGGAGTAGGGTACTAGCGGCTGACGTGATATGATGGCAACTCACGTTCAGGCTGTATTCTTCATGTTTTTTTACCCTGTACTTGTAACCGATCTATAGCATATTCAATACATCAATCGAAAACACATTTCATTCAGACTGAGAAGCCATGTCCTGCACCGCCATATATGAAGACGGTAGTAGATTTTTGTGATGAGTCACATGACCATTAAAAATTTCTTTTTGTATCATAAAACAGCATAGGCCTATAACAATCTATAATGATTGTACCTTTCCTTTCGAGTGTTTTCTTAAGACCACAGCTCAAATTTCAATATGCCTTGCAATCATTTTGAGCCACGCATGTCAGTTGTCTGTCAAACAGGTCTTAAGAAAACACTCGAAGCGAAAGTTATGATATGAATATGTAAGCCACGAGCAATCGGGTGTACAACACTCTGTGTTTGGTGAGTTTTTTCACTGGACATAGAGTGTTAAACGTTCATTGCAGCTAACTCTTAGTGTGGGGACTGGAGCTCCCACAGAGATCAGCAAAAGACGAGAAAGGGTAACTGCCCGACTGACGAGATCGTAAGATCGAAACACGTGTATCGGGCTCTGTAAGTCAGCCCTGTTTGACAGACCACTGACATTCGTGGCTCAAAAATGATTGCAAGGTCATAATGATTGTGGCAAAAAATGGTGCGAAATTTTAGTTATAAACATAGATGTGACTTAGTGATAGCTCCAACAGAGGATTCCAAGGTCTCCAGTCATACCACTGCCAATCTCTGGAGCTTTTGAAACAATTCTCTTATTGATGTCACAGACCAAGAGAATGAAAGCCTGGCTACACAAATGTCAGGTAGAACCAAGGCCTTGTGTGTATTGTATAACATTTCTGCCACTATGAATTCATTAGGGCTCCAGCAAGGTTTCCGAACTTGATCCAAAAAAAAAACTTTTTCAACAAAAACTATTTAATCTTTAACCTATTTTGTGCAGAATTTTCTTGCGCGTCGTTTGGTATATTTTTGCACATATTTGTCTTATAATGGAGCCAGCGTCGCCCAAATCAGTGGTTGTCACCAAGTTAGGAAGGAACACCAACACCGAGACCAAATCGATTTGCGCCAAAAGCAATGTTGATCATTTTCTGGGGCCTACGTGGGCCGATTCATTGGGACTTGTTGTTACGAGCCAATCAGACCATTAACGCTGAGCGATATTGTCGGCGACTGAACCGTTGCAATCAAGCAATTCCACGTCACCGCCGTCGCCAAGTCATTTTGTTTCAAACCAATGCAAAGCTACACGTTGCTAGGAAAACAAGGAAGAAGTTGACCGATTTGGGCTAGGAGCACTTAGATCATCCGCCATATTCGCCAGATCTGTCTCCGTCCGATCTCCATCTCTTCAGATCATTGGAGCACTGGCTGGACAAAAAGAAGTTTCGAAACATCAATCGTTTGCGTCGAGATTTGTTTGGTTAATTTGCATCAAAGAATAGTGAGCTTTATGAGATCGGAATTGATTAGTTGCTGAAGCGCTGGCAGAATTGCATCCAGGCAGACGGAGAATTATTTAATTAATGTTATTTGATACTTTCGATTACATGGAAAAATAAATTCCTGAATTTTTGATCAAGTTGGGAAACTTAGTTGGAGACCTAATAAATCTGTTCAACCAAATATTCTCTTGTCTCATTATTACTTTCGTACTACTGCTTTGTTCAGCTTTTACTGTTTCAAAATGAGATTTTTGCCAAACTTTGGTGTTGGAGATTGTTTTGTAGCTGAAGCAAACACTTAGATACGGTCGTAGCATCATCGCTAGCCTTCCAAATGAAATGGGCTACTGCAAAGTAATGTCTCGATGGGCATCTCATACACTGATCGACCATCTAACATTACAAAGTCGACTCATCACATTTTCAAGAAATTGGGTTGGACCCACGATGCCGCATCCACTGTATAGCCCAGATATTGCTCCATCGAAAATTTATGTACCGCTCTTTTGAGCGGTTTCTGCGGGAGAACAAATGCAAGGTCTGTAATAGTCAAAGCGACCTCAGCCGACTTTTGGGATGAGTTCTTTGTAGAACGAAGGCGTCCAATCTTTTGTGCAGCATTTGGTTGTATATAACTGATCACGATGACAATTCTATTTGTTGACTGATTGAATCTCTCAAAAGGTAACAATCATTTGAACATAAATGTCGAAATGAAAAGATAATAATGGGACAAACCAATTACATTGAATGGGCACAAATACACGATATACAACCAGGAATTTATCCTACATGGGCTTGTCTGAAGACAACTTTGGAGCAAAAAGTTGAGCAAAACGTAGTAAAAATACTTTCGTTTTCTTTCAAGTGATATGGTTGCGTTTCGTTGGTCTCAAAGTTTTCGTCATTTGATAAAACACTTTAAATATATGCATATATTCAGACAACAATCAACAAGAACTATTCTTCAAAATACAGGCTACCATTTTCCACCACTTTTTGCCATCGGTCCGCCTGGTTTCGGATCTGATCGAAATACCAATCCTTCGGCTTTGATCGAAGAACTCTTGACATGTTACTTCAACTTTATTGAAAGATTCAAATCGTCGGCCTTAAAAAAAGTGTTGCATTGATCGGAAAAGGCCGTAATCAGACGGAGCAATGTCCGGACTATAGAGTGGATGCGGTAGAATCTCAACTCCGTCCAATTCCTCAAACTTTGCCTTGGTCTTTATGGATGTTGTCGCCCCAAGCTTTGTTGAATCGGAGAGCAGCATCAGCATCATTTGAACCAAATTTGTACTCGCAAAGCATCAAGAAACGTTTTTGTTCCCTGGACAATCCCATTCTGGAGCAGTTATAATCAAATTATATATCAGTAGATGCGTAAGAAGTAGACTTTACGAATGATATGCAAATCACACACGATTCAAGGAAAAAACGATGTTCTAATCCAAACGATGGAAATTTTCTTTCCAACCTAATAGTTCGAACTACTTATGTCGAAGTGTGCTGATCAACAAAGCTCACATGCCAGCGAAGAGATTCAGTGGTTTCTTTCCAGATTTCAGCTCCGGCAAGAGGCGACATACTGATAAAATAGGCTTTGGGTTCAGTAGACATTCATTCCTCTGAATATTTCACATAGTCCGTCAACAGAATTTACTGTGTGAATCCTATACTTCTTGCATCTGATAAATCTCTTTGTTATCGTCCTCCACGAAGATCCTCGCATTAATCACGTGATCCTTCGGCTGTTGCGTAGCTTTTCGTCTCTATATGAATGGCATAGAAATGATGAAGATAACTTTTTTTCAAGAGGCCAGCAGGCAACGAGTGCTCCTGAACGGTTAGTTGATTGATTGCAATTCCATTACCCGGGATTAAAAGTTTTTTTTTGTAGAATTGATATTGGTTTAGATCGTCTGTTGCTTCCTGAAGATTGTTGATTTGAAAGCTTGAAGAACTCGTCTTCAACACGAATTGTGTAAACCAGACCATAAATCTCATTTGATCTAGAATTAGCTCGTTGGTTGAATTATCTATGACTAACGGCTCGAAATGCCTACGCTACGTCTTTCAACCCTCATAAACACACCAATTACAACTAGGTCACTATAGTTATAACTATAAAATTTGATCTATACGCGAGGCTGGGCTTCCAGGCTATGATCGAAACTCCTTCGTAGCGTGGGGCGCCTACAGACGGGTGAACTTCCCTGTTCACATTGCAGTTTGATACTCAAGCATGTCACTCTATTAAGAATAAACAAAGAAGAAAGCCAGAGAATTTCCGATAAGAATTGTTAGAAGTCACAATATTTTATGAACGGTTTCCCTTGTAGTGAATCATCACATTGCACATGAAGAGGCGTTTAAGGTATAAATGCCGTAGAATCATTGAAGTGGACAATATTATTGCACTAGAATTCACATTATAAAGACCATCTAAATGGCCCTTATTTCGAATCGACGAGGTGACACTTCCTGAATACGTTGTCATGCCATTTTTCAAAGACTGCTCTCATAATTACTGGCTAAGAGTAACTATTTTATAGTTCTAGCACTCAAAGCAAATGACACTCATCAGCTATTCTCATTAATGATAAGCTCACGAGAAAGATATCTTGACAAAGTAATCAAAACTGGATATTTCAGAAGCAGAATTCTTCGAGCAGCAGTGAAGGAGAGACTGAATAAAAAGATTTCATTATTCACATTTGCATATTTGAAGCTTCCGCAAAGTACGTTTATATAATCACCATGATTTGAAAATGTCATGTAACTGAGTCAAGTTTCAAATACTCGAACCAGAGTTTTTATTATGGAGAAGTTATCACAGAAATTCAGAGCTTGTGAGAAGTGAACTGGACTCATTAAAATGGAAGATTGATTTCGATGTAGTCCTCGAGGAGTGCCACTCATAATGGCTAGTACGTCATTCCCCTTTTTTTTCGAACTTGAGGAATACTGTAAACTGGCTTCTCATCATAGTTCTGATGTTACAAATTCAGTCACCCAAAAAATTCTTTGCACTTGTTCTATCTTAGACCGCTTCACTTCTTATACTAGGAACGCTTGTTGTAAAACGATTACAATATAGTCCTTGAATCTAAATACCAAATGAGTGAACTCTATAGCGTTTTTGAAACTTTTTCTATGGAGCAATAGATTTTCTAGGTAAAATTACCTTTTCCACGCAATCAACAGCCGTTTTCACTATGTAGGCTCAAAAACAATCTCACGATTATACTAGGCCTATGTTCGGAAATTTTTTCACGCTTCCTTTCTAAAATATAAGTGCGGATCACAGTTGTATCTAGCCATTTATTCGCTTTCAAAAAACGTCAGAAATCAACATTCAGACGAGATTTTCGAAAGCGGCTCTGTTTCTCGGACAGATACGGCGAATACCCATGTGGTCGTTATGGGCCTTGGTGGTGGTTTTATTAGTGGCTACCTACATCATCACTTCCCTCAGGTACTGCCGAAATCTGATGATAGCGTGATAAATGCTCCGCTCCGGAGTCATATTTGGCAACTCAGAATTGAACTTCTTCAAGAAAAAGGTACAATTCCGTTATTGGAAAACATTTTCTTTTACTTTGAGGTCAAAACTTTTTGCGGTTCTTCCTCAGACTTTCAGCAATCATTTGATAGAAGAGACCTCAAAAATTTCAGAATTACAGTTTTTTAAGCCTTCTCATAGTGATGTAGCAATGAGAATCATAGTGAATTTCATGATCGGAATGCTCGGAGTGTCTTGGTTGTACGGCAAGACTTTTGTACATGGATTTCGTTACACATAAGTGAAATTTCAGTAGCACACATCTCGTTAATGTTGTAACGAAGCCTGACAATTGAAAAGGGCTCTATAAAGTGCAGTAAAGCGATCAAAAGATCTCGCAACTCGTAGTCATCGCTTCTCGGGAAGCTGGTCGGTCACGAGCGCAGTCATATTTAACGCGCAATTTTTGTTATTTAATTTTTGTTCGTTTCAGAATAAATTTTAGGTAAAACATATGATTCTGACACTCTAAGTCGCGCATAGGCTTTGGTTGCTTATGCCTAGACATAGCAAGGGGCTTACTTACAAATATAAAATAAAAATGAGAGGCTTGAGATAATAGAACGATGAAACAAAGTTGCTTTCATAATTCCAATACCAAAAACCCAAAGATCTTTGCAAAAGAATGTAAAAAATTCTCAAAAAAAAATAGAAAATACGAGCGATGACGCACTCGCGCGTGAAATTTGATTTTATTTTTACTTTCATAACATATTAGGAAGGCCTTTCTAGAATCCAACACTTATATTTCAAAATCTAAAAATTTGACTCAGGAATGATTACGGAAAATTCAGTGGGAAGTCTTTGTCCACCACCAGCAAGAAAAAAAATTCCACAAAAAAGGCTTTCCGATAACGGAACTGTACTAAGAAAAGTTTCCTTTATAACTAAGCTAGTACTACAAGGTTGTTAAAAAAACCTTACTCGGTTGACCTTCAGACAAGTTCGTCTTCTTCAGAGTCTTCAGTCATTTATCAGAGCATAATGCAATTCACCATCAAAGGGCAATCATCCCAACATCAATTCTGTATCTGAAGGCATCGCAAAGTGGATTTCTTCATTTGAGCGGTGGCCTAACTATGAAGAGGGGACTCGCTCGATAATGAAGGCGAAGGAACACAGCAGAAACGAGCGACTGTGGACAATGACTCAAATCATCGGTTTTGAAAAAGGCGAAGAAGTCGAAACGTGCCAAAACAAAACTTTTTATCAAACTCGTGGTGATAACCCAATCACGAAAGAAACTCTTATTGATATCAAAGTTATACAAAGTCGATTAAATCGACTGTTTCTAAAACCTCGTAATAAACATTCAAATTAATTCCGAAAAAAAAGAATGTTTTAGCCTATACGAGGTTGGTACGCCAGGGGTCATACACCGGTGTTTCGGAGGCTCGTCCTCCTCGTCAGTGACCCCCGCCCCACATAAAGCCCTGCACTGTAGCAAGGAGGGAGGCGTATGTGCTATGTGGTGATGGCATAGTGTACAATACACTGGTCCATCCCCATCAGTCGATGGTTTCGGCTGGTAGACCAAAACTAATCCATTAAATCGACTGTTTCTAAAACCTCGTAATAAACATTCAAAATAATTTCAAAAAAAAACTGACGAGGAGGACGAGCCTGCGAAACACCGGTGTATGACCCTGGCATACCAACCTCATTTAGGCTAAAACCTTTTTTTTTTGGAATTATACAAAGTCGCTTTCAGAATAATCCAAAACTGGAGCACCTGCATGAGAAATTTTTATTCTCTTTATAGACAAAAAACAATGACTGGAAAACAATTGGGACGAATTTAGATGAGAATCACCGCTGTTGACATAAGTCCAACAGTAGTGAGTATGGCAAAGAAGTGGTTCTCTTTGGAGACCGATTATCGCTATGACGTCGTTGTTGAAGATGGTGTTCAATATTTCAGACGATGTGTAGAGCAAGGTACTCGACTAACCATTGAAAGATACCGTTCTTTGATTTTTCCGTTTGAGCATTATCCTAGCCATTTAGATCTCTGTTGTCGCTCTTCTAACTGAAGTAACGAAAATCATATTTTGAGTTTATGGTAGACTTGTCTGTTGAGTGATACATCATAAGGCAATGAAGAAAAAGCTATAAAAAAGTTTAGCAGCTTAAGCAAAACTTGCTAACAAATCATCACGCGAATCTGGTTCTATTTCACGATAACACATCACCGAATATATCGATCCTATCCCAATTGCAAAATACATTTTTGTAGCTCAACACAGTCATAGATGATTTATAGGTATGCAACTGATTCTGAGAAAAAGGAGAAACACTTTCATGTTTAGGAGAACGGTTTGATGCAATCATGCTCGATGCTTGTTCTCTGGATTTAGAAGCTAACTTTACTTGTCCAACAGAGGTGTTTTTAACAGAGGAGGCAATAAAAAATATGGCAGCATTGTTAGGACAACGAGGTTCGTTTGTTTGTGATGAATGTGGCTGAACGAATTGCACATGTTGGAGTTTTGTACTGCTTATATCGTACCTTACAGTATATGACAACTACGTATGAGAACAGTTACAAAGTATTTCGAAATGCAATGTGTTAAATATCGCCATCTCATGAGATACACAGTGTTGCCACACCACTAGTTCCATTTTCAAACATTAGAGTCACCACATCGGACAATGTGGTCGAAACGAAATGTTTTTAGGTGTTTTAACCATCAACTTCCTGGCTCGTTCAAAAACTGTGAAAGATGAGGTGAGTAACTTAACTCTTCACTGTGAGCCACTCAATTATCAAGTATTTCGTAATCATTCGTTTTGAATTTTTTTTTTGGGACCACGCTCAAATATCGGTGAGCTTGATAATTATTTTTAAGCCATGCATGTGGTCTCTTATGGGTACCAATAGAGTGCAATGTGCGTGTTTCGGTCGTACCTCGTCAGCGTAAATCGTAATCTTGCCTAACAGATCATTGCCGCGCTCAAAGAGCTCGTCATCCTTGGATTCAAAGCACGCTGTATGATTGATGCTTCGGAACTTCGTTTTGCTCAGGAAGTGCTTCAACGACCGGAGAAGAGGCGGCAGACGAAGGCGACAAGTTAGAACTATACGGCGAATAATCCAGCAGCTCGCATCCCAGTTCGATAAACTTTCTCGTTGACATTTTGGCGTCATACCTTTCCTTGCGTGTCTTGAAGCAGAATGAGATTGCGGCGACGTCTACGCGACAGAGCCCGATTGCTGCGGTCTAGATGGTGTTTGCGTACGCAAATCTTTGAGCCTTTGCACGGTTGATGTTCTCGAAGGTAGTCGGTGCATCGCGTTCCAATTCCTACTCGTAAAGCAGCAAACTGCGGTGAAGGCCCCATTGAGCGGCCATGATACACCAAGTATGGTCCAATTTGCAATTCAAAAAAATCTCAAAAATCTCCGTACAAAGCCGTAATGATTTAGTGCCTGAGAAACAACAGAAATCTGTTCAGGCTAATGGCGCATGCTTTTTATAGTGTTGTCAGGTAATTTCAATAACTTTTGGTTAACAAATTTATTGCTCTAGTGCCAGAACGTATGAGAGACCAAACAATATTTCGTATAGCTATACGGTGCTTAAGAAAGCGTGTTATGATTATTTAGGTGCTCAAGAAATTCCACAAGTACTTGAAATACGAGAAGGCGACAGCCTTGGACAAATCACCCAACTATGTGAGTTTATGGTCTTTTAAGAGCACGATATTACAGAATTTTGTCGCGATTTAGGTTGGTTCATCAAGCGTAATTCAGTGCCGCGTTCCTCATCTGTATTTGTCAAAAACTGTTTTCATCCAGCTGTGACTTCCTATTACAGAAGATATTGGCTATATGAGAGATTTAATTTTAGCCCTCGACCAGCGATAGTCATGGTCAGCTGTTAAGAAGTATCATTATGTCATTCCGAAACCTTGTTGTATGATCCGTCATCAAATATTACTGCATGGTTATCCAACACTTTTTGCCTTCAATGCATCTCTTCGCATTCATCGCCTCCAAAATCAGTAAACATCGCATGTGTTGTTTCGGTTGCTGTTTTAGGATTTTCGTATACTTGAATGAATGTTACAGAATTCTCGTAGAGTGGAATCTTCTTGCAAATTTGAAACAAGCCGAGCAAAGGCGTACCCGTATGATTGCAAGAGAGTGTCAGGAAGGAGACAGAACCATCACCTTGTTTGGTAGCCTCCATCATTAATCGCTCAGTCACCGGTGACGGCCTGTAGCTCTGAGATATGTTTATGGCCAGCTTATTCGACAAATTCACTTTAGCGCTATGAAAGGAGAGAACTAGAAAATGCCAAGAACATTAACAAAGCGTGTCCAACCTTCACCAGATATCACACCAAACTAAAAGCACTCCAAACCCGGACAGAACGGCTGACAAATTTCACCTGCTGGATCGTAAACGTGTTTAACTAAGTAGATTGTGCCTCAGTAACAGTGAATAGATTGTAAAATGACAAGCTCACATCTAATCAAAAAAGTGATGAATTTCATGCGAAAGATTCCGTGTTTTTTGATGAATGGACTCGACGCTGTTGAAAATTAAGATCATTCGGTGTAGCACAATATTAATGGCTGATGTTTCGCCGTTTTCGCCTTCTTCATAGGCGCTTTGTCGTCCTAGGCTCCATCAGTTCTCTTTGGAGACCAGCCGCATCAGTTTTACTTGAGTGTATGTGTAAAAATATTATTGATCATTCAGCTTGACTCAAATAAAAGAATAAAGCTCTCGGCGCCAATCAATCCCTGAGGGACGCGCCATGCATTCGTCTCCAATTTTTAACTTCGTTTGAGGTGGTTGAATGCATATCTGGCCTTTACAATGACTCGCGGTGGCCAACTGCTGAACCGAGTCAGTGCTGCTTATGCTCCCAGACAAGTCTGAGACCAGTCTGGTACCAATTTAGCGATCTCGGAAGGATGTATGGCTTGGCAAGCCGCGAGCGTGAAATCGAACTATTGACCTCGTGTGCGACGCAGAGCACCTCTAACAACTGCATGCGCTCAGCTTGACATAATATTCAAGAATTTCATGATCTGAGTTGAGCTATCAGACTCACAAAACAGGAAACAGAAACTACGCAAAGTTACAATATATATATATATATATATATATATATATATGTATAATGAAGGTAACGATTATTATGACTCAATGAACGCGAAATGAAAGAGCGCTATGATAGAACCAGTAGCGCAATCGACACTTCTATGACGGTGACGATTTTGGTGATGAAATCTATTCCAGGTTCATACTTTCACACAGTTCGAGCCACCAAGACAGCTAGATGACACGAACATGAGCATGTCAAAGGCCTAGACAATTATCGACTTGATTGTGCTCATGATATCTATACCTTCGAATTGTTCCTGTTTCTACATTATAGCGTATATCCTATGCCAATTACGTTTATTAGTAACCAAGTGAGTTTCGATGTTTTTGTCAGTTCTGTCAGTTGGCTGCTTGCCAATTCGTAAGATGTTCTTGCATATCTGTAACGTGATATAAATGGCTTTTTGCACCACGTATTTGGATGTGTCGCGTCTGCATTCGAGAGAATAAAAACATTACGCCATTTGCTAGCTATAACCGTACCCATCTTAATTCTGCCCATAAGAAAAGGAGTGCGAAAAGCATCATCACTTGCTATTATTAATTCGTCCCGCCAATGTGTAACGATTTGTACCGTCAGCTAACTCGTTGGACGGTACGCACAGCTGACCTACTGAACTAACTGTACTATTTCTGATTCATTGGCCTAACGCTAAATCATCGGTGCATTGGCTTGACCACTGAATTTCTTGTGCATCGACCTAATCACCAATCAGCAATGTCGCAGAACAGTGAAATTCAACGAAGGAATCAACAAAAGCAGCACGTTTAGATTCATAGCACAATGCCACTTAGAGAATGACACACGCCAGGGGTTTAAACAAAGGTTACCGATCAAACGTTTCTCAACCACTCTGAATGGGTATTGAAGATTTGAAAGCGACTCAAGCACAACTTTCCCATGTCGAAGTCAACCGCACATCTTAAGTTAGCACGTAACAAAAAAGAAACGGAAATTTAAAACTCGACTGCCAGCTCAAGGTGAAAGGGTTTTGACCAGCAGTGCACAGCAACAACTCAGAAGGAGACAACCCAATCAGGACATTCCATCCGCACAAAAACGTGGAGTGAAATGGAAGCAAATTCTGAAGGAACCTATCAAATAATGGAGTCCGACATGAGTTGATTTACACTCACAGGCAAGTAGGGTTACGACGGCCGGAAAAAATTTTACAGCAATTCATTACTTTTAGGTTCCAGCTTTGTCAAATCGGGTTTTCTAGAATAACTCGAAAGACTGACTTTCTTGAAGCCTTATTATGTTAATAACATGAAACTGTGAAAATGAGAAAAAAAGCATAAAACTAATCTTTATTTTGAGCTTCGCGAGGCTGGTATCATTTTGCCGTTCGATTGTTCTTCTTTCCGGTGACGGATTTCTTGGTTGCTGTGGCTGACGTTTCGCGTATTATTCATTGCAACATTGCTTGTACGAATACTGTGAGAAAAAAAAATTGAAAATCTAGGGCATTAACAAGCGATAATCGATTCAAGGAAAACCACTCACCGTGCAATCTACTCCAGGTCTACCACCTATGTTAATAGCGCAGGGTGACGTATAAACCCGCTTACCATGTCACTAGGTCAAATTAACCATAGGTGTCAGCTGATAACCAGGCTAGAAAATCAATTTGAGATAAGGTGCCATGTGGTTGGTAATGTTGAGGCACTCTCCGTTTTTGTTCACTTGCGGGTTTTTAGAATTTATTCACAAAGCTTCAACGATTCGTGCTTTGGTAAATTTTAACTACTACCTCGGAGTCGCCATCGTTGTGCCTTTGTATCCTCTATCTACCTAGAAGTTTACTTGAGTCTTTATTTGTTTTCCGTCTAAGTGTTCTTCTACGGGGATATGAAGTGGCCTGCCTGTTTCGCCAATGTATTCGTCACCACATATCCTACAAGAAGTAAGGTATATTGTACCTACGCTCAGTCCCCTTTCTACCGTTGCGACAAATAGCGCAGTCCTTTTTATTATATAGACGGTCATACAAGCCGTTTCAGACTAATTGATGACGATGTGTTTTAGGAACAATTTCTACGATTCCTACAGATTATTCTAGAACACTGTTTATAGACACTTTCATATGGCAGTACTTACTTCGTTTGCTATGAAAGACAGCATAAGAGGTATCTTAATGTTCAGGTGTAGTGCCCTGTTGGTTCCCATTGCAAAGCTTTCCGCTCCTTTTCGGCCTATCCTTAGCTGTTGTTTTTTCCTTGTGCCTATGAGAAATGGCTAATTTTTGCGCCAAGTCGGGTGAATCCCTTCTTTCATCGTCTCCCGTACATACATTTACAGCTGTTCGATACATGCTTCGGACAAATGTTTTTTTAGTATATGACGGATGAGAAGAAAGGTGATGTACCAAGATGTTTTTGTTATTAGGCTTAAGATAAGATTTTGTATTGTAGCCACTCTGTTTGAAAAACAGCGGTCTAGAAGATTCTGTAGGAAATGTGGAAATGTCTTCTAAAACACTACCTCGTCAATTAGTCCGAAACCATTTGTATGCCCGTCTATGTGTTTCAAAGAACTGCGTTATTTCTCCCAACGGTAGAGACTGCGATTGCATGAGCGTAGGTACAATGTAGCATATCTCTTGTAAGACATGTGGTGGCGAAAACATTGACGAAGCAGGCAGACCATTTCACATCCGCATAGAAGGATACCTAGGCGGAGAAACAAATAAAGACCCAAGTAAACCTCTCGGTACACAGAGGATACAAAGGCACAGCGCTGACAACTTTGAGGTAGTAGTTTAAATCCTAGGGCACGAATCGAAAAGATCGGTTAAAAAATCCTTGAAGCTTCCTGGATAACTTCCAGAAACCCGCAAATGAACAAAAAGGGAGAGTGCCTTAATATAACCAACCACATGGAACCTTATCTCAGATTGATTTTCTAGCCTGGGTATCAGCTGACACCTATGGTTAATTTGACCTAGTGACATGGTGGGCTGGTGCATATGTCACACTGCGCTAACAACATAGATAGTCTCTAAATTAGATTACACGCTGAATGATTTTTCCTGAATCGATTATCGCTTATGAATGCCCTAGACTTGCAATTTTTCTCACAGTATGTAGTCGTATAAGCAACGCTACAATGTTCAAGCTCAAGCTCTGACGAAGGCGTACTTGCCGAAACGTCAGCCACAAGCAATCAAGAAAACCCGCTGAGCGTAAAGAAGAACAGTCGGTCAGGGAAAAAGATACCAACTTCGTGAATCTTTGAGTGAGATTAGTTTTGAGTTTTTCAAAACACTTTTCTATCCGATCGATTACGTATTTGAAGCAGCTTGGAAGAGAAATCACACACATTTGACAAAGTACAAAGTGTTTTTTTTTTGTTCATTATGTCAGTAACCGTTGCCGGTGCGGAGGGTACAAAAGTGCGATATAAAACAGGATGAGGATGATGGTAGGATATTTATCCAATCAACAGAGTTCCGCACGAACACTTGTATAAAGGCGTCAGCACAAAAACTGTTGCTAATGAAAAGCAATATGAGTCGTACGTGACATTGTAGATCTGACAGTATAGTTCTTGGAGCGGAAAATCAGTAGTTAGACGCTAAATTCATCCTGATCCCTACTAAAACACTTCTACCTCTTCGTTACACACAGTCGTCAACTTCTAGAGCGTCCCAAACAAGTTTGATACCAGATTTCCAAGTCAAGAAAAAAAACCAAGGTCTTGTGAGCATTGAACAGCATCTCGCTAATTTATCTATACTTCTCAGAGCAAGTAAATGAACAAATAAATGAATTATGCTCAACCAGCTAGCATTTAGTGGGTATTTATAGGGTAATCAGGTACGCGAGACTCAAAATCTTTTATGTTGACATGGTACCACGTGCTGATGGACAGATAAGGAACAAACACAGTTGAAAAAAAAAACAACAAAACACTCAGCGTCAACACTCCTATAGGGCGGCATCTGCGTCTCTGTACGGGAATGTCGTGCTTACGTCTGCGTTCCCACGAGTGACTTCATTCTCAAGATATGAGACGCCGCCGTTACAGTAGCTGACTGAGAACGTGAGAAAATTGAAAGTGAACGATAAGGCAGAGGGGAACACGCCCTGTTTGTGGACAACCAGATCCTGGGATGCAACCAGGGGCTGTGACTCAAATAAAATGATAAGATTATGCCAAAACAATTACAAAACAAGGCTTGTTCGGTAAAATGATTTCACAGATTGCAATACATTGATATTCTTCAGTCGACCTGAACTTTAAACATTATTTATTGCTGGGATATTTGTCATTGCAGGAAATAACGTTCATATTTGCACATCGTCCAGTTCTCACCTCTACGAATAACGTTAATGAGACCACGTGTAGGTGGTTTTGGAAAGCTCATTAGTATAAGTCTTTCTCCCACTCCTCTTTAATGGACGCGCCAATATCTGGCCTTCACGATGACTTGCGGTGACCTACCAACGCATGTAAGTCAGTGCTGTCATTTCCCCAGGCAAGTCTAGTATCAATTTGCACCCCAGAGGGACGGATAGCTTTATGAGTCACGAGCGCAATATCGAGTCATCGATCTTGCATGCGACGCAGAGCACCTTACCACTGCGCTCTGGCAGACAACTCTGTTGCATGTTTTGTTAGAAGACAGACGCAGACGCCGTGGAAGCCATGCTCTCTGTGTCTGTCTTCGCACGAGATGTGCCGCCTATCTCATGGAGCGCGGCGCCGGCATCACAGTAGCTAAGTGAGACTTGACGTCGCGTGGTGTGGAACGAAACGTCCCACATGATCCTTAAAGGGTTAGAACATAGGAAACGAGAGGACCACAACGATGCTACGGAAACGATTAAGACAGTGATCAACAAGACCATTGAAATCAATTGCGAGGATTACGTTTTTGGCTTAGCTTTTCACTATCATGGAAAACATTCGTTAGCGGTGTCTTTTTTCCCATCGTTCGCGAACAGATCAGATTAATGAGGTGACTCTTCCAAACAAATTATTCTATGACGTTTCAAGTTATTTGAAGGCTTTGAGCTAGAATCTTTTAGAAGGCTTCTTTGGCACTGTTCCGATTGCATTTGCAAACATCAATATACAATAAGATTGTTGCATTACATGAAGAAAGATGAAAGTTGAAGCTTGACGTGTTCACCACAAAAACATGTAGTAATATAAAGGAATAGCTAATATTATAAAATGATCTGCACAAAATCTTCTATTTTACCACTAATATATCAGTGTTATGATGTACAGCTATAAATGCAAGAAGGCTGAGTGGTATGCGAACCTCTGAAGAATCTTGAGCGAGAGATGAACCCGTGTTCCACCCTTACCGAGGGTCGATGTTATCCAGTACACTACCGAAACTCTTCTTCCGTTTCTTTCTGTAATGAATTACAACATCGCAACACTGCTATAAAAGCGATACAAAAAAATTTTTGCAATCATATATGCATTTATATACACATACATATAAGACTATATATATATATATATATATATATATATATATATATATATATATATATGCACATAGACATATTATTCGATGCATATTTGCATATACTATGCATAAGATTGGTCCATTTCTTTCGCACTATTATTTCATTCAGATTTTCTTCATCCCAGATCGGGCTATTACCAGGAGGCTGTAGTATGTCGGAGAATGATCAGTAACTTGGGCAGAGACTTGGATACGGCCGTAGCACCATCGCCGTACTCCAAATGAAATGAGCTAGCACAAATAATGTCTCAGTGGAGACTTCACGCATTGACCTATCACCTGAAAACACTGAAAAGTCGACTCGCTTTTTGGACAGACTGAAGTGGACCACGGTATCATATCTATCCTTGAGGCTTGGCTACTGATGCCCGGCGCGGCTCGACGTTCGCTTGATTCCACACCCACCCGAAGCTCTTTTGAATGACTGGAACTCGATCATATCAATTTATTGACTGAAACGTGATAGTAAGTGATAATAATTGCATTTATGGCACTTTTTATATGAACTCGCGCTAGTTTTTTGAGCGATTCAACTTTGTCTGACATTCTAAATATTCTATAAACCAGAACTTTTTTCTCATTTCCACCTTCATGGACATTCATTTTCCACCTTTATGGACATTCATTTTCATGGAAAATCCATGCTCATTGTGAACTTTGTATTCGCAGAACCATTCTATCTTTTGTAAAATGCAATTCGAAGTAGTAATTGGCTATTTGGCTAATTTCGCTTCAGTGAATTCCACTCTAAAGAGCACTGTAAGCTCGCTAGAGCATCTTAAATATGAAATTTAACAGATTTGTAAGTTCTCTATGAAAAAATAAACAGAATGAGATTTGGACAATTATTATCATTTGATGGAGACCGCTTCCTAATGACGCAGATCTTAACGTCTCTTATGTAGCAAGTACCCCATCAGTAAGACACGAGTATGTTACCTGCTGAGATAGACTATCTTTTTTATTTTAAGAAGTTCTCGTTTCGCTAATGGTAGGTCAAATTTATGCATTTAGAAATTTGTTGACATACTGTATGCTACAGATAGCAAAAGATGATTGGCTCCCTTTCTTGAACGTGCAAATAAACTTTACCGAGAGCGGCTACATAACAAATTGGTACTGGAAGCCAAATGATAAGAATATCCTGGTTCACCATCTCTCTTCTCATCCCTCATATACGAAAAAGGCGTTAGTAAAAAACATGTGTCGAACAGCAGCCAAGGTATGTAACGGGGAGGAGCAGAGAGTAGAATCCGTGAAACTGGCTCGGGAAATAGCCACTTCTGATGAATACGAATATGTAACCCCTCGGCTTAGGTTTAGAAGAAACAGTACGCCTCTGAACGAAACTCGAATGAAAGGGAAATCCATTTGATCTTCCCGTTCTTTTCAAATGAGATTGGTACTGCTATAAAACGCTGTTTGAAAAGAGCAGGTTTAGAGCAGTCGGTGACTATTATTGATATACCACTGAATACTCTAAAACGCCAATTAATTCGCAACCGCTTATATGACCGTCTGTATAATGAAAGATTACAAAATATGTCCTAACGACAGAGACGGTGATTGCATGAGCGTAGGTACAGTCTACGTAATCTCTTGCAAAGCGTGTAGCGATAAATATATTGGCGAAACGGGTAGGCCGCTCTATTCTCGCATGGAAGACCACCTAGCTGACAAACGTCTTAACAGACGAAGACCCCGCTAGGGGCGCATAGAGAACAGAAACACGACGGAGTTGATTTTGAGATCGAAGTCACCATCCCTGAGCAGGAACAAAAAACAGCAGCGCGAAAAATTCTGGAAGCACTTTGAATTAACACCGCCTGTCCAACTATAAACCACAGGGAGGAATGCCTCGTTATCACTCGTGATATGATTTAGTAAATAAGACTGTTTTTTGATGGGTAAGGTGCATTACGAGCCTATGTGATGTCCTTCCGGTGATCTCCTCTTGAATCATCCAGTGGAGCACATATAAAAAGCGGTGAGTATATTGAAGTCGATTTTGTGCTTGATGCGATTGAAATCTAGGTCTGGTGATTTCTTCTAATGGAGTAATGGAGGTATTTAACTGACCAGATTGCGGACAATTTGACCATTCTAGGCTCTGAAGAAGGCGAACTGCCGAAACGCTAGCTGCCAAATAAAGATTAATGTGACACCTCTTGCTTGGATTAAAGAAGAAAGCCAGGAATTATATTGAAGCATGCCGAGGTTAATAGACAGTCGGTCTTAGTAACTGTATGCTACGTGTTTTCGGCCAAGCTTGTCGTATCTGTTTCTCGGTTTTTTTTTCGATGGAATGACCTTTTGAAACAGATCGAACTAGGAACTAGGATATTTCAATCACAGCAAACGTAACATCTGAAATTTCCCATTTGTGTGAAGAGAGTAGTGAAGAAAAATGCGTACAACACAGGGAACGTATTAAAATAGAACAAAGGCTTTATTGGAGAAAACGCATAAAAAGATTTTAAGACTCGATAATATTTCGAGTAGAAGATTTTCTGGTGATGAATAAGGGATAAACTAACTATGGTGTAGGCTAAGCATCAACACCTAATACACCGTTGACATATAAGTGTCTTTCATACTAAATAATTCTGAGGGGCCGAAAAAAGGTGCTGTGCATTGATTTTCTAGAGATTCTCGTCCTCTTGTTCAACTGGAAAGAAGAAAAAAAAAAGGAATTTTGGGCTTGGAACCAGAGTCGATTGTCTATCACATTCAAATGATTGATTAGTCGTGTATATTAACGTTGTGGCCAATATGGTCATGTTAGAGCTATCAGGAGAATAATGGGATATGTATCGAGAACAGCACTATTTGACAAATGATGAACCTTTTATAGATTGAAAGTAAATCGTCGAGGTATTGATTATTGTATCCAACCCGTTAACAATTATTTATTGTTAGGTAATAGATGATACTTCGTCCGTAGTTGACATAATCGATAGAAATCATTTTCCGCAGATTCGCTTCGTCAGCACCGTAGGTATTGAACCGAATAAACAATGTGCCATTCTTAAATCAACGATGAAGCAAAATGCAGACATTTTCTTCCATCACACCGACGTTGTTTACAGACAGAAACTATGAAAAAAATTAACATCATTTCAGACATTTCTCCTTTCCACCAATGTACAGTACCATGTTCAGCAAAGGACCAGATCATAATGCTGAAGGACTTCAAGAAGATGTCGGCTACAACAAAGAAGACTTTCTTTCACTTTTTGCGTCTATCTACGCCAACGACAGACATGTGTACGTTATTGCAATATCTGAGGACTCCTTGTTCACAGGTTTATTTCTGACATCTTGTAAAGTACTTGCAACCACATAAACTGATACCGTTCCGTTTTTCTGGTCGACTGTAGCCTTGCCGAACAGACCTTCTCAGCATAATTTTCATGTTCAGCCAATGCCCTATCCAACACGTTTATTTTGTTAGACATGGGCCGTCTATTACTCCTTATATTTACTCGAAATAATAAAGGGCTTTTAGGATTACCATCTATAGTTTCTAGTACAAAAGTGGTTGCTGCTGGTGGGAAAATACATAATGCACGATGTAGGCACACAAAGTGTGCGTTCTTCAATATCTTTCCACTCTCGCTATAAGCGGAAACTATAGGAAGTTCAAGTTCTGAACTTTTTGTGCTCAGATATATGTGAAATTAGAAGAACAACTAATTCGCCGTGGGTCAGCTTCACATATTTTGTGAAACAGACTTTCTGAGGCCAACATTGCCGATTAGGGCGAGGATTTTTTCACTTGCACAAGAGTGAAAAATGTTCCAAAACATGGAATAATAAGCACAAGAGCGAAGAGGATGTTCACAGCACAAACATAGACGAAAATGAGCAAATACACATTTGAGAACCGATTCGTTGAACAAGAAAAAGAATGGCATGGATACTCATTGGATCCATTATAGCCCAAAAGTGATGAAATATTATTTACTACTCTATGCAAATGGAACACAAAATCAGGCGTTGTCGCAATTTCGCTAGGAAACCTGTAAACTATAACAGCTGCACGAAGACGGAATGAATTTCTCATTTTGCTACAAATTATGCGATGATTCATATGAGACCCATACCAATCAAGATTTTCTCCATTTCCGTTACCCATAAGGATGACTCACCATCTGATGAACTTTTCTCCGTATAATTAGTTTTTCTTGCGTTGTTCGTTAGCAACTACTTCCAATGCATTCTACTTGTTGCCCGTGCTTTTGAGCATTCAAACTCGTGTGTGTAAGGAAAAAAGAGCTTATTCACTA
The DNA here is from genome assembly GCA_019055375.1 of Parelaphostrongylus tenuis. NCBI lineage: Eukaryota > Metazoa > Nematoda > Chromadorea > Rhabditida > Metastrongylidae > Parelaphostrongylus > Parelaphostrongylus tenuis. The sequence continues at coordinate 382,268 of JAHQIW010006847.1, read as the reverse complement.
TCCGATGCGTGTGCTTTATGTCTTCATTAATCCACTTCGCAGAATATCTATTCTTACCCATTCCATACACTAATTCTGCTCATCTCAACAACGGAATATAAAAGGAACTCATAACGACCAACGAATACAGATCATTCATCTTTATGAGCTTCGGTATAGGAGGCACCAGATAGTACTAGCATGGATAGTGTTCGTGTAACGGTGGTCTTGATACATGTCCCTAAGTCATGCCACGAGAAAAGTGTTTAATTTTCGCTCAGTCACTTCGTTGGCAATTAATGCTGTGAAAAACAAGAGACAATTAAAAGAAGACCAGCCATCTGAGTGAAAATGTCGACAAAAAATTGCCTGAGGCTCCACACACCAAGCAAAAGCATTTTCACCGTCGGGTTTCTTATGCATTCTGTGGGGATGGCAGTATTCCATCGATATCTCGCATGAGCTGAATTCAAAAAGTGAATTTTTTTTCAACAAGTCTGGTTCCACCCATTCGAGCTCGAAGGGATAAGAGGTCTAGTGATTCCGACACGGTATCGAACCAAGACGTCAAGTAGCTGTTCCAGTTTGATCTCTCTCATGGAGCTGACGTAACAGAAAAGTAAAGCATCTACGTGAAGATATGCATAAGAAGTTGTGGCATGATCGGGTGCAAAGAATCTAATCTCATAACAAGAAAAGTGATGACATACTATCAAGACTTGGAAACTAATGTGGTAACAACCACGAGTTCAATTTGACTAAAGTCTGAATCTTATTCATGCTCCTAAGATCATTCCTGTTGACGGGTGATTGCCAAAAGGCAGCCAATAAGTTGAAACACAGCTGAACTAAAGGCAGTGTAACGACCTCACTGATGCAGTGCGGTCACAAAAGCCTCTTCAAGAGCTATGCAAAGATGAAGCAGTAGTTGAAAACTTTTTCATTCTTTTTGAGAACGTGCTAAAGATTCCACATCATCCTCGTTTAGATTTGGGTTCTTGTTTACTCTCAAGGATAATCTGCCAATGATTCAGTTCATTTATTCCTCTAGTATGATACAAGCATATAAATAAAATCAGTGTACAAGTGATGAATGTTGCTTCATCTGCTGTTGTAATGATGGATAACTATTACAGAATGCACAGAATGACTGGGTTAAAGCACGCTTTTCTGAATAGAGTGAGATGCGCATTTGAGTCCTCCATAACGCGAAAGTTTTGCACATCACTCTACATCACTGGCTATATCTATAACATCATACCATCGTTAAAAGTTGTTAGATCAAAAGAATTTTATTTGATTTCATTATCTATGATGGAACGAGTATTTTCCGATTTTCCATGCAATCAAGCAATTCTCATATTGATATCGTATTGTTCTTGATGGTATGACCGCTTACAATGCACTTCGAAATAGCTGCTCCTGCGCACTGTGAAGTGATTAAGATCATAGCTGGTAGAACTTTCGTAGTACACAGGCTGGTCGGATTGTAAAATTCCGCCTATATCGGAAAATGTGCAAGGTTTGCCAATAACTTGTCATCTCGTTCATTTTTTGCCCGGTTACGTTTCACCTGAGTGTGGGCTTTTCTGTGAGCGATTTCTACTTATCTTGCACTATCATACTATATTACCAATCATACTATCATCTTCTATTGTGTTTGAAAAAGACGATCTTTTTAGAGCTATCTTGATTGCATAAAAACTAAACAGCTAAATAGCGGTGCGAATAAACAAAAATTAGCATGCCCGCTCGGTGGATGGTGGTCAAAAATGTCTCTCACGTGCAAGTAGTGAGTAGTTCGAGCCTGTGTTTCGCACCAATCCTTCCAATTTGAAGCTTGTGAAATTGACGATCAGGCAGCCTCCGACATTCCATGTGGGAAAAACGAGTAGCACTTTGTGATAACACAGTGACATAAGCATCGATCGACCTATTGGTTAGCGCGTTCCTATCATTTCTCGCTCAGAGTGTTCAAAAAAATTCCACGTCTGCCTTCACTTTCGATCGAATTTCATCTGCTTTCGCTGTTCTAAATTAGTTTTTGGGTCTTCATATGACTTTTACACATTTTTATTTGAAATGGACACTTTCAAATTTGAATCCAATTATATAATAGCTTTCTATAAGAATTCTGACACCTATTCACTGGTGATTAATTCTCGCTAGTGTTCTTCTCGTCTAAAATGAAACGTATCTCAACGCAATCGTATGGAAATAAATCGTTTTTACCCGAACTCTAATTATGACTGTTCTTGTAATTTTTTGCGACAATTTCAGAGCTTATGGCCGAAATATCAGAACATTTTCTCATTGAAGGGAAACACAGAACGTTTAGGATTGTGGCCGGAGGTGAACGCCTTGCAGTATTTGCGACTGCACAACTGTCAGACTTCTTTTTTCCATTTTTTTATGTGCCTAATTACAAAACATTGAAAAGTTCTAGTTAGGCCGCAGTCTGGCTGTCTGTCCAGACACTAACAGACAGTGGGATGATATTGCGTTTTTGTTCATATTAGCAAACTACTATCCACGCCGTGTAACGCTTCGTTTGCATCCAACGCCCAAATGCGGCAGCTGATGCGCTGGAAATGACTGAACTCAGAATTTCTTAGTTTTTCTGGCGGATTTTCATCCTTGTTAAACCCCATTAGCATTGCCGTACAGCTTCAAAGATGAGGCACTTGACGTTACCCTGTTTGTTTCTAGTAATCAAAGTAATCAGTTCTAGACAGCTATATGCACTTATTTTTGCTTCAAAAGGCCTCAAACAACGGCTGTAGTATAATACACTGGCATGCAGAATCGGTCGACCATTATAAATTGTTACAGAGGCAAGAGAGTAACCTCTGCGATGCTCAGAGAGTTTTTTTTTTGAGCCTTCTTGGCATCTAAAACATTTGAATAACCACCTGCTCCAGGGTTTACATTCTACGTGATCGGTCACTTCCTCGCTGAGATTTCATCTTTCTTTGACGCGGCGTTTTTCGGTGACTTTGCAGAAGCTCGAGAAAAGGTGGTCACACTCCAGACTGATAGTGCGGAAGATGTCGCCGTCTTTCTGGAAGTTGTTCATCCAGGTGAAAGGAAAAAAATTACAGGTAACTGGATTGATGACATCATTTTTGTAACTACATGATCTACACCATTTATTGTCATTACTAACATCTGTCTGAAGTCATCAGCGATCTTAGCGTGAGTGATTGCTTATTTCCCATCACTCCTATTCATGAAAAAAAGAGAACTTATTGATAGTCTTTATGCCTCAGATTTTGAAATGCTATCCTCTACTGGAAATTTTCATAGTGAAAATTACAAGAGCACATATGGTCTTGGAAGTATTCTCGATCTAGCCAATTTGATAATGGATCATTGTGTTTCTAATCTGTGCAGTGTATTGTGCTTAATCTTATTCATTGAGATCTGTTGTATTACGAAATCAATTCGTCGCAAGTTGACCTCAACGGCTACGTACCAATTTTTTAAGATATTTGCTTCTTGCCGTCCCAGTCGAAGATGAAAGCCCTCCAACAATCAGTGTGTTCTATTTATAATCTTGTCTTCTTGACAGTCCTACAATATGCGCATACAGAGTGGTCTTCAACCAAGCTAGAGTTTGAAAGTACCAATCCATCCTTCATATTTTTTTCGTATTGACGACGTGCTCTAATATTACCTTTCAATCATCTGCGCTAAATTTTGATATTAGGATCACTGTCAGTTCACGCGATATAGCACTGGCGCTTTAAATAAAGATAATAAGAGTGTTTTTCTCTATCCGATGATAAGTGCTCGTTTTCATCACTGATTACCATCCATTAAGTTCGTCTTAATTTAAGCCATTTGATGACTCTTTACGTGGTAGATATCAATGTCTTCAACCTTGGATTCGCTGCATCATGTGTTCACTACTAGGTATGTGGAAATCTGGATCACGAGCATCCAGGGTGCCACATAAAGCTGTCCATGTGTGTAGACTGCGTTTTTATCGGTTATCCGGAGACATGAATGCTCGACCTCATTGACTGGACAGGAACTTTTCATAGAAGCGTTATTAATCATTAGAAATCTTAAATCTCTGGTTAGAGCTGCACGTGGGGGGTTAAAAAATACTCTTCTAATATGCTATAACATTCAGAATAAATTATGTTTCACACGACCGCGCTTTTCTTTTCCTATCTCTCTTATATTTCGCGGGACAAAACACCTTCCTTAGGCTGCTGGTATTCTTTCGATTGCACACGTCTCGAAAACAAATGTACTCTTCTGATAGTGCTGTAGGAAAAAGAAAACATTTGTTTTTACACTTGCCGAACAGAGCTCGTTCATAAGATTATTAGTAATCATTGATAGCGCAAGTTCCATTGATTCTCACGCCCTGCTTATTTTATGGAGAGACCTTTTTACACTGTAGTGCAGCAGGGTTAACAAAATCGAATTTCAATGTTCGGCGAGCTTGCTTACCGGCTCACTTACGGCAGGAACGGGGCTATTGATCGATGCCCTGACGGGTTAGACATGTAGGGTGCAACCTGCTTTTAATGGGAATTTTCCTTCGCTTTGAAAGAAGCACCATATAGAACGACTGACTCAGATTCTACGAGACATGCTCTGCAGATTCATATGTTTTTCGTGCTTGACACAGATTATAGGCGTGAGAAAAATGAAAGTGCGCGGACGATGTGAAACATATATGCCTAGCAATCATTTTTGAGCCACGCATGTCAGTGGTCTGCCAAAGGAGGGCTGACTTATACAGCCCGATACACGTGTTTCAATCTTGCGATCTCGTCAGACAGACCAATGACATGCGTGGCTCAAAAATGATTGCTAGGCATATTGAAATTTGAGTTGTGGTCTCAAGAAAACACTCGAAACGAAAGTTATGATGTGAAACATAGTTTTATTTTGAATGCTACAGTGTTACAGAAAGGCATTTTATGAAACCGGCCACGTATGGCTTTAGCCAGAGATTTGAGTTTTCAAATCATTACCAACACTCCCATGAAAAATTCTTGTCCAGAGAATGTGGTCAAATATTCATTTTCCCTCGAATAACCGAAATGAACCTAGAATGCTCTTCTGTCGTTTTGCCAAGTGCGACGTCTCTATTGCACTAGATCAAACCTTGAAGCTGAGTAATTGTACCGATATACAAACATTATAATGCAACAATAATAAGGCAGTGATGTCGATAAACTTCCATAGAACTCAGATAAATAATACGCGATCAATACTTGGGAGCATCAAAGGCATTAAGTCGTAAGAGTAATGCGAAGTAGGCTTCTGAACTATACATGTGATGTACAGTAAAAAGCAATCGTTTGTATTATGTATGCAAAGTCTAATGAGGAGCAAGCTTCCGTAGGAGAGATGAGTTAAGAGTTAAGCGATGTGGAAGTTGCAGCCGAGCTTCAAGTGGAGTCTGTAGTCGAGTACCACTGCTGTGGGCCTGACACTTCTTGCTTGCGTTAGCCTATGATTAGTTTACCAGCAGGACCCTGTCCAGCTGTTATGGAAACACTTCTTCCCCGAGATCCTTATTCTGGGCTGTAAATAGTTTTCCCGCACAATACTCACTAGATGGTGTGGAAAACAGCTGCTGGTTGCGCGAAAACAACGGTCAATTGAGTGGGTTGCTGTAGCTGGTCGGTTGGAAGGGAGACCCGAATCACCTTTATGACTCATTGTCTAAACAACTTCTTATGATATTATCTGTTAGCAGATAACTTTGCTATTTATGAGTATGTGCAACAAGAAAAACCGGTTATTCGTGAGAATAATTGCAATACCACATTTGTATTAGAACAAGTGGGTTTTGATTCAGGTTATGTTAACTCTATGAGTACGACACGTACATGCGTTAGCCTGCCTCGCGGCGAGAAGCAAGTTTTCTACATTACCGAATGGTTAGCGATGCCGGCCATCGGGCGGAGGTCGCTTGTTTGATATCCTACGACGGCGTTCTACAACAGATCTTCTAGTGATATCTTTCGTGTCAATTAGAATTGATGGTTCTTCTGTAACGTGATTATTATAGCAAAAGAAAACGTTCAGTTGTTTAGTAATTCACGCCTTTTAATACGAAACGTAGATCCATGAGGTAACAACGTATATCCAACCTTTTTTCGCACTTCTTTCGGCGATATTGCAAAAATTGGATTCTACAACATATTTTCGACGTGCGCAGCTTCTCCGCAGAGCGTCTATGGGTTTGGCGAAGCCTGTGAGTTGGTTTCGTTGTTACCCCATGAATACACGTACTGTACCAAAAAGTAGTAATATGTAAGACAGTTGAGCTTTTCTATTTTGCTACAGTCACCTTTTAGATAAACTTTCAAAAGTAATCAATATCAGAAAACCTCGTGTAAAACGTCATGAAAAGAGATGAAACCACCAATCTACTCCCCGATAGCCGGCATCTCTAACCATTTGCTACTGCGACCATTACAGTTACTGACGCAGCGATGGAGCGGAGCTAGCGTCGTGACCTGTTGTACCCAAAAGGCCTTTCATATCATTAATTGGCACATATATGTTAGGCGGCGAAAAATATTTCAGCCGATCTCATTCGCTGTGCAGGTACAGGACCTCTTCATACGAGTTTCTAAATATTATTAGAGAGCTCAAGTCTCTGGCTACAACTCTACACTTCCAGTTTTTCAAATTACTACTATAAAAATACTTAAAATGTTATGACACTGCACCATTCGGAATAAGATTTTGTTTCACTCTCACCTTTCGCCTTCATTTTTATCACGCTTACAAAACTCTGGAATGACGAAAAACATATCAGCTTGTAGAAAATTTTTCGTAATATCAGACTCTTCGTTTTTATTCGAAGTTTCTATTGATGCGGTGAAAAATTCCCCAATTGAATAACAATATTTCGAAAGCGATCCCTCCGCCCCTGCCCTCCACTCCGTGAGTTAACCGGCAAACGAAGTACCAAAGTCGCTAGAAATGTTCATATCCGAGTAAAATACGAAGAGAAGCCACAGCGACGACTTGTTAATAAGGTAATTACCCGATCTACTTCGTAGCTCGATACAGATCTACCACACTAAGCGTTAAAACGGCGGCAACTATTGTAACTTAACTAGGGATTTTTTTTACCGCACGGACAGGAACATAAATAAAAACGCATGAATTCTGATACTATGGAAAATCCTGTACACCCTGGTAAACTTTTCGTGCTTCCAGCAGTTTATATTCGTGGCAAAAATGAAGGCTAAAGACGAGTGAAAAACAAAATTTTGTTCTGGATGCTGCAGCGTTACAAGAGGGTGTTTTGAAAAGCCGGTAACGTAGAATTGTAGCCAGGGAATTAAGCATTCTAAAGATCACTAACACTCTTATGAAAATTTTCTGTCCAGCGAATGACATCGGCCTAAAGATTTGTCGCTTTCTAGCATATAAATACCCATTAATTAGGAACTTCCCTTAAAAATAATAGTAGTAATATGATAAACAGTAAGCGCCTAAATATAGGTACACCTTACAACTACGAAAAAATTGGAACACAAAGCTGTATTTTGAGAGAGTTTATCAAGCCTTTTGGAGGTTTGGTATGTCGGTGGCTTATGTGAGTTTCGGCGGTCTCGCCTGCCTCATCGGAGCCGCACTTCACACCAGTCATTTTTACCGATAGTAGGGAACGGAGATGCATGTTAGAACCACACAACATGAAATGTTATCAGAGCCATCTTTCAGTCAGTGGCTTGCGGTTGTCATCAAGTATGATGACATTGCTTCACAATCGACTGGGCTTCAAAGTCTTATCATAGAACTTTGATTATTTTGAAGAAACTTGTCATATAGAAAAAATGAATACTCGACCCCTTTCGTTAGATAAGAAATTTTCAAAAAAGTGCTAGTAGTCACTCGAAAGCTTAAATCTGTGGTTAGCGCGGTACGGGGCCTTTTCAAAGACCCTTCTGAAACTCTTCAGCAAGAGGAAAACATAGGTCTTTCACACACACATTTTTCTCGTAAGACAGAGCACTTTCCCAAGACCGACTGTCTGTTAACCTCGGCATGCTCCAATATAGTTCCTGATTTTCTTCTTTAAGCAATACACGAGGTGTTACAATAAACTTTAATCGACAGCTGACGTTTCGGCAGTTCGCCTTCTTCAGAGCCGCTTTTTATATGTGTTCCACTGAATAATCCAAGTGGAGATCACCAGAAGGAGAGTCACATAGGCCCGCAATGCGCACTATCCGTCAAAACAACAGTCTTATATACTGGCTCAAACTTGGGTTTAATTACCCAAATTTAGTTACTCAAGTTTGAGCTAGTATATAAGACTGTTGTTTCGACGGGTAGGGCGCATTACGGGCCTATGTGTCTCTCCTTCTGGTGATCTCCACTTGGATTATTCAGTGGAACACATATAAAAAGCGGCTCTGAAGAAGGCGAACTGCCGAAACGTCAGCTGTCGATTAAAGTTTATTGTCACACCTCGTGTTTTGCTTAGAGAATGACATCAGGAACAGAGCACTTTTCTAGAACTGATGGTAATCGTTCCATAGCATAAGGTTTAGCTGTTCAAACGCTGCTCTTGTTTTCTGGAAAGACTATTTTCTGCAATGTAGTAGAGAAAATAAGATTGATTCACATAAGCGAGCATGTGTATTTTAGCAAATCCACAGGGTGTAGGAAAGGGCAAGGGGACTGGGCCAGAGCGAATGCCGCTGTTTCAATACGACTACCGATCGATAGGCGGGTCACTTGAAATTGCGGTTTCTGTAATTTGATTGCGAATTGTTTCTCCGTCTCGAAAGAATTTCTAGATCAAACGTTTGATTTTGACAGTGGAAGATATTCTCTACAAGTTCATGTGATTTTCGTACTTCCAGCGATGTGATGGCTGAATTGCGCGGCCGATGTGTAACATAATTTTATTTTGGAACTGACAGTCTTATGAAAAAATATTTTGGAAAGCCGGGTACGTATCGCGCTAACCAAAGATTTAAGCTTTTGCATGATCACTAACACGCTTACGAGAAATTTTTGTCCACCGAAAGGAGTCAAATCTTCATTTGTCGCCATATATTGGGTAAGAATCATTTTAAGAGAGCTTCTGAGCCTTTTTAAGGTTTCTTATGTCACTGATTACGCACAAAGCATTGCTATCTAACAAAACCACTAAGTTAGGAAACCATCCAGTTGACAGATCTTAGCTGACTTGTTTCAATCTTCATAGACCAAAGAGTATGACGATGGAAATACATCCTATGATTGCAAAGCATCTGTTAAGGCCTAATATGCAGAATGAGGCTCTTGCATTAACAAATTTGTAACAAGTGTGACAGAAAAACGCTGATGTGGAATTGAACCATTCAAGGTTTACATCTTCCAGAGAGAAACTGCGCAATAATGATGCGTTACTCAGACATCTGGGATATTTCATCACTTAGAACGGAGTGCACCGACTACTTACGTAAGTTGTGCTAGCTTTGGACTATCGCTTATCGTAAAACTGCCATGAATTAATGTGCTATAAGCACTCAAGGCTATTTCCACAGCTGATTCAACCCTATTGCGTATTCGCGCTAGTTGTAGTACGAACTTTTTCTCTTAAGCACCTCAACGTATATGTGTGAACTAGCTCAGAGGTTCTTATGCGAGGCATCGACTAGCAAAGTTGCGACGTTAACGTTCGTATTATGACCATAAGCTGTGCTCCTGTTGGTCGTCAAGTATCGGACACCAGTAATTACCGTTTATTGCTTTTGCGCACCAGAACACAAGAAACCACGAAGAGCGTTATGTTTTATTAGATTGGGAAGAAAATTTCCATCGTTGGAATGAGAATGCCTTTTTTTAGCGTAAATCGTGTGTGCTTTTCATATCATATGAAAGGTCTACTTCTTGCGCATCTATTGTTGTATAATTTGCCGATATCTGCTGCAGAATGGAATTGTCCAGGGAACAAAAACGTTTGTTGATGCCTTACGATGCGCTTTGTTTCAGCAAAACAACGCAAAACCACACACAGCCAGAAAGACCAAGGCGAAGTTTGAGGAATTGGATGGAGTTGAGATTCTACCGCATTCACCCGATAGTCCGAACGTTGTATCAAACGATGGAAACTTTCTTTCCAACCTAGTAATTCATGAAGATGTTATCAGAAGAAGCTTCATGGGCTATACCATGGTATAGGCCACAAAGTGAGTACTCCCATGCAACACGTCGATTCATGCTTCAAAATAGGCAACATAAAAGTTATATTCCATCGTTTGGTGAGTATGTTGCAACGCGTTTTATATATGAAGCTTTCTATTGTATTGGCTGTTTAGTGGAGAGTACTCAGGAATATTTCAGCCTTGTTGGTGATTTCATTAGAGTAGTTGGGCTGTGGTGCTGATTGGGAGTAAGTGTGTGTTGTGGGCCATTTGGTCACTCGATTGCATCAGTTCTTCCTGTCACACGGGTCTTTCATTAATTCTTAGGTCTCCAGCTAAGTTTCCGAATTTGATCCAGAAAATAAAAATTTTCCCATGAAAACGATTTTTTCTTCTACCTATCTTGTGTTACCTATCACCTTTACCTATTGACCTACCTATTGTTTTACCTACTTTGTTTTACCTACTTTCGATTGCTTGGAAAAATGAATTTTTGAATTTTTGGAGCAAGTTGAGAAACATAGTTGGAGACCTAATATTTGATGACGAATAATATTGATCCTGGTACCAATGAACAATAATCATCGCCGGAACCAACAATCCATAACAAACAATAATTACAACATAACTACAATAGAAGAAATAACAGTCTCAACATGTAACGCGATAATAACCGTACATGATGATGCAATAAATGTCAGCCTAAGTGTACAACGCTCCAAACACTAGATCTTTAGATGCATGAGACTATACACATCGGCGATTTACAACGACATAAACAACAGTAAGCTATGACTCGGATGATCCAGAGCTAGGAGTGGTGGAGGTTGCAGACGAGCTCTAAGTGGAGTCTGTCGACGAATCGAACTGCTGTGGGCGTGACTCTTTCCTAAGGTTTTATTTTGCGTTAGCGTATAAATAGAAAAAGAAGTAAATAAATAGAAATAGATAAAGCACAGCACTGGCCAGATGCTAAGGGGAATGTTTCTTGGTTGCCACTTGAAAAGCAGTAGCCTTTGCATTGCGCGAAGAAGCGGCTGGTTGGTGTTGGAAACAGAAATTGACCACTATATCGCGAATACATCGACCAACTGGTGTGAGAGACACAAGCCGGCTGGTATGACTCGCTGCCCATTGAAAACCATAGTGATTATCTCTAAGTAGAACATTATTAGTCAAGAGCATAAGAGATAAGAAAAATAGTAGATAATCAACCGAATAAGTATATATAATGTTTTCTATGTTAAATAGAGCAATAGGTTGCTTGATTCTAAATTTGGAAATCGAAAATTTCGTCTTCCTCTAGGTGAGAGGGGTACGGGAGGGGTATAATTATGAAGTCGCAGCCTATTTGAGTCAAATCACCTCGCACTTTATCTAATCGATAGGCGTGTGTAGTAGAGATGTTATTGGCGTTCCAGAATACAAACGTGTTCGTTGGTCTGATCACGATTTTTGGGTTCATCAATCCTTTCATGCCAACGCGGTCGGCAACTTGATGTGAGATTTGTCTGAGAGGTTACACAGCCGTTTTGATATCTCAGTGGGCATGTCCAAACAATTGTAATATTCAATTGTACATTCATTTCTATGATTCATGCAAGTACAAACAAAGGTCCTTGGGCATCCCTAGGGTGCTGGTCAACAGACAACTCTTTGTCCTTTCTGCCATATATTTCGTCACTTCGTTATCTATTACACTTCTCCTACCACCCTATTCTAATTCAGATAGCTGACTCTCGCACAGTGGCTGCCTTATTAATGCCGGCTCCAAGAAACAGTTTAGAGCAGAAAAAATATCAGCACCAGTGGAATTCGCCGCGTACTAAGTGAGTGAATCTAGTGCTTTTCTCATCCATCGACTGTATATATCAGGTTGGTGAAAAGTAATTGCGGTTCATGCACTGTTGAAATGCACCAACTTACATCTCGAATAAATGTCGATATCTCATAAATCATTTCAATGCGCATTTCTCTCATTATGTTTTGCTGCTAATGACATATCACTTGCGTTTACTTTATTTTCCTTCTGTACAACAAAAAAGATGTTGGTTGATGCAAAAGTAATTGTGATTTCAGACCTTGAGATCAGAATGCGTCGTAAAATGGCAGACGCAACTGGCAACATCAACAACGCATTTGGCTTAGGGACTACTGACGAACGTACAGTGTAGTGGTGGTTCAAGAGAATTCTTATCACCTTGGGCACGACATTCCCACGGCGCTAACTGCGCCTCGCCATACGCGCTAAGCAGTTTGTAATGCTGAATGGTTAATAATATCAGCCCTCAAAAAGAAGGCTACTGGGTCGTTCCTCAACCACTAATCTTTACAGCAGATTTCTCGGCGTTGCCTTTTGACTGAAGATTGCTTCCAAACGTATTCATTGCAGCAAAAGAACGTTTAGTTTCCTGAATCTCACTATTTTTGATACAAAGAGTAGATCCATGAGATAATAACGTAAATTCAACTTTTGGTGTTATAAAATTCTGTTCGAAAACATCTTTCTTATGGTGGATGGCTTTTTAAAATTGCTTACACAGAAGTGGATGCAGTCAATGTCGTGAAACTTGTGTTCCGTTGTTACCCGATTGATCTGCATATCGTATCATAGAACAAATCACTATTTGTGAAACAACTAAGAATTTTCTTTGCTGTAATCACGTATATAGAAGTGCCTCTAATACTATTCGGCACCAAAAAATAACACCAATATAGCCTCCTATGATGGAACGAGATAGAACCAGCAGCTATCTCTCCGATGGTCGGCATCGCCAACCACTCGACATTATGGGGCGGGTCACCGTGGGGTGCGCAGCGGAGTGGAGCTAGCGCCGCCGTGAGTCCATCGTACTCAAAGTGTTAGAGGAGACGCATCTCATGACCACATAATTTGTAATTCCTTTTGCACCCACCTCATCAGAATTCATGAGAAAAGCAATGATCGAGGCTGATCCTTTCAAGATTACATGAGGCTCCGCGAAAGAAGTCAATATTGAGCAACTACGATTCTCAACAATTACTTTTTCACCAACCCAATAGTTATCCTATAGAAATGCAGTCGCATAAAGTGGTGACAGTGACTGTAGTTAATGCAAATATTGAAATTTGCCTGCGATCGTAGACGTGACCAATGCTGCTAATAGATAGTTCAATTAAGTTTGATTAGGCTAGTTTTAGGAAGAATTAATAGTGTAACTACTACTTAGAACTGCTTCAGAAAACTATTTTTGTAAAACACGAATTCACCTTGCCTATGCCCGTACTCCGTTCGCGAAGTAAACGTCGATCTACTGGATAGGTCAGTTATCCAGCTGGAAATAATTAAGAAGATTATCGATTAGTGGTTGTGATGGTTGTGTTACAGCTGCTTCTCTGATACTGTTATTTTCAGCCTTCCGCCTGAGTGCATGGTGTATCTGTGCGCGGAGAAACCGTCTCATGCGTGCTCAGTGTGCAAATTACATCTGTGCCCATCACATCAACTCCTCACACCTTGCATCAATGACTCAGATTATCAACGTTTTATCAAAGTGGTGTCGAGGGTCGGTTGGATCGAAATCGACAACGATTTGCTTCGTGGATTAAACGATATGAAAGTAATTTATAAATAACATAAAGATGATATTTGTGCACGAATAAGTATATATCTTGCGGAAGTAACTGAGTGATCATTAGAACTGACAGTGGTCTAGCTTCCTGTAAGGCTGCGCATATACGACGAGGTTGTTATAGAAAATTTATTCGGTTAACGCTCCGACGCGAGTCATTTTCGTTAGAGCTGATTGATTCAAGCCAATACTCTGCAACATACAATGACTTCGTCGTATGTGGCAAATCGTGCAAGAAACTATTACACTAGTTTGATGAAAAGTAAGTGCGGTTCTAGACCGTGGGTAACACAATTACTCTTGTAATGTGTTCAAATGGCGGGATTGGTAAAATAGTCGACGTTGAGATTACTTGCAATATCTTATGTAGTCTTACGGAGACCAGTATGGTTAATTACTTCCCCCATGACTTCTGATAAATTTGCTACAGCACTAATTGTGGTTTAAGCCTTGGATGCGACCTCTTTACGAACCTCTCAGACCACCACTGCACTGGACGTTCGCTAACAGATCCTGGTTTAAATCCGTTCTTGATGTTGCGGGTTGTCTATGCTGCCTTTCGAACCATTTTGAACCGCGATGCGAAACAGCAGTTGCTTTCGAACCAACCTACATCATTTCCGTGGTCTAAAATATACATAAGACAGACTGCAAGTAACACGGCATCTTTAACAAAACATAAAGCGACAAATGCGTATCGGAATGATGTATAGTATCACCACATTTGTTTGAAATTATGTTCCAAACCAAACGACTTCTTTCAATAATGCATAAATCGTGGTTTCTTTCTCACCAATCTTTTATTATCGAATATTCCTGCCGAGATTTAAAAATCCTGTTTTTGAGCACTGTACGTTATATTTAAATTCAGTTAAAAGCAGAATAAAGGCAAAGAGCTTTATACAATTAGTAACGTATATAGTAAGTAGTTTCTTTTCGGCTATGAAATGAGGCATACCCTCACCTATCAGAACAAGTAGAAAATGCACACATGACTTTTTAAATGCGAAGACAAATGATCTACACATGTTAAAGAACTACATCGACATTTCCCTTCAGTGAAACATCTCGTTGATTACAAAGCGCTAGTCTGACCGTTCATCATCAGGTCCGCAGGGTGCACAAAGACACGCTTGAGTAGACGTACATGTTCTATTCATCAAAAAAATGCACTTTTTCCACTCTTCAATTTCTGAAGTTTTTTCTCCGTTCTCTTTTTTTCCTAGGTGAAGAATTTGAATTTGCCGTTTCAAGTTTACCACAACAGTTTTTCAAAACAAAAAGTTAGTGGTGAATATATCAAACGAGCGATTCCGTTGACTAGTGCGTAGGTCATTTGCTCAGTTTATCGAAGATGAATCGAGATGAGGAAAATGAATAGAATTTTTGAACGACCAATGCCGCAGTCCTAGGTGACGACAGTGCGATGTGCCTGACAGGCTGTGGAGAACGAATAGCGAGTTGTTGCATTTTCGCGATCCAATAAATTTTTCGATTGCTCGCATAAAAATGATCAGTCTTTTCTATAACTGTTGCAGAACTGGAACGATGATTCAAATGCCAGTAAATCGAATGCAGGAAGCACTCCACTGACTTGTGGTTCAATGCAATCCTGGCATTTTCAAGATTCAAGAGGCTATCGATGAAAATACTTTGTTTTGTTGAATTTTAAGCTGTGAAATCCTTACATAGTTTCCATCTTGTTAAACTTCTTCCTTTGTCTGTCTTGCCACTTATTAATGAATTCAATAAAATAAGGCAATTTAAGTTGAGCAGCGTGCTGTGATTCTCGTGTTTTACCACATTCTATTCTTGGACTTATTAACTGTAGATTCGGCCACTATTAGAGTTTGTTGCAGCCAAGAGAGTCAACTCAGTGTATTGTAATATTTCGTTTACTCGATCAGAAAACTTTTCGCATTCAATTTTTTCCATACCAAGAATTAATGCGCTGCGAAGAATTCATGTCAGTAGTAAAAATCCTCAACCAGTAACAACAATTTTGTTGATGTGTGGATTACACTTAATTGAATAGGACAGCTGTTTAGACGATCCAATGGAAAGAATGTAGTTTAGAAACCTTACATGCATTTAATTCCTAAAGCACATACATATTAATCTCACAAGCATCATAATGTTATTTAATTGTCTGCGTACCAGTTCTCTCAAAAGTGCGTACGCTATGGAATCCTTTGGTACTACCGAATCTTATATGAACTTGTCGAATAACGCTCGATTCATCAACTGACGACCACTTCAAAGAAGTGTCTTAACTTATCAGTGCTTAGATTGTCCGGAAGTATTTTGCATAAGCGAGAGATCTGGCCGAGAAAGAATGATTGCTAACGGGTTTTGCCACTACGTTTATTTCTAAAGTTGAACCCTGCGTACTCGTCCGCTGGATGGTGTCCTATTGTATATATGTTGATGATGAATCCGTCGTAAGTTCAATTAAAGAGGTCATAGAATAGAGTGATTTGCTATGCCAGCGGTCAGATTGCATAAGTTCTGTAGCGAAAAGCTGAAAAAGAGGGGCCTTCATTTCTGAACGTTCAAACTAACCTCACCAAGAAATTAGAAGTCTCGTCACTGAATGGCATCGACAACCGCGTAAGGGAAGCGCACTGGTTTATTAACTGTCCTTTCATCTTTCACACAGAAAAGTCACTCATGAGAAACATGACTTGAGCACCCGCCAATGTATGTACAGTAAGAGAACAAAAAGGCGAATCCTTGAAAATGGAGCGGCAAGTCTCCACGTGCAATGAAAATGGAGCTTAACTGCTGGGGATAGATTTGAAGAGAAACAAAAATCCTATTTCAGAAATGTAACAAAATAGAATCTCGTTTAACCCGCGTCTCAACCTGCTTTTCATCTTCAAGGAAGTACACGTTGCTATAAAGCGATGCATTGACAAGGACCGATTTATTCCATAGCAGCGAGTGAAATGTCCCCAAAAACTATAACTAGTTCTAACTGCTCCCATGACCGTCTATGTATAAAATAATATTACATAATCGGCCTTAACGGCGATTTCAGCTATCGCATGCACTCTACTACGGTGCACCCGGCTAACTTGTAAAACATGCAAGGACAAATAGACTGGCCAATGGGTAGACTACTTTGCGTTCGTATAGAAAATCGCAAGTTGTGATAAATATAGACAAGCAAAGCAGTCTTACTCTGCACGTACAACGCAAGAACGCTCTCCATTGGCGCCGATTTCTTGACGCAGCTCACCGCATAAATTCCATGTGATTGCCGTACAAGAACGAAAATCAGAAAGACCGACATACATCAACTCAACGACGGGACCCTAGTAATTAGGGGAGAAAAATTCCCGTCTTGAGATGTCGGCGGCGTAGGCTTCGTCGTTCATTCGTCCACAACCCATTACGTCGATTGTCATGAAATCCTTCCCCTTCGCTTAGTCATCCTTAGACTCCAGCTAAAGCGCTGAGAAACATCAGTATCTTCAACTGCTACGCACCGACCGACTCAGCTGATGAATACAAACTAGATGCGTTTTATTATCAAATGGGGGAAGTTTACAACTTCATTGTTGGTAACTTCAATGCCAGACTAAGGAAGGCAAGCGAGAGCGATTATAGAATTGGAAAGTTCGGATTAGGAGAAAGAAATCAGAACGGGAATCGTCTCATAGGACTCATATCTGCGACAGGTCTCTTCCACGGAAATTCAATTTTCCAGAATAAACAACACCGCCGTTGGATATGGGAGTCATCTAATGGCGCGACACATGCGGAGATCGACCATATACTCACAAACAGAAGATATTGTCTACTTGACACATCCTTAGTCCCATTATTCTATACTGGGTCCAATCACCGCCTTCTTTACGCAAAAATTCTATTCAGCCGTAGGCTGGAAAATAGTCATGTCATCGGGGAAGAAATTGTCAAACCGTTTAGTGCGAAGACATTCTAAACGAAATCCTGTTCAATCATGACTGATAGATGAAGGAAGATCCGACCGGAGACTACGAATTACTTGTTAAAGGACTAAAAATTTGCGCCGAGTCCTATCCAATTTCTCCAACAAGGAGGTCAGACCACATCTTTATTACCATTAAAGAGTTGCTTGAAAAGAGGATAAAATTTAGGCTCGATCCTAACGCAGCACCCTAACTCGAGTGATAATAAACTTCAACTACAGAAGAGCTCTGCATAAGGATCTTCACCGATACAGGCGGAATGAACTGTTGAAAGCAGCACAAAAACGATCTAGTCCAAAGAAATGCCATCGGAACTTATGCGATTATAGTGTTCCGCTCGCAGCCCATATGAACGACGATAGGAATGCTACGACGTCCGCCATGATATGCAATTGGTAGCGGAAAAATTTTACACCAACCTTTTTTGGTCCACAATTCCAGTCCCGGGCACCAAAATCCCTATTGGAGAAAAACCACCCAGGATTTTACCCTCTGAAAACCGTGTTGCGATAGAAAGCATGGAAAATGGCACAGCTCCAGGACTTGATAACATCACCCCCGACTTTCTAAAAGCTGGAGGCCGTAATCCACATGTATTACTTGCTACGTATAAATGACATTCTACCTTCAAAAGGAAAAAATTCCACACCAGTGGAGGACCTCGCGCATAATTATCTTCTATAAAATGGGTTAACAAAGAGATCTTTGTAACTATCGTCCAATTTGTTTGTTGAGTGTGCTCTGCAAGCCCTTTACGAAGATTATACTTCAGCGCATATCAAGAACTTTGTATGAGGCTCAGCCAATCAAACAAGCAGGATTCGGTAAGGGATTATGCCGTAAGGACCACATCCAAACCGTATCACGGGTCACTGAAGTCTGCTGGGAATATCACGTGCCCTTAATTCTAACATTTGCCGACTATGAAAAAGTGTTTGAGAGCATCGAAACGAATACAGCCCTAACAGCACTCGTCGATCAAGGAGTGGATCCGTCCTGTATAAAAACCTTGTCAGATTGCTATTGAAACTGCACCACAAAAAAACATTTTCTTCGTCGACCTCTGACCATACCCATAGGTAAAGGGGTTCGACAGGGTGATACGATATCGCCATATCTGTTCATCGCCGCGTTGCAGTGGGTAATGAAGTCACTCAATTGGGCCAAGAAGGGTATTCGTTTTGATGGAAAATCCCTGCTACATCTTCGTTTTGCAGACGACATCGTCACCTTTTCAAAAAGTAACCAGAGACTATGATAAAGGAATTAAACAGAGCGGAAAGAAGATTGGACTACCTATTAGGTAGGATGAAGACCCAGTTTATTAAGAACCCATCGTGAATGGTGACCAAGTCGAAATGAATGGTTTTCTGCTTGCAGAAACCCCTCGTATGTGTACCTTGAGCGATCATTGAACATGGAAGGCAGTATGAAAGGGAAATATATAGAAGGAGGAGAGCAGCATGGGCCGCAGTTGGGCCTCTCAGAGAATGCACCGACCAGCCAACGCACCCAGAACTCCGTGCTCACCTTTTAGATTCAACGGTCCTCACGGCATTGTACTATGCAGCTGAGACGTGAGCTGATACTTCGACCATGTCAAGACTGCTACGAAAAACTCACAGAGCGCTTGAACGATGTCTTCTCAAATTCAGTTGGCGCACACAACATCTGGCCGGCTTGCGTAGCTCACATCTTCGGAGTCTATCCCATTTTCGTGACCCAGAGGTTTATACATCTTTAGGGAAACACGGATGGGCCGGTCATACACTGAGAAGAAGCGACGACAGATGGATGAGAAGAACTGCAGAGTGGCTTCCACGAGAATGTAAACGTCCTCGAGGACGACCACCCACACGTTGGGCGGACGTGTTCGTTAAAAGAATCAAGGAGCTGTACTCGTAGCTTTTAATTTTTTTCAGATCACGGTATGACACGCGCAGCAGTCGCCATGCTCGAACAAAACCACCGTCGTGAACGACTGTCGCGCAGCAGAGAGACGAATGGGATATGTGCTGCGGTCCGCACAATTAGTGAAGACGGACCGTTTAGGCATCAAGTATCAAGTAAACAAGGCAGTTCAATTGGGAGCAATGGACATAAGAGCATGACGGAGATTTCGAGGTACTTTTGAGGTTTTGAACAAATTTTAGAAGGTCAAAAACCTCAGGACGACTCTGGTCTTGCGCCTAATAGCACTGCTGGTTTTTTCATTTGGACTAGCCGTATCCCTAAGTTATAACGTGGACGAAATTTGTTGGTGAAGTTTTGCTTGCTGAGGATATGAAAGTGCTCAACTGAATAGATTCCTAATCAGTTCAGCTTTTCGAGGTTCTGAAGATGAAACCCCGAAACGTTGCCCATTATTGCAATAAATAAATCATATTGTTGACAAACTCGCGCCTACTGAGGAATAAAATTCTGACTTAATGAACGATTTTGAATGTTCCTGTAGAGATTGGGTGAAATTGCATCGCAGTACCCCGCACTATTTATCGCGTTTAATAAATAATAAAGGCTGAAAGGTTTTGAGTTGATCAACCCCTGAGATATACGTCATGCGCTCGACTTTTCTAGAGGTAAATGGGTGCATGTCTAGTTTTCATAGTAATTCGCGGTAGTCTGCGATGTATCAAGTCACTGCTGTCATCCTTCATGTTCAATGGACCCTTTCATTTTATTTGAGCCAACATGTCATGTGGTCTGGTAAAGGCTCTTGTGCAGCCCGGTGCACGTGTTTCGTCCTTACATACTCGTCAGTCGGGCAGAACCCGTCGTCTCTCGATCTTTTTATTAGTCAGCTCTCCGGGAGCTCTACTCTCCCTACAGGGAGTTATCGAAGACGAACGCTTTATACTCTATGTCAAGTGAAATTTTCATCTAACACAAAGTGTTGTACACTCGATTGTTCTTTGGTTGGCATTTTTATCATGTTATACCTTTATTTCGAGTGTTTTGTTAAGACCACGCTCGAATTTCAATAGATCCTTTCAATTTGAGCTCCTATGTTTAGTTTGGTACAAATGCTCCTCCCTCGAAGAGATGAAAGATTTAATGAGCCAGAAACGTGTGAGTGAACCAACGATCGGTGTGTACTGTAGAGCACCTTTATGCATCACACCACGCCCTCTTGCAAGCTCAATAGACCTAAGAGATATTCTCGATGGCGTTGATGTTGCTGATGTTGTTGACGGTCTGAAAATGAGAAAGTATGCATCTAGAAATCGATAAATCCGAGGAGAAAAAATCCGAGAAAACTTTTGAAAAATTGGTTCTTGGGATCCAAATCTATGAATAAACAAAATTCTTGGTGTGCTATTAAACTGGCGAGTAGACAGAGATTAGTAAGAAATTTTATTCAGTATAACACTTGATGATGTTTCGACAGTTCCGTTCTCTTCAAAGCCTAGAAGGGTGTGAAAAGAAAACAGCAAATAATATTATCATTATCTAGGTCAAAAGATAATCGGTGCAGAGAATTACTGATTGTTTCCATTGCTGTTAAATAAAGGTTGGTTCTCAGAGTTACCTAGCACATCTAACAAAACTTTCCCATCTACTATTTTTAGAGCTCGCTCGAATTCGTTATAGTCTAATAGAATTTTAAAGCCTTTAAAGAGATCTGGTATGACATTTAGAGTGCTATACGTTCGTTTCGGCGTTCTCACATCCTTCATGAGTATCACATGCCTTACGACTCACCTCGTATTCCGCGTACGTATACTACTCGAGATGCCATAACAGGCCTCTTGAGAGGTGCATAGCTCATTAAAGTTGATCCAATTCATTATGCAGCAGCAAACAGCTTTCAAGCTTATATCGCTTGCATTCCATCACAGTGACGGGAACAGATCTTGAAAAAGCCTGTACCCTGACCATACATCCAAGAAAAAGTAGGTATTGTACCTATACTTTTGAGCGTTTTTTATAGACCTAACTCAAACAGTAATAAGCTGATATGATATAACATGTTTTGAGCCATGTCTAAGTGCTATGCAAATGCCTGGGCTTCGTCCTACCGGGATTCAACACTGGCACCATCTCTCGGTTCAGCCGATCTTCTGAGGTTGAGGTTGTAAAAAGGGGTCGAAAGAAGACGTATGATTCACTCTGAAAGCCACAAGCTCGACTGCGGGTCAATACAATGTCATGTAAGTTTATAATCTGACTTGCGCTGATTTATTACTCGGTGTCGATTCCTTCATGGGGGTCGGCTGAATTGAGGGATGGTGCTACTGATGAGTTCCGGTAGGACAAAACAGATGCCTGTATAGCACTTAGACATGGCTCGAAACATGTTACACCCTTGTCACTGAATAATGTTTATTTTCGGTGATTGCAAACCCATGTCTCATCATGATGCTTTACATAAATTTCGACCAAATCCACACATTTTTATTTGTTATTTTACACGACCTGTTCTTACATCCATTGTGCAGATACCAACATTTTTTTCATTAGAGAATAAGCTCCATAGGTTAGAAATGCCATGTACTGCCCTTGGATGTTTGATCAATCCGATTCTTTAGATTAATCCATCGCTTAATCCTGTTCAGATTAGCAAATTGCTACACAGCTAGTGTGAGAGAATAAACATAGATCTGATTTGCTCTGATAGATCTATGAGTTTTCGCAAATCAGTATATAAGCTACATATGCAATCGTCATCTTCAGACGTCGAATGGTGCCGAATGAACTGCATATTTCTGAACACAGGTCGACGCCCAACGCTCTATCTTTTCCGTTTACGGTTACTAAGAGAACACCTCTCTGCAAACTAACAAAGGCCGAAAAATTCTGAAATCTCATCTGTTCCACACGCAATATTCACCCAACATCAGGACAACGCCTTCAGAGTTAAGCGCGGTTGTGTTCTAGCCAAAACGGAAAGTTGGAAAAACGTGCTAAAGCTGTGGAGATCTCGGCACACTCTGATTGAGAAGTGTTCTAACTGGTCCGCAATGATGATCGACAAGAACAGATGGATTTTTTTGGCTGGAGCTACATTTGGTTGACAAGTTCACAGTCTAGAAGCAACTAACGTAAAATTTTTGAGGCATACGTTAGAATTTTCCATGCTTCTAACCTCTTTGAATTTTTCTCCCTTAAAATTTACCATCTGTCTATCACACTACACTGAAATCATCTATTCGTAGCATTGTAGAGGTGATTGAGCGAGTACCTGGCTTCTGCAATAATTTGTCGTGGCGAACCGATAAATCAAGCTAGTGTGTTTTTACTGGCTAAGTGACACAAGGTTGATATAAAAACTCGATTATTGTTAGCTCGATGGCCCATTATCGAGGTGCAGTGATCCGAGACGACTGCCCACGGCCTTCTATTTTTGTCATGTGGTCTTTGAAGTCGCATTCAATCGAAATATTCTGAAGAAATTCATAGAAGCAGCGTGACATTCGTTAACTGAGTAGCGCTCTACTCTACTGACTGATCTAAGTGTGCGAATAGAACCAATTTTTACTCGCCAGCGAATTTTCAAGAACAAAGCGATTGTAGCATATAAGCGAGAGTGGCAAGGAGTGTACTTCCATTCATTATTATTCGCTATTTTGAGAACAAACTTTACAACAAATAGGAAAAGGGTTCTTTTTGTTAAACGGAGGCAAATAAATTTTCGACCCGCTTCGCTGGACAAGAACTTTTATAAGTGTTCATAAATTAGTAATGATTGAAAAGTTTAGATCTCTGGCTAAAGCGCTACGTGACCGGGTTTTCAAAACAGCCTTTCGTAACGCTGTAGAATTCAACACGAAATCGCTTCACACGTATTTCGACTACTATTTCGCTAAAAGCACGGAAATCACATGAACGTGTGGAGAAATTCTTTTAATATCGAAGTTGCGCGTTTAAGCTGGAATTTCTTTCAAAGCGTAAAAGCAATTCCTAATTGCATAACAAAAATCGCACTTTCCTTGGCCATTGGATGGGCGAATCGATCTACGGCCGTGTTGAAACCTGTCGCATCTGGCCTGGCCCTACCCCATCCCGTAGAATAGCCAAATACCCATGCTCGCGTATGTGAAATCAATCTTATTTTCCTTGTTGCACTGCAGAGAAACGGTCTTTCCAAAAAATAAGTAAAGCGTTGGAACTTTGCATATAACACTATTGAATGATTACTAATAATCTAAAGAAGAGTCTGCTATACGAGGAAAAGACCTGTATGAAACACAAATGTTTTCTTTCTGCTAATGCGTTATAGCAAAAACTTTTTTGAAAGTGGCCGCGTACCGTGCTATCCAGATATCTGAAGCTTTCGAATAATTACTATTACTCACATAAAAGCTCTTGTCCACCGAATGAGGTCGAATATTTGCTGCCGTCTAACAGAAAAGTACTCAAAGAAGACTTCTTGAATTCATGATCACTCAATTTATACAAGAGAAAAAAACAATAAAAATGCTTGCTTATGCAAACGATCTCTCCATAGTTTTGTCCTCTCGTGATCTTGGTGCTTCAAACTGTGTGAAGGTATGAACCTGAATTAGAATTCGTCGTCAAAATCGTTTTTGTTAATGGGAGTACCAATGGTGCTACTAACTTTATCGTATCGCTCATTTCATTTCTTTGCATCAACCTTATTTGGACACAAAACGCTTCACAAAATGCGTAGAGAAACCCACTGTGAATTAGAAAATAAAGTCACGTAATCAGATTTTGAGAAAACAATATAACTTATGTTCTTTGTAAAGTATGAACTCACATAATTGCGAAAAGGGCGTAGGTCTACCTCCTTATCGTATTTGAAGAATTTGTGGAACTTTTCAAGAGCCTAAATAATCATAAAATGCTTTCAAATCGTCGTGTATAAGTGCATTTATAACTTGTTCACTTCAACCATCTCCACTTCTTATTTTATGAAATAGTAAGAAAATGGGTGCTTCACCTTATCTTTTGCGATTTTCGAACGGTACAAGAAGTTGACGGTTAAAACTCCTAAAGACACTCTGGCATTGATCACAACATCGATGTAATAACACTTTTTCTCAATTGAAAAGAAAACTGAAACAGTAGCAAAATCTACATCTGATCAGTCAAAGCCACTCTTTCGAACTCGCAAATTTTCTCTAATTATTCTCGAACGATTATATAAACCAGTATGAGATAAAATATGAACACTTCCAACGCTTGCCATTTGTCACCCACATTCAATTTCATTACATTAGACGGCGAACGAACCTCGTTGTCCTAGCAATGTTGCCATATTTTCTATGGGCTCATCGGATAAAAACACTTTGGCCGGACAAGTGAGATCAAGTTCACTTTCCATAAAACAAGCGTCTAGTACGATTGCATCAAATCGTAGTCCTGAATACAAATTGTGTCGCTGCTCAATTCTCAAGCACCGAATTACTCTTACAAATTGGCTATGACTTCCTTGAGATGAAAAAGCATTAATTCTATCGGGGCAGGATTAATATGTTCGATGACTATAGGAAGAAATAGAACTCTCGATAGTGACTTTTACTCCAAATGTTCTTTATACAACCACCCCACTTCCCCATCTTTTCTTCTCCTCAACTAAATTCGCTCTACACGCATGACTACGACACCAGAATCCTATGCTGCTTCTGATTTTTGTGATTAACGTTGTTACACTCACTTTCGGACAAGGAGAGAAAAATGCAAAGCGAAAAAGTCGATGAAATTCATTTTATTAGCGGTGAAGCAGGTACCTTGCTGAACACTTCGCCTCAGATATTGAACACCATCTTCAACTACAACTTGATATCGTTCATCAGGTTCTAGAGAGAACCACTTCTTTGCCATGCTCACTACGGTTGGGCTTATATCAACAGCGGTGATTTTCATCTAAATACAGTCAAATTAGTCATACAGTTTTTCCATTTATGGCGAAGTGGGTACTGTTGCATCTCATCAGGAGACAAGGTTCAGTCCTATCGCCCCTACGTTTTCCGCAAGTTTTAGTTTGACTATCCATGATATCGCAAAGTAAATCGTGTCCATCAACGTATACGCATTCATAAAGAAAACAAAACCCTCAAATAATATACGAAACAAAACACGCAATGTCTGGAGACCTTTGTGGAGGAGATGCGTGAAAACGATTCAATTGCAAGAAGTGCTGGGATATATATAAAAATATCATGACGGATAACGTAAAAAATCAATACTTGTAAGATAAATTGCACATAAGGGAAACAAGAACCTCTCAGAAACTATCGGATGCAAACGGATGGGGAGGGGTGTTTGTGGCCGACTGGCTAGCGGTGCTTAGCGCGGTTCGACGTGGAGTTGATCCCACATCACCAGAACCCTCCTGCAAAAAATAACAAGCGCCTTACAGAACGCCTCAGCCTAGCTGTCCTCAAGATGGTGGGATGTGGTCGGTCACCATACTACAACGTTCACAGAGAAACAAATCGACAGTATACGGAAATTTTGTAATCCGCACAATGGAAGAAAGGCAGTGCGGATCATATAAAGTGATAAAGTCAAAATTGAGATTGGATGCATAGAAGTTTAAAAAAATTCCAACGTTGTTCAAATTTTCTCAAAGGGCTTCGTCGTCATTGAGTCGCTGCACATGACTACGAAACACTTTTCAACAAAATAAGTTCATAAAACTTTTATTCCTATGCATTGCTGTAGAAAATGTGCGAGACGAATTGGAACGAAAATAAAAAATGACGAGAAATGAATGAAAAGTGAATATTGGCACGAAAAGATAACGAAGAAAAAGTCAAGAATTGCTGAATACGGTGACCGCTATAGGGTTTCGCCAGACGATAATGGTTTCGGTTAATTTAGAATTTCTTCATGAATTGACAGTTACCCGCAAGAAATCATAGCATCATACCTGCGGAAAGTTTTGATGTAGGTATCCACTAAGAAGGCCACCACCGAGACCCAAAACGAGTACATGAGTGTTCGATGTATTTGCTCGAGAAATCGAGCCATTTGCGAAAATCTCGTCTAAATTCTGACTTCAAACGTTTTCGCAGATTGACTAGCTAGTGGAAGCAGATGTTAAAGAATTTCATTTCAGAAGGAAAATAGAAGGAAAACCACTCAAACATGAGACTACTTCGATCGCTGGCTTGCACAATAGTATTGATGTGTTTCAAAGTTTTTTTGATTTCGTGTACGCTCTTTATCAAAAGTTACTTCAAAGAACTATCTTACTACAAAAATCCTAGGAGATCTCTTTAGGATATCCTTTTTCTAATTTCAAGGATTGTATTATCTTTCTAATCAGGTGGGAGAGAGGCAGGCAACGCATCCGTGTTATCACGGTGGTATTAAAGCCACGATTAGCAAGCTTCTCATCAATCCGTGATCACAAAAATTATACCGAATCTCTCTGGAAAAACTTCATTCTCTGTAATATAAGTGGGTACGCAGTAGCATTGTTATTTCGTCGCTTCAGAAAGAACTGACTCAAACAGCAATCAAAGACACACATGACGTAGGAGAAATCCTCATGCAACAAGGAAACTCACTTGCAAGGATTTCGAGGACTTTCATGGATTATGTGCGTGGAGAAGCGAATCGAGTGGAAGGAAAGGTGTTCTGGTCAAAAAATATGAAAGACAGGACGCGTTTAGAAAAATACTGTTCTTTTAACGTAAGCGTTCGTAGTCTGACCGATAAGTGATTTCGTAGCGCAACCAAGAATAGAATTTTCAAGTTATAGCTCAACAACAGCACGATTTAAGACAAATCTTGCAGCATTTTTTTATTCCAAAGAAATGTTCTGAGTGCAATAATAATGAGAATAACGTACTAGCCATTGTTCGTGACGGTCCATAAGGTGCTATATCGAAATCAACCTTCCATTTTCTCGTGTCCAATTCACTTTTCACAAGCTCTGAAGCTCTACAGTGTCATTTTTTTGAAAAAAAAAGAAGAACTACTTCAATGATTGACACTTTAAAATTGATTTAATGTGTTAAATTATGACACCTACGCAGACGTACTTTTCGGAAGTTTCAAGTATGCAGACGTCATCGACAAGCTGCCCTTCATTGCTGCACGTAAAACTTTTTTTCTGAAACAATTTAGAATTGGCTATTAGGCCACTGCAGTGTCAGGGGATTTTATCACCTAACTTGTGTTGATTGTTATTCGGGGTCGATTCCATTATAAAGAGAGGTATGTCCCCTTGGAAGGAATCGGCTGAACCGTAGGACATCTGCTATTGAAGAGCTTAGTTAGGTGAAACGACAGCTATTTAGTAGTGTATGAGTCCCGTACTAGACCTCATAAAATGCTCAAAACATATTCTCAAATTGCTAGATTATTGTTGTTTTTGAGTGAAGTCTATAAAAAAGGGAAAATAGAGAGGTATGGCCAGGGCTCATTTTACCGGCCTCACAAACAGTAAGATGTTTAGCAAGAACCATATCGCCCTTAGATTACTGAACCAAGGTCTGCTTTGTCAGCATACTCTTTACCAGAGATAGCAGCCAAAACCATAAGCAAACCATAAGAACTAATTTGACGATACGGATACGGGGAAGTTATTGATTAAGTGTTGGTAAGCGCTATATGTGACGTCTGCTGACAGGAAAAAATCGTGATGTTATGTGAGATAATGCTGACTGATTTGCAAACTTCGAACATCGCACGGGATTCTAATTTGCATTTCACCGTTTCCGAGGCCGCCCTAACCATTGCACTAACGGCGCTTTTCTGCCATCATTCCTTCTGCGACACAATTATATCGGCCTGTCAACAACTAACCGTTACCGCTTTGCCCTACATGCCGATATCGGCATTGAAGTCAGTCAAGGCGACAGATAGGACGTCCAACACTGTATTTTTCTTTTCGACCCGACTCTCCCTCTTTTAGCATGTGCGTCAGAAACTCGGGGCTTTGCAAACAAGATATGAGATCACTTGCCGTTATGCAACGAGCAGGTGAAAGGTCGTTGTTAGGAGTACCCCGTATATCGCGAACGAGAGAAAAGATCCACAACTCTGATCTGCATAACCAATCAGAGATGCTGTTTTACACACTAAGATATCGATTTTAACTACAACCGATGGACGAGAGTCGTTACGGACTAGATTGTTCGGAGTGCAGAACGCACAACAGAAGGATCACCACTTTATATCCAAACTTTTCCACGAAAAGCTCAAAGGAAGGGTATGATGCTCAACGAAAGTCCACAGCGAAGCGAGCCCACTGGGCTAGTCATGCACTCAATAGGAAAAATTGTAAGTTTTACTGGTGCCAACTCGAGTTTTCGGACCCTTAACGGATAACAGGTGATACAGATGATATAGGTGATACACCTCACGATTGATATTTATCCTCCTAATTTTTAAAACTCTCTCAAGCGTGAGCTGAAATAAATCATGAGTCGTCTTACAACACGTAGAGTTCGTAGTTCCTTGAAATGTTTGCGTCGATGTATATTCGAGTTACTCGGCGCAAACTCCATGGATTTAAATGAACTAAGTTTGACCAATAGGACGCCTTCAAGTAAGATTTGTGCACGGACTCTCATCAGAAACATTTTCGTAGTGATTTGCTGAGTTTTATGCCAACTAATAAAGCACCAATTCCTGCGGGCTTAATTGCTACCATGAATACAACAGAGTAGATCATATTAGATCTCAGTAAATCAATCAACAACCGTTCTCTCAGAGGCACTGCTAAAGAGATTTTCAGTACTTTTCCGTTATCCGCACCCTGTTCCGACCACTTGGAAAAGCGTTTTTATTGGTTGTTTTTATAGGTTGAGCAGTCATCTATAGCTTGAAACAAAAAAACTCAAACGGTATATTTCATTTTTTGAACTTTTCCTCTGGACTTTTAGCAACTATTCGATAGCTTGAATCTCCAACAGCGTAGATAGTTTTTGGAAAGCACTTTTTAATACGGTGGAACAATTTTAAAAAAAGCTGAATCTCGCAAATTTGGCGCCGGAAATAGCGCTGTGGCTCAGTGGTAATTTTAGGAAAGTAGAGCGTGGTGGTTTGATGCCAATCGCTCTGAGCGAAACATAACATTCTTTTGGTTGCTATGGCTCAATGAGGAATTTTTGTGGAAGTCAGTAACATCATTGGAATCGCCGAGATTGACGCTATCGAATACCTGCTAAAAGTTTATAAGAAATGCTTTGTTCGCTGATAAATGTTCGATTGAGAGACATAAATTTACTTTGCTAATCCAGCGCAACAATAAAGCCATTTTAAAAAACAAAATACACTGTTGAGATTTTTAAGATTTGAGCAACTGAATATTTGTGAGACTTCAAACAAAATCAAGAAAGCGCATTTTTCTCAAGGGAGCGAATACAATTGTGCATAACGGAAACAATGCAAATTTCCAGAGCTCAATCCTCTTTTGGTCGTTACAGTGTGAAAAATAGCCTTTTCTGAAAACTAGGCAGATCGTCAAAACTGCTGGAATATAGGCTACCGAATGGCTACTAAACGTCTCAAGGAAAACTTTTCTTCAGTGAGAAATGTTTGAATGAGGAACATAGCTTTGCTTTGCTGTTATAGCGCAATAAAAGCGCTACTTTGGAAATAAAATTGCCATAGAAATTCTTTAGATTTATGCTATGGAAGCTATGGAAACCTTACCAAAACTAAAGAAAGGAACGGAAGAACGTGTTTTTCCAGAGAGGTTGAAGCAGGGAGCGGATAACGGAAAAGTGCCAGATATTCATTCGAGCTGAGCTCCACTGCATCGAATACGAGTTGACGTAACATCGACGACCTACATCACGAGGTCCAATGGTTGTCGACAATCACACGCCTGTATTCGCCAAAAATACACAAAAGCTGCTCATAAATCACTGACGATGCGAAATACGAGGAAGTCCGTTAAAGGCAGAAATACTTTAGTACAGTCCAGCCTCATTTGCTGTAGTCCCGCCGCATTTGAGTAATTCATGCCCACAACAGTCCCCACAGCTTAACGCAGAAACTTATTGACAAAAATGTCTTTTGATAATCGATAGTCCATTCGTATGATCGTATGGAGCACCAATAAAGTTCTAAACGACCATCTCTAGAGGCTCTAAGCTTTTTACTAGCAAATTTAATAAATGCAATACATGCACTAACTCATAGGCTAGAACGCGTTCTATAGATTCTGCTCTTTTCGGATTGAAAGTTAGTTTTCAGAGCAAACAAGCAAAACCGAGCCGAGCTATTGAACATGATTTTGAGGAAACAGATGACGCATCTTTACTGATTACGACTCACTAATTGAATACGGAAGGCGAGGTAGTACAGTGTTTAGCAATGCATTGTATCAGGAGACAAGGTAATGAGCAAGACGCTAGTTCGATCGCTTTTACCCTAACACTTTCTTGCAATCAGTCAACTGTGATCGCCCTAGCTCGGCTACCTACAAGATTGCGAGCAGAAGTGTCTCGATCAGCATTCTATGACTTGCGCAAAGATAAGAATCCCCAGAGATGGAAATCAAAATAACACGCGAAATTTCTGAAGATTACTGTGGACACGAGGTAACGATTAAAATACTCGGAGTGTGGAGACCTTAACACACCAAATTACATAGAATACTCGAGGTACCGCAAAATTCCAGTGTTTATTACTGCTTTTTTCGCAGTGTTGTGATCTTTATATATATATATATATCTTTGAGGGATTCCGCCCTGTTAATCGCGAGGGCACGTAGCGCGTCCTCAGCTGGTGGATAGGGGAACAAACACGAACCAAAAGCTACCGTGAACTTCCCAGAGACGCAGGTGGATTTAGGGGTGAGCTCCCTGCTTCTGCAACGGCGACCTGACACAACTCTATTTCTACGAGTCAAGTCGGCCAAAAGCCTGCAATCAAGCAGCTGGGAAGTACATGAGAGGCAGTTAGGAGTCGCCACCACCAAATAAGTTCCAGCTCCTCCGAGAGAGACGGGCAAGCTACTCGTGAGTACCCGGCCCCCACTTTTAGAGCCTGGCAAGCTATACGTTGGGTATCAAAATGCCAAAAGCAGTAACAAATATGGGCCTCATTCCCCTGACCCCGAAAGAGCCCCTTGTAGGGGCAGCGCCAGCAAGGACGAGTACGGAGAGGCTGCTAAAATCTCAGGGACAAACTAGGCTGCCAAGATCGAAATGGACTAAAATGACGATTTGTACCTACAATGCAAGAATCGTTGCTCACAATCCGCTGTAGAAGATCTATTGATTCAAGCAAGAAGAATAAGGTACGACGTCATTGGCCTGGCTGAGGCAAGAAGAGGCCATCATTTTCATGCGTTTATGACATCGGAGAAGAACTGTTCTTTGTAACATGCGATAGCAGAGGTGTCGGCGGCGTTAGCGTCCTCGTCAAGTCGAATTTGACCGCGTGTATCGACCGTCCAAACAGCTAACAACTCGTATCGGACGATTACGGTTGAAACGATGTGGTTCTATGCCGGCTATGACCACCTTCGTTGCTTACGCACCAACATCAAGCTATGACGAAGACGAAATCGAAGTGTTTCATATGGACCTCGAAAAACTCTTCAGAGAAGATCATACATTCTTCAAGGCCATTGCCGGAGATTTTGATGCAAAATTGGACCTAGAAGAACACCTGAAGAACGTCACATTGGGACCCACGGACTAGAATGGAATGGACAGGGTGAGAGGTTATCTGAGTTTATCATGACGACCCAAACCATCCATGATAACTCACAATTTAAGAAGCCTTACTTTAGCGATGGACGTGGGAGTCTCACAATGGAAAGTACCATAACGAAATAGACCACATTTCGCGGAGAGGAGAGAAAGCCGCTAAATTTAAACAACGAAGTCCCAGAACTACCATAAACTGGGATGTATTTAAATCATTAGTCGGCGCTTGGGAAGATACCGTTGTCGACAACATCGACGAAGATTACGATCGACTCGTTGAATATCTTCACGTTGGCGCTATGAAAGCCGAGGGTTCTGAGGTCACGAAGAGACGCTTGTCTCAGCAGACACTCGAGCTGATACGTCAACACGGAATCCCACGAGCTACAGGCAATTGAAACCTTACGTCCGAACTTGCGATACGCTGCAGAGAAGCGATCAAAAAAGACCTTAAAGAGAGACGAGCAGCAGTTATAGCAGAAGCTGCAGAAGTTGGGAAGAGCACTTGCAAAGCCCAGCAAGGCTTCGCCAACTATAAGACCAAGATGATTGCACTCCGATACCCTGACGGGACACTTACAGCTTCCAGAAGGGCTATGAAGAAAATCATCCACTAATACTACTCGGATCTCTTCATTAGGTATGTCCGCTTACCGTCATATTAATTGGAAGAGAATGAATATGTCGTTCCACCGGCCCTCCCTTCCGAAATCCGACATGCTATATCGTCGGTAAAGAACAGAACAACACCTGGGCCACACAGGATTAGACCAGAACACCTGAAGAACCTGTCGCCAGTTCTCATCAACACTCTGGCTCGGCTCTTCACTCGCTACCTGTCATAATGCAAGGACCTTATTCAATGGAAACTGGCAAGACCGTATTGTTGTTCAAAAATCAAGACCTTCACGACATAGGCAAATATCGCCCAGTCTGCCTGCCGTCCGTGTCCATAAACTCTTTACTCAAGTCATCCTAAACAGGAATGACAACACTGGACGAAGAACAGCCATGCGAACAAGCAGGGATCAGAAAAGGATTTAGTACCATAGACCACATCCACACGATTACAAGCCTCATCGAAATTTCACGAGAGCACAAACAACCACTCTGTCTCACTTTCATCGACCTGAAGAAAGCCTTTGATCCAGTAGAAACAGAAGCGGTTGTAGAGGCTCTGGATAACCAGGGCGTCCTTACTCGGTACATAGTGATCATTCGTGAGATTTGTAAAGATTTCACGACCGAAATATCTCCATTCTACAACAATATCACCATTGACTTAAGAAGAGGTGTTCGACAAGGCGATACAATTTCGCCAAAACTATTCACTGCCACCCTACAAAACGTCATGCGAACATTAGAATGGGACGATATGGGAGTGAAAATTGACGCTCGACAATCAAACTATCTTCGCTTTGCTGACGATATCGTTCTCATAACAGCAAACATCAGCCAAGCGGAACGAATCTGACCGATTTCGATAACGCCCATGGAAAGATTGGTCTTTAACTAAATTTAACGAAAACGTCGTTCATGAGGAACGGATGGGTTTCGAATGCCCCACTCACGCTCAACGGAACGACTATCTCCGAATGCTCCAGTTACGTCTATCTAGGTTGTGAAATCAACATGATGAACGACCTAGCTCCAGAGTTGAGCAGGGGAAAACGAGAGGCTTGGGGAACGATTAAGAGCATCGAAGATGTAGTGAAGAGGGCAAAGAACATCCGACTCTGTGCCCACCTTTTGGACTCGGCGATCCCTCTGCCCTAACGTATGCAGCAGAAACCTGGTCGCTACGTAAGCAGGATGAACGATCACTTGCCGTTATCGAACGCGCAGTCGAAAGGTCGATGCTAGGAGTATCCCGTATTTCGCAAATAAGAGAAAGGATCCGAAGTTCCGACCTACGTCAACGATCGAAAATCAGAGACGCCGTTCTACACGCCAGGATATCGAAAATAAGGTGGGCCGGACACGTGATGCGCTTCAACGACAACCGATGGACGAGAGCCGTTACTGACTGAATTTCTCGGGATGTCAAGCGCTCCAAAGGAAGACCAGCGACCCGTTGGTCCAATTTCTTCACTAAAGCGATAGAAGAAAGATATGATGCTCAGCGAATCCCTAGAGCAAGGAGGACCCACTGGGCTACTCTTGCACGCGATAGGGAAAAATGGAAGAGTTGCTGGTAGCCGCTCGAGTCACTCGATGATCAACGGGACGACAAGTGATATAGGAGATATATATATATATATATATATATATATAGATACCTAAGAGATTTGAGTGGTGAGCAAAAACATGGTCCCTGGCTGGAGCCCCACACGCTCTTCATCCATACCGGGGACGCGTGCTCTACCACCACACCACCAAAGCACATTCGCGCCACCACTCATTCCCCAACATCTCCATGTTAGCCATAGGCCACCAACGCCCACCAAGTATGGTTGGGCATGCAATTTTGCTATATAAACGTAGTTGAGCTTCAGCCATCATAACACTGCGAAAAAAGCAGTAAAAAATACTGGAATTCGAAGTATTATATCTAACAGTGGCTCTCAGCTCAACTGGGTTTATAGAGCGAAATCGCATAGCCGACCACAGACCAGATCTTCTGGGGATTGGTGGATGATGGCCAACATGGAGATGTAGAGAGGAATGAGTGGTGGCGCAAATGTGCCTCGGTGGTGTGGTGGTGGAGCATGCGTTCCCGTATGGATGAAGCGCGGGTTCGATTGCCGCCTGGGGGCCGTGTTTTTGGTCACCACTTAATTCTCTTAGGTATGCTTGAGTAACATAAATATCTGGAACTTGACAAGTGCTACCAGTATTGTTTCTTACCTTCCTCTGTGGTATAACACTTTATCTCTAATTTGTAGACAATCTTGAAATTCAAAGCACTGTTCTTCTCTGAAAATAAATTAGACTGCGTTCGATTTGTCAACGGTGAGCACACCTGTTTATTTGACATATTAAACAGACTTAAATGAAGCCATAATGACTACGCAATGACCACAGAAGAGTCCTATATAAGTCTCTTTCCGGCTGTTTATTTTACCACGCAGTGGTTTACTGCTAGGACATTGTAATCATACAGTACGTCATCTAATACAGATTTAGGTCCAGACCGGGTCGAGAAAGGCCCTACTTTATATTTGGTAATCCAAAAACCTCAATTAGCACCGCCAGCCAATTACAGTCATTGTGTAATTCACATTTCTTTTTTCCAAATCTGCGGAAATTGCAGCCAATACAGTCCTCCACCATTCATTTTGCAGTCTTTCCGTGTTTTTGTACAATCTATTTTTCTATTGCTCCTACGTTTTTGATAAATTGGATGCAATTTGTTCTGACTTGGTTGCCATGCATTCTGCAGATTTCATATTGTAACATCAATATGCTCCCTTATAACAGTCAACAAAACGTCACCTTCGACTGTTGGTCACCACCCTTATAAGACTTGCTACAAAATATTTGCATTCTATCCATATAGACCATGCCGAAATCAACTTAAACTCTGAAGTTATGAATATGCAACTTTTGTAAAATATCACATAACGCTTGTCATGTCATGATTGCGTCACCTATGTGACTTCTCTTGAGAAATGTTAATCCTCCTTGAAAAGGAGCCAAAAAATTGACAATAGATACGCCTTTGACAGATAACTGGTTAGCTTTGAGTATCCTTTTCACGTTCAGTAGAATAGATATCTCTAAATGCTTGAGTCTGTCCACGTCGAGAAATCAATATGATGAACGACATTCGAGCAGAGTCGAGTAGGAGGAGGCAAACGGCTCAGGGAGCGTTCAAGAGTATCGAGGAGGCGGTGAAGAGAACAAAGAACATCCAAAATGCTTCCGACTTTCGACCCAATTTCCCCTTCCTTAGCACTGCATCAGAAATCTGGTCGCTAATTGAGCAGAATGCAAGCCCACTTGACATCATTGAACGCGCAACCTTCGCCACAAAAAAGCACACTATAGTGCGAATTACGATCCTAGTTGTTAGCCGCAAACTAATGAAGAAACGGTCCCCTTCTCTGGACACAGATTTTTCACAAGGTGTTAATAATCTTTCGAAAGCTTGAATCGTTAGCTACTGCGCTACCTGCTTGTTTTCTAAAAAAGCTTTTTATAGCGCTGTAGAAGAAAGAAAATATTTGTGTGTCACACACGCATATTTCTCGCAGGACAGAGCTCCTTCCTCAAACCTAAACTAACCATTTGATGGCGTAAGTCTCGGCAATTCCAAAAATTTGCCCCTTTTTTGGAAAGACCGCTTCAGTGCAGCGCAGCAGGGAAAACAAAATCAAATTGCACATAGGCAGAAAATGAGTATGTAACGAGTGCAGTATTCAGAAATTTTAGCTTTTGAATGATTACTAACCTTGTATGAAAAGTTTTTATGTATTCAATATGGTCGTTTCTGTTGGTCTCGTCTAACAGAAATGAACACGAGTAACCTCAGAGATTGTAGCAGCGGTTCCACAGATCCATTATTACTTCTCCAACCAGTGGTAGGACCATCCCACAGAGAAGTCGTCAACAAACCGTGTCGCAGCAGGACCTTCAAGGATCGCAGCCACGGCGGTCAGTTTCGTAACCCGTTTGTTCCGTGAGCGGTCGATTCGTCACTCTTTATTGCGATGCTCTGATTTCATCAATTGATTGTTTCCATTTGTTCTTATCATATCCTGCCATTCACAACACTCAATGCATTGTAATCGAAACTCACGACGACGGCGGAGGCCAACTCCAAATGAATTCTGTTCGACCCACCACCGAGGGATGAGTTGCAGTACCATGTACATATACACACCTCCTCTAA
This sequence comes from Parelaphostrongylus tenuis, assembly GCA_019055375.1. NCBI lineage: Eukaryota > Metazoa > Nematoda > Chromadorea > Rhabditida > Metastrongylidae > Parelaphostrongylus > Parelaphostrongylus tenuis. Next base: position 345,170 of record JAHQIW010006847.1, on the reverse strand, counting down.
TCACATCGACATATAATCCCACTGATTCTCACTTTCGGTGTTCTGTCCTGTCCCGAGCAAGCATAATCATCCCATCCCATAATCAAAAATAATCAAAAAAAATAATAATAAATAATCAAAAAAAATAATAATAATCGCATCCCGGGGTCCGACGCCTTGTCAAGCCTCGCACTTCAAAGTTCAATATTCGATTCGTACTCAACAATCTCCTGATATCGTCGCACTGGTCGATACGCCGCCATGATATACATATATATACATTATTGCTATGATACCATTGTAATGATGTATATATATCTCAAGTTGTTGTTTATATGAATTGATTCCATTGTTCGTATCGCTACTATATTCACCATATTATTGAATAAAGAACTATTGTATCTTCGGCTCATCCACAACTCTAAGACCCGTCTGGCCCTCAGGCGAGACAATCGGGCACAACAAAAAGCTCTCACTACAGTAACAGTCCAACTTGCGATAGTTGGGAGATGGGAGAAGATTGGGAGATAAGCAGAAATCCCCCACTACAGGACAACGTCCATCTTAACCCAAAACATACAACACATGGTATACGCCGATAGGTCTCTTAACCAGCACATGGACGTGCAACACATCGTGCCCAAAGATCGTCGACAGCAGGACATTTGGGTACAACCGCAGCAGAGGGAATTCCATACTGTTTCCTCTGCGACAAAGAGTGAAGGTTAGTAGCCAATGGAATAAGAACACATCCAGTATGGGAGAATAACGTACGAAAAAGTTCGCAAGTAAGAAGGTGTAGAGAACTGCTTTCAAGGACCAGGTCTGCTTAAACATCTGTGTTCTATAAGTCACTGATTGAATCTAGAATCTGTATAGAAGTGAGTTAAGATTAAGATACACATTTGCGATTATCTTGTGCATCAGACATATAGCTTTAAGGGGATTTTCAAAATATGTGTTTACGCACAGAAATCTGTTATTGCCGTATGAAATAAACTTCTTTGATCATAGTTGGTGTATGTAGACAACATGGTTGTGATGGGATAAAATTTTTCAATATTAAGATCTAATATGAGCATTATTGCCTATTCATCACAACAACTATTGTCCAGAAGGAGACAGAGTTCTACAGACTAAGGTGTAAACACATGAGTGACCAACTATACCCTATCGCGGTGGAATTTCTCTAAGGCTTTGTGAAATAAAACTTTTAAAGACGGGGTTAAATGAATTTTTTCAAGGTAGAACATACATTTTTTGTGTAGTGAGTTGACTACAAAGAAAACTTTTCTTAAGAGATAATAAATCGATGATTAGTTATCCATTACTGAATTTTTCTCTCTACTGGTAGGATAAAGGGGCGCCGTGGCCAAGTGGCTGTGATGTTTGTAACGGCGTTCGTGGAGCTGAGCTCCATCCCCCACTTCTCTCCGGCAGCCAACAACGACGTGGAACGCCACAACAAGGTTATCCTCGAGATTGCAGGAGACTCACTCAACCAGTATTCTAGGACGTTCAAGAAGAAGACGAAAAACTATCTGAATGCTAGAAGTACTGGGATCCGCACAGTGAAAAAACACTGTTATGACGGATCAAATTAACTGCTAAAATAATCAATACGATAAAACTGGACTACACAAATTCCTTCTGTTTGTGAAGAAAATCCAATAGTTTTAATGCAGAACAGCTTTCGATACATATGTTGTTATAGTACACATCTAACACATCTTGAAATTCGAAATTGATATCCCAAAGTATATTTATTAACCTCACCAAGAATTTAGTACGTAACTTTCGTCGTAATTCCTATACCTCCTATTCATATCAAAATGTAAAAAATAGAGCGCAACAATCTCGAGGACCAGAATCTTAGTTGCTACAAATTTTCATTCAGTGGCGCTCACGTACGCCTGCAAGTTAACGGTAAAAGATCCAGTGCGATACATGCACTATGGCGTTTTGATTTTTTTCGAATACGGGAAGATTAACGATACCTTTTCGTAAAGGAGAGGAAGGTGGCTGGATTCTAAGATAAAGACAAGGGTGGTAAGAAACCATGTAGAAATATCTTCCTATTAGACTGTTTTTCAGATCTCGCTCAAAATTCAATGTAAGTCGATAAAATATTCTAAGCATTGCAGTAGTCTGGTATGGCACCTGTAGTGCTCGGCGTACGTTTCGGCGTTCTCGCACACCTCATCAGTACCACATGCCTTTCGGTTCACCGCTAAACCTAAAAACAGCGGAGTCGAAGATGTATCACTGTACGTCAAGTGAAAAGATCACTTGATGTTGCGGTGATTTACAGTCGATTGCTCATGGCTGGGTAGAAAAACATAGAGCAAAACCTTTCCATTCGACTCTTCTTGAGACCTCGCTCAGAATTGAATATAATCTGACAGAATATTCAAAGCCATTTTTTAAAAGCAATCGATTTTAGACGACCGCAATATCAAGTGATCTTTTCACTTGACATGCGGTGATACATCTTCAGCACCACTGCACTTAGGTGTAGGGAATGAACCAAAAGGAATGTATTATTGATAACGTGTGCGAGAACACTGAACGTATACGTCTAGCACTAAAGATGACGTATTAGACTTTTGAAAGGCTCAAGATATTCTGTAAAATTATATCAAGACAGAGATGTTTCTTGCCCACGTTCACCTCCAGTTTACTACTCGCATAGGATTTATATACAGGAAAACATCTCGGCCATCAAACTCAATGTAGTTTAAAAAAAATCCTATAGCGTTGAAGACTAGGGGGGCACAGTAGGGTCGTGCAGTACCTGATGGCTGGTTCGCTTTCGTACTAGGTCAAGCGAGCTTTGCATTTTATGGAAATTGTCACATTATCTATGTGGGAAATCTTCCCTCTGATCCACTATGGACAGCGAATACCTATAGTGAAGATCTAGAAACATTCTATCTAAGCTACCGCAGGATTAGAGATGGACTTTACTCGGATAATATTCATGAACAGGCCGATTTCTTAATAAGGAGCAATGTTACTGAAAACAACAATAATAATGTTAATATTAGTAATTAAAAATAGTGGAGATAATAAATAGTAACAATAATAATAGTGATTAGAGGTGTCTTGGCTGAGTGGTTGTGATACTAGTCGAGGCGCACGAGGGGCCGAACGTCGCTCCCCAATACTTTCGTCAGTCAAGAACGAAAGCCCTATCGAATACCACAGCCTGCCTAACCTCAATTCTGCAAGGTGACGCGCTCAACTAATTTTCTACGACGTTCATGAAGAAGACGAAAAAAGGACAGAATGCTATAAGTATTAGGATCCACACAGTGAAAAAGAGTTGCTATGAAGACGGATAATAAAATGCCAAAAATGAAAACGATGCTAGTAGTTTTAGATGAAGTCCAAAAGTAACGATGCTAGTAGTTTCAGATGAAGTCCAAAAGTAAAGCGTCCAAAGTTAAATTTCTGAGGTCATCGTAAAGCTTACTAGAGGCATAACGTGACTGAGCCATGTATGTTGACAGTAGTAATGTTCATGATAGTACCAAAAATGGTACTAACTGTGATAGCGGTGATTATAGCAATGCCACCTTAAATAGATAATCGTAAACGAACATACATGGGTATAGGAAGAAATCACAAAAGAAGAACACCTAATACTACAGCCAGTCTTCTTCGGGATAGAAGCCATGAAACGCTAATGTTTATCATAACCCATACGACATCTACCTTCACAAGAAAATGTTTTGGCCACCAATGGATCGCACGTGGTCATTTTCCCGAAAGGTGTTCGAGAAAATCTTTGTAACTATCGTCCAATACGCTTATAAGTATGCCATTTTTCCCTCTGAATCTACTAGGTGATCCACGTTCCATGACACATTTCCTTGAGCCTGGAGAATTCTCCGTGAGTTTTGATAAATAGTAATGAAGTGTGGGAATTTCACTTCCACCGCTTCTGATCACTCAATGTCTGACGAGACCACAAGTCATCGCACTGTTCACCTGAGTCGATAGGAAGGTCTTTGTTCTAATATAAGTGGAAAGTTGATGTCAGAAAACGTTGACATCTTCGTTGGACAAGGTATCGTTTGACGTTACAAACAAAGGATCTTTGATGAATTGTCCCTCCGCTGCGCTACGACTTTCTGGCGGATTCGATGACTGTGTCCGTGAGATGGTTAGATAAATCACAAAGTGGTAAGGAATCGTCGACACTAAAAAAGATACGCCTTTTTTGACATTTCAAACAGGTCCTATTTGCCACGCATAAGTGAGCCGGTTATCTGGGTGCAACAGATAGTAAAAGAATTTATCGAACTGATGTGGATACAAGGGTAACTGATTGCAGCGACATACACAGACATTCAATATCGAGGTGCCTTTTATGGATTAGTTAACTCTCGATCAACTTACAGTTTGATTCTTTAGATGGCTATCTATCTGTCAACAAAAAAGTATGTAACAAATAGGGGGAGAGAAGAAAAATGGACATTTTTAAAATGCTAAGCAAATCCTCAAGCTCGTCATGAACATTTTGCTGACAGAGATTTAATAGGTTGGCGAAAAAGTTCCGGAAAAACGCTTGTAACTTTTTGGAGTGTCGGCCATCTTCTTGTTTTTGGGCTCATTGGAAAGCCCGTCTTCTCCCGCGTTGACTGGCATATAATTTACTTGTTTCAAGATGGAGTTAACAAGCGAGCAAGTTAGGTTGTTGATGATGCACGAATGGCTGTTGGGTTCAAATGCAACGGTGACAAGTGGATGCATCAATCTGGCTTTGAGGCGAAGACACAGTTGGCAAAAGTACGGAGTACAGGTGGTTGTAAAAATTAGACAAAGGTTGTCTAGTCGTTAGCTAGTTTAGTGTGTCTTTGTTCGGGCGTATCAGGTGCATAAATAAATGTTTTACAGGTATTTTCTCAGATTTTTTTCCCGAACCTATCAAAACTCACATTTAGACATGGAACTTCCTTCAACAGGGAACAAGTAGCTCAGTGGTGGGGATACCTTTCTTCGCAACACGACGTTAGATCAAACCTCACCAGGCTTACCATGCTCTTTAATTCTCTGACGCCGAGAATTTGTAGCAGACTTGTTTCGGTATAGTTCATTTATTGTAATTCAAGAAAAAAAGCCGCACTACCGCTATGCAAAAATTGCAAGGAGAATCAACTTAGTAGCCCGCGAAAGTGTGCCAATTATGAGTGTCGGTCATTCATGTGACAAGTCTTCCATTTTCTCTTCTTTAGCGCTAATCGTACTTAGTGGACAAATAAGGAAAGAAGAGAACGCAAGACTGCGTGGGATTGACAGAAACCTTTGAAAATACCACCATACGCTCACCATTTTTCTATTTTGAATTGTGATATTATGCTGTGCATGATTGTTCTCCATTAGTTACTAGAGAATAATTCTAGTACCTTAGTTATACCAGCTTTTGACAAAGACTGCATTTTCTGAGGAATTCAAGTGCCAACGCACCAGGTAGGTGTTCGACATGAAAAGTCTCGTAGAAAAGAATGACTGTAGAGCTTTCTGGTGCAGCTATCCGAACGTCAAATTTGAGCAGCTAAAATTCTATATATAGCAATATTCATGAGAAAAATAACGGTATGGTGACAACAACATGAGGATAAAAAATGAGCATAACGAGATCAGTGGGAAGCGATAGTGCAAAAGATTAACAAGTACACTAGCGATAGTAAAATATAGTTTGAAAAAGAGGATAAAAAACGATAAGGCCCTCGGCGTTGATCAACTTCTGACGGCTGCGCCATGAACTCGTCTTCAATTTTTAACTTCGTTTGAGGTGATTTAATGCATCTCTGGCCTTTATAATGACTCGCGGTGGTCTCCCGCTTCAGTGCTGCTTATCCTCGCAGACAAGTGTGAGACCAGTCAGGTACCAATTTGCTGACCTCGGAGGGATGGACGGCTTGGTAAGCCATGAGCGCAAGATCGAACCATTGACCTTGTGTGCGACGCAGGACACCTCTAACCACTGCGCCACAAGCGCTTTGTAGCCTGAAATAGTGTCTGGATAATGTGAGAAGAAACAGTGATTGTAAATATCCAGCTATGAGGGAAACGGCCGGACGAAAGCGTGGCGGCAGTATGATCCACAAGCTATGGCGCATTTTATACACGGCTTGCAAACGAACGCAGAAAAGTGGCACTCTTAAAACATGGATGAAAATCGTAGAGTTCAAATAAGTTTATTGACCGAAAAGAGGTTATAGGAACACTGCACAGATGGGGTGGAGCTTTCTTTTCTTAGACAGGTATGATGGAGTGCAAATTTGTAACCGAATCGATTCACACCAATCGAGGCGAACTTACGACAGTAATTAACCTCGTGATGCAGAATAGGTGTGGAACAGTATACTAACAATTGGTCAACTGTGTCGGAATTTTTGATTAAGAATTAGTCTGGGCGTTGTTCTGTCTCATTCAATCGAAGGTTCATACCATTCTATGTTGAACGAGTACTGCAACAAGTTTCATGTGCCGTAATCTAGTGGTTGCCATTTAAGAGAACTTTTGGAAAGAAGAGAGCAAACAATTGCTGGGTAATGGAGTGGAGAAAAGTTCAACAATCTTATCTACAGACCAACGAATTCTTCTCGAGCCAACTGTTTGTTTATATGATACTGTCGTCGTTCAGTGTCTACGAAGGACGAACTGGCACAATGAGGAATTGCTATGTCACAGACTATGGAATGGAATGCTTTTTTCCATTATGATTTTATCCCTAAAAGAATTATTGGATGTGGTTAGATCTATTCAACATTAGAAGCAGAGGTTCACGGAGTTCTCGTTTCCACGTCCAACTCTTTGTATGACTACAACTCATGTAGATAGGCTAAAGGGTTGAACCTCTAACGGACGGCTATAGAAATCGATACGCGCAAAGTGAATTGCACGATTTTCGTTGTTTGATTAAGACTTTATTTTCTTCTTTTGGCGAAAAATTTTTGGTTTTTTTTTTGTACTACTTTGATAGATTAAGATACTCTCGACTCACTCATGTGCCGTTGGTTTAGTTCTACACGTCTTTAGAGAAAAACGCTCGTTCACTACGCAATCGTACTGAATTTAGTATTTAATCAATTGTATTACAATGTATGAAGGGGATCACAATGAAATTCTTTAGTTGTGCTCTTACCTTGTTTTATACAAGATCCGAGAGTCATCATAATAAATGAAAATTGGAGAACAGCCACTAATTTATCCAGGATGATTATGCATGCTTTATTCGATAAGTGTTCATCGAAAACTTCTACTATAACTAAGTTTATATCAATCATTTGTTTATTTCCAATTATGCAGAATTGACGTACGTGAGAAAAGGTTGAGTACCTATTGATAGTGGAAGAAGCTTTCGAATGATTCCAAACACTTTCACGAAAATATCCTTCTCAGCAAATAAGAATGCCTTGGAAATTTGTTGCCGCTTAACATATAATTACCAATATCTTTCACACTCAAGCATCTTTCGCTGGAGAGGTTTTCATTCACATTTTCAACAAGCAGTCTAAGCAAAAATCTCAACAATCTCAATGAATAGCTTGCTTTCTGAGAAGGACTTTTCAATGTATTGTTACAGCTAAAAGATTATCAAGTCGCACTCGACGTCGGTGTCGATCGCGAAGCGCAATTTACATGTGGCGTCCAGTGCACGCTGAGTGTAAAACTCGATATTCTTTCAGCTGTAATGACGCACTAAGAAGTCTTTCACGAAGACCAAGTATATCCTTAGACATTGCTAAGACTTGCGCTATCGAGTGGGTATGAAAGCCTAAGAGAAAAGCTGCGTCTAGCGAAAAATGCTCCAAATGCGTAACACAGTTTTAATCCTGTTGCTACAGCTTGTAAAAAAAAAATTTCTAAAAGGCAAGCACACTACTGAAAACTTCAAGAATTGAGCTATCAACTGGTTATTGATCAGCGACGGCTTGATGCCAACGTTGAAATATGCATGCACATACCGATGGAAGGCATACGAGCAGCGTGTGAATTGCAATCTTAATTTCAGTGTTGTTGCGCAATAAGGAGATCTATTGAAAAAGCAAGAACAATATTAAATTTTCCGAGATTTGTGTTATCGAAAAACTGCTGAATCTTCCAAGGAAGGCTTTGTACATCGAAAGATAATCAAGTGTTAAATAACATATTCTTTTCGCTGTTACAGTGTAATATAGAAAACTTCCAAAAAATGAAGTACACCTTCTAATTTTTTGGGATTTTAGCTATCGAATAACTACTGAAATGTCTAGGAAGAGCGAAAAATACTTTTTTGAGTAGGATGCTGTGAGGTGAAGTACCGTATCATACGCAATGATGAACGCGCGCTCTTCCTACACTTACTCGAGTTACATATGAGAAATACCTCCACATAGACCTCTATCAGAAATGTTTCGTTGTAAAAGATGTGCTTTCAAGCTACGCTCTTGCAAGACAGACGATACAAATGCACAGTAGCGGCTGAAAGTTTGTTTATTTTTTTACAAGAACGTGGTATTACAGCTGAAAATGAAGGGATTTCAAGATGCAAAATCACTCTTTATGTTAAAAAACTTTTGTAAAAGTGGTCTTCAATCGTTAACGCAATGGTAAGACCCCTCTGACCTACAAACTTCACCTACAATTACCAGTAAACCACCTATGACGTCCAAGCGGCTAGGTAACATTTTAGGCGTGAAATGTGATCTTCTCTTCGCTCTTACAGCGTTCTATGATAAATTTTCTAGAAACTACTTATCTTATCAAAATCCTAAGAATTTGGGCTAACTAATAGTTGAAAAACTTTAGTGAAGAGCCATACCGAAGCCTAAGCCAAACAAGTGAAGAAAATTGAGTGTGAAACATAATCTTATTTTCACTGTTGCAACGTGATCAAAAAGTGTTCGAGAAAATCTATCTTTGAAATCGTAGAGATTCAAGCTTTCGAATTATTACAAACATCTGAGAGAAGGCTTTTATGTAGCGAGAAAGGCCTTCGAACAATCGTGTACCTCAGCTGACACAAGTCGTCCCTTAGGGCCTTAGGGGTATACGATTTCGATGCGCTTGGTTCGTGCTCTCTCTGTCCAGTTTCTGGCTCGTTCGTCTCTCAGTTAAGAGATTTGTGGCTGGAACTCACATTGCTTTGCTTCCATGTTGGTTACTGGCCTTAGCCTTAGATGTATAATCGAAATGCGGGTGAGAACATATGGCTACGCTTTCACTGATACTGCTTCATCCTAATTTTATCAATAAGTTCCCTAAGAATGCTTATTCTGAAGAATATTTCTAGCACTTGAAAAGGTGCACTGCTACTTCAGTCCCTATGAAACCTGTTTATTTTCAGCTCAAGTCCGACTATCTCTAAACCTCGGCATGAATAAAGGAATGAAAAATTCTTACAAATTGTCCTTTTTATTATTCAAAACTTGCACGAGGTTGGCACTTTTTTTTCTCAGAATTTGGGCTAACAGTCGATACTGTAAGTAAAGCTCTGACGAAGGCGTTGCCGCCGAAACGTTAGCCATCAAATTTTGTTTATTTTCACTGCTCCACTTTTTTCATGTCTTGAATAACGCACCAACGAAATGCTTAGGTTAAACGCCGCTCAAATTTAGATTGTGATGGTCACCTACCAACGATTTTCAGCCGGTGCGACTTAGAAGTTAAGGCGAGAAACTTTTGGAGTTCGATCAGAATTTACTGATCAATAACCTACATTGTCTCTTCCTATATAACCTTAGGATGAGATGAAAAGGTAAGTACAATTTGGTTTGCTCCACTAGTGACAGAAAAACACTGAAAACCACAATATTAGGTAGACTACACTGGAATTCCTCCCACTTTTCTCAAGAAATGAAGAGTTTTGCAAGTTTCTTGAAAACAGAGGTCAATAACCCACAAGAGGACAACGTTGCTATACTCCAAGTAGGTGCCGAACTGGTATCCACACTACTGCAATCACCGCGCTATTTTCAGTTTTCATTCTCTTGCAAAACGCATTCCGTACATACCATTCTGAGCTCAAGAAACAGATGACATTTCTGTTGCTACATTCGTATCAGGAGGGCTCGTAAAACATATGTGTAACCAAATGCACAAATTGCACCCATGTTCAAAAAAAGAGGGTAACAAATTGGAATAGAACTGTGAAGAATACATAAGGTCATAACGAGTTTGATTGAAGGGATCAAAAACGCAAATGGACCTCTAGCTGTGATATTATTACTTTGTGAAGTACAGAATCTTTTCTGAAAGTCATGGTCAGATAAAATCATGAATTTCCCATGAAAATAAACGTCCGTAAGACTAAAAATTACAAAATCGCGAGACTGCACTTTGTAGAAAACATGTGGACTCAACACAGAGTTTAAGTGCAAAAATTTAAAAAATTGAACTGTTAATAGAAACTGTTGAGAAATTGCTAATGACATAATTTGAAAAAAAAAACCATCATTTAGCATTACTTTTAAAATCAATTATTCAAACGGCCACCGACTTTATAATGTCAGTATTAGTATGGTGGCAGCTGAGATTAGTCCTTTGACATAGATGTTATTGATACATTTTTATTTTATAAACAGAACACGAACAATCAAAAGTTATGAGAAGAACAGAATCCGTTGAAAATGAATTGAGAAATAATAAAACGACACACAACGTCAAAAAATTTCGTAATCGTTCCGTATTGCGGACCTTACAGAAATCAGTTACATAAATGGGTGCGTTTGCTTGTTTTTTGTATAATTTGTGTTTGAAATATAGTATGCGCATGAGATATTTTAAGTGATACTAGATGGTACGTATTTCCTCATAAACACGTCCACTTCTTGCTGAAGGGTGAGATTGTGAAATGTCGAAGAACACGACAACACCTTAAGAAAACAACGCTCTCAATAAGTCCTGTGTCGTTTCATTTGTTTGTTTGTTTGCTTGTCTGTTTGCTTGTTTGTTTATTTGTATAGCAGTTTCAAAACGCGTCTCAAACAACAACAAAGAATACACACGATACTGAAAAAATTATTATGCATATCGTGAATCACCAATATGAAATATACAAGAATTTAACTAAAATTACTGTTTTGAGCTGATAGGTCTAATGGGATACAGGCGCCTGTTTTTTTCTATTAGGACTCATCACTACCACCCTCCCTCTGTTTAGCTCATCCCCTGAGGTTAAATAATCCTCTAAAGGAGTCGACGCCGTATAAAAAATGCCCCAAGTGAGGTGATGTACTTACCTGACATGGTGGTGGCCGGCAGCCGAGTACGTAGCTGTTAGAATGAATCAAACCTCTTCTATCGACTGCTTTTTCATAGACCCGCTCAAAATGAAATAATCTGATAAGGATATGACAAATATTGAGCTGATAGGTCTAGTAGTATACAGGCGTCTGTTTCGTCCACCGAGGGAGGGTGGTACTGATCAGTCCCAATAGGACGAAACAGACTCCTGTTACCACTAGACCTATCAGCTCAATATTTGTCATATCCTTATCACATTATTTCATTTTGAGCGAATCTATAAGAAGCAGTTGATAGAAAAAGTATCCTGTTTCAAAGCGCTTTGTATAAGGGAGAATCTCAACGAAAAGAGAAAGTAGTGCTTTCTTTCTTTGAAGGCCTCCTTGGGTGATAACCTTGGCAAACTTACTTGGTTATAGGTTTTTCGAGGCGTAAGCAGTATACAGTCTTTGAAATATCTGCCCAGGCGACTCTGAAATTGAATAGATTCTAAAATCGCTTCAAATTACTTTTTGATGGTCGATGGCAAGCAAAAATTTGTGCTCTCCTCAACTTTTGCGCAACCACAGTCCTTTTGTGAGTCGCTGAGTCATATCGACACTATCTGGGCAATACAAACGCAGTTCTATATCATCTTTACTTCTAGCACATCTAGTTACTGTGCTGGAAGGCAGATACTAATTTACTTACTTCCCTTATTGGATCCTTATGCGGCTTACCTTCACGAATCATGTCAGCCCCATCATAGAAAGAAAATCAAACTCGCATTTGATGAGAACTTTTTGAAAAAAAAAATCAAACATGAATGTTAGGGAGACAAGGCGGTACAGGAAGAATTGATCGAAGAACACAAAGAAATCTGAAGCTTGATCCTCTTGAAAAATTCCCACATTTCTGCCAACATATATTAGCTAGAGCGAAACTTTGTAGACGTGCCCATAATTGTATATGCTTAGCGTACTAGAAGCAGCTAAAAAGCGCCAGTGTAAAGAAGTGTTGTGGAAATCGTTGAAAAGATTTTGGTGAACTATCAGGTGTGGTAAAGATGGCAAGTCCGCTATCACTATCAATCATAAACAGGATTAAGACGGAGAGGTTTTCTACTAATCTTTGACATTTCACAAATCCTTCGCTTATCAAAAAATTTTCATTGCAAAAAAACTATTTGTGGATTTTTTGTGGTGGGCTATGAGCCATCATTAGGCTATGAGAATATTCGTAGTTCCGGAACATTTTGAACTTTCGGAGGTTAATCTCCCTCGCTTTCGTAGACTTTCATCAGTCTCTCGATAGCTAAAATCTCGATGGTCTCAAAATTGTATTTGGCCTTAAGAACGGCTTTTTTGAGCGCGTTGTGGCATTCAAGAAAAAGTTACGTTTCACCTTCGACGCACAAACATTGCACGGTTAACATCTGCCCATAGCCTTTTGATAGTATTTCATCATATATTCGATAACCTTTAGAACGATTTTTGATAATGACCTTGATTTTGTTCTCTTCGTGGTGAGCTGCAAGGTCCTCTTGCAGCGCTGTAACAGTGGAAGTAAAATTGTGTTTCATACGCGTCGCACGTTATCGCGCGCGTTTCTCGCGGTATAGAACTCTTCTCTTAAAATATTACTAATCGTTCTCTAATCTAGTAAATTATAAAAGTATTTTGTTGGTTTAAAAATCCTCTTGCAGCGCTATGACAGCGAAAAAAAGATTTCTGTTTGATTCATGAGTATTTCTAACAGAACAGGGCTTTTCCCAAGATCATAGTAATCATTCAACAGCGTAAATTTTGGCGATTCCGGTAATATTCTTATTTTCTGAATAGAATAATCTACCGCACTATAGCAGGAAAACTAAGATTGGGCTTCAGACAGACCGCGCAATACTTGTCTCTAGAATGCGTGAGTGGTTAGAGAGCAATACGTGATCAATCGACAGCGCAGCGCGGTCCCCTACCTGGTCATATGTGGCGCGTGATTTATGTTACCGAATCTGATAAAACCTTATATGAAACATAACTCTTACTTATAGGATTCCCTCTACTTATATCTTTTTCATGTATGAGCTCAGGCTTCCTGGGACTAAGGTTTTTGTTTAGTTTCATTGGCAATATAAACGAGAAATTCCTGAGCACAAAAAACGATAGGACAAAGTCTGTCCTACAATTTCGGCACAAAGATTCTTGAATTTCTACGGAACAGAGAGGATATTATCGAACAAGTAACGAAAAATGAGCAGCGGGCAATGGGCAAATATGACAGGCAACATGTGGGCAGACACATTTCATCTCTCCTGCAACAGCGCTGCAAGAAACTCTTCTCTGAAAGTAACATGATTTTGAAGTTTTTGAGGTTTACGCTATCGATAGATTACTAGTGATCATAAGAGAGCTCTCCACCGCGAAAAGTGCTCGCGGTAGTATGTGTTAAGGCTCAGCAGGTATTAAACACAATATTATTTTCTTTGCTGTGAAGCTGTAAGAAGATTCTCCTAAGAAACAGGCACACCTTTGAAATCTTCTAAATTTACTGTACCCAGTGGTCAGTAAGTTTAGAAGAGGAGCTCTGTCTGTGAGAAGTACGCACGATATCGCGCGAGTGTGTTTGGTGCTGCAGCGTTATAAAAAGCCTTTTAAAGAAACATGTAAATTTTTAAATTCCTCGGAATTTAGGCTTCCGATTTACTTCTACCATTATAATGAAACGTCTTGGTTCAACGAAAAATTTTCGCTCAAAGAACCTTTTCCGACAACAGAAAAGTACCGAGTTTTCGGGAACCGAATAAGGTGTCAGAAATACTGAAATGTAAGCTATTAAATGTGTAGGGAAAGTCTAATGAAAATTCAACTGTAGACTTGAGTCGTGAAAATAATGCAAGCCGTAGGCAGAAGTTAATTTTTTCTGGTTGCTACAACACAATAAAAACCCTTTGTAGAAAAAAATTGCAGCGCTAAAGTCTCGAAATTCGAGCTATCCATTGGCTATCAAAAAATGTTGTAAAATATTCATGTTCAGTGAGAAAGACCGCTATAAATTTATGTGTTTAGAAGAGAACATGCGGTATTTATAGGGTTAAAGCAGAGTTTAGTCTAGCAGTAGAGCACAAACTTCATACACTTTTCGCAGCCTGCATGACAAGTTGCCTACGTAAGAAAAAGAATCGCATGATATCGTAGGGCCATCACGAGTGCACGTCTTGTCCACTACAAAGACGTTCCCAACTAGATACAATCAATTGTTCAGTGTCATAGGTTATACTACTTGCCATTGTCTCAGCTTTTGGTACCACGAAAATGCGTTTTACTGCACTGAAAAACTTATCAGCACTTATCGACTAAAAAGTGGACACATCCTCTATAAGGTTGAGCTACTTTTGTCTAATTCTAAAACAATACAATTTCAGAAACGGCAGATGAGAAAAAAGGAGCTGTAGATTGCACACTAAGAAGGTAGAGGCGTAATTTGGCACGATTTCCTACGATGTCCTACAGTGTCTTGCATGTTAGTAGAACGTGCTTAGAGTCCTAATCAGGTACAAGCTTCAAGATCATGATTTACAAATCTCGACATCACCACACATGATGTAAATCACCATGGCAGACGATCAAGAGATTTAGAAAAGACTGAAGAATATGCTTTAGACTTGTATTACTCGTGATGATAGGTCGCCCAGGTAGCCAAGTGATACGTGGCAAAGTGTAACATCATGCAGTTCATTACTAAAGATGAATAGAGTCTAAACAGCAATCAAAGTAAAACGTACGTGAAGCAAACTATTATTAAACTTCGCTGCTATAACGCTGGTAACGAACGCGCTTGGAACACAACATGTATCATGCATATTTGCTATAGACAGCGGAGATGTATCTGAAATGGGTGCGGAAGTAAACCTGAAGGCTTGAGTAGCTTTACGATATTGTGAATTGCTGTATCCGGAAGACCAACAGTGCACGGGCAAGATCGGATGCTGCTCGTCATTGGACACATATTGAAAAACACTAGGTGAAATTTAGTACCTGAATATAACTGAGTTCAATGTTATTAATAGGTCATCGTGTGGACAATGACGCACAACTTTAAAATTTTCTTTGAAATTTCCGCGGAAAGCAATTCAAAGTATTGATTTGATTGACTTTAAATTATGATTGGTAATCTTGTGCTGCAGTGCCCATAGAGTTCCTTCAATATGCGATATCCAATACTTAGGAAGATAAGCGAATGTGACTGGGGTGGGGGCAGCTATCCATTCATAGTGGCTTGCAGGAGGGCCACGAAAGGCCTTTTATTTGCCAGGGATAGTAGGGTGGACTAGCAGAATAGGAACAAGTGGTTACTGAACACTTACTGAGGATCTAAACGACCACGCTAACAAGATTAGGTACGCCATCGGAGTGACCAAAGAAGATCACCTCAACTCAGTTTGTGATACTCGGGAAAAACCATGCTTCATTATAGGCACTAACAATATTGGAGTTCTCGATGACTTCGTCAGTACATGCGTAGACATCAACATTACTTTTTAACAGCTATAAAACGCGCTATTGGAAATACGTGGACTAGCCTAAAATCTGACAATCCAAGTCAATACCTCCTTCATCATAGGTATGGAGCATGTAAAAGTAGTGAGAATCGATTTATAGCACCATTAATTTGATATTAGTCAAGAGAGCAAAATTCATAGTTACACCAGACCATAGTATTTGTGTAAGATTGGCTTTACCGCTATCAGCAAAGTCCTGAATTTGTTGCAGAATGTCTCCAACGAAGATACAAAGTCTTGGCCCGACAAAAATTTTGAACCATTTCATAAGAAACCTTTCCATCTCTTCACTTCTCTCCAAAAATGTCACGTGGGACTGGAAAATTTGACTGTGATTTTATTTACATGAAAATCCTAGAATTTTAAAAATTTTGACGTATTCGAACAATTCTAAGAGCTTTCGAGATTTCGCCAGTAATATTACTTATCGCTGATCCTATGATAGCAAAAAGAGGACGTGGGAGTTTGCTGTCATCGGTATGCAATCAAATGAGCTCTCTCTGTTCGCTATCTCTAAGATGATATTTGAATAAATAGAACCTATTCTAATTTCAGTTGCATTTCAGTCCCTACTTAACATTTGATACTCTCACTGAAGGCCACAAATGAGTGAATGAAAGCATTCATTGATAGCATCACGTGTGTGGGTGGCAAAGATGTGTCATATTCATTGATTCCAAACATAAACTTATTTCGCCGCAAAAAATCGCTTATAAAACTTGCTATTACAAAAGGATTCGAAGTGAGCACTTCTAGAAATTTTTAAGTGCAAACCTGGCCTTAACCAGGACTCGCGACGTCCTATCGATGTAATCAATCAGTGTTGTCTTCCTACCAAACAAGTCTGGTAGCAATTCACCGACCCGTATGAATGCAAGGCGTAGTGATCATAGGACGAAAAATCGCATCAACAATCACTTGTGTCTAACAGGATACCTCAAACCACTGCTCCACCTGCGTACATATTCACTTATATTTCTATCGTCTTTTATGAGAAGACTGCCAAGTGGGGTAGTCCATTAAAGCTCTGCTTCGCTCCAGAAGATTCAACTTGACCGCTCCAGAACATTCGACTTAGCAACGATTATTCCCTAATCATGTTGAAGGCATACAAAAAGTCACTTAAAAGACAATCACGTTCTCACTGTCGATACCTTGTCCAGACTATAGCTGATGCTAAATCTTGTTTGCTAAACTATTTGTAGAGCTTGAGCAACAAATAAACATTTGAAAATTTTTGTTCTACCGACTTAGCCACATGTGTAATATGTATATACATGTAATAATACATGTATACAATCTTTTCACTTCATTTCGAACGAGAGAGTGATGGCTGAAAATAATGGGATGTACCAACGTGACATTGTAGACAAAGTGCCGTTAGTTCAGTTACATCTGTGTTTGAAATAAGCGACAAGGTATATTACCTATGTCGTGCGCTTAAGAAAATCGCAATTCATTGTGATAGAATAGAGCAGCAAATTTCATGTGGGCAAAAGTCTATAGATTCCAACTTTCTCATTTCATCTATCATTGGCTAATAAAGTTGAGATATACTGGTTGTCAACTGAAAGTGCGCACCAGCAATGTTTTGCACTCTATGCATGTGTAAACATCAATTAGCATATATTTCAGTGAAACTTTAGTGACCCTCCATGATTGCCCGTGAAGACGAAACCGTTCAAATATGAAACAACAGGTGCCCTTGAACAGAATAAGTAGTTTGACATTTCGATGACTTCTCATCAAATGTGGCACATATTTCAACACTTTTTTTTCTTTTGTTTCGAATGTTTTATTAAAACCACGCTCAAATTTCCATAGATCCTTCCATTATTATTTGAGCCAACATGTCATGTGGTCTGGTAAGAGCTCATGTACAGCCCGATACCCGTGCTTCGTCCTAACAAACTCGTTAGTCGAGAAGAACCTGTCGTCTTTCGATCTTTTTATTAATCAGTTCTGTCGGGAGCCTGCTCTCCCTGCACAGAGATGTCGAAGACAAACGTTTTACTCTCTATATCAAGTGAAATTTTTACCCAACAAAAAGTGTTGTACACTCGATTGATCTTTGGCTGGTATTTCTATCATATTATACATATTGGGGTGGGTATAATATAATAAAAATACTAACCAAAGAGCAATCGAGTGTAGAACACTCTGTGTTAGATGAAAATTTTACTTGATATAGAGTGTAAAACGTTCGCCTTCGATACCTCTCTGCAGGGAGAGCAGGCTCCCGAGAGAACTGAGTAATAAAAAGATAGAAAGACGACTGGTTCCGCCCGACTGACGAGTCTGTAAGAACGAAACACGTGTATCGGGCTGTACAACTTTTCTTTTCTTTTCATCGTTGTCGCAACATTATTCCTTCAGGGTGAGCACATTTTTTATTTTTTCCTGTATCTGTTTTGACGAAAAAAAAAGGGGGGGGGGGAGGCATCATCTTGCACTGACACTTGACTGCACGTATAGAGTAATTTCCTTTCCGGGTTCTCAGACGGAGCGCTTCTGAGATTGCACCACCAGCATTTGCCTGCCAAGTGGATTGGAAGGAAATCTGGTGTGCTGTGATTCGGAATTTTCCAGTACAGCAGTAGACTGCATCTTCTCAATATTTGACTATCATGGCAATAGCAGGTTGAAATTAAATAAAATCTCCTTGAAAGTAGTAAAATTACAAAAAAGCTAGGCAACACACCAGAGGATAGACTTGATGAATAAAATTGCCAAATCTGCCACTGCCAATCCCTATGATTAGAACTTCTATTGCAGTATTGATATTGAAGAGTTGACTATTGCTCAACATAGCAGCCTCTGAAACTCAATAGTGTGCAGAGAAATTTTAGCAGAAAAAATATATTTTCACTCTATCTCTGAAATACCTAAATGGATACTTGTAGTATTACCTGGTGTTCAAAAGCCTGCAACTGAAGTAAACCCTCGAGATTTACAACTATTTGCGTGCACAATTTTCGGAAGTGTTTTTGCTACAGCTGTTATAAATCAAGGTCAAAGAAAGTATTTCATTCAGCAAGTAATGCTTGTCGCGTCATAGAGGTTATATTCTGGTCTATACAGTGACTTGTGGTGACTCAGCAATGTTTTACTTTGATGGCTTTGATCTCCACAGAAAACTTTGCTGTCGGTTTGCCACCGGAGAAAGCTTCAGCCGAGTGCTCAATAACATAAGTCACCAAAAGCAAAGTGCTGATTCAAGCTCCTCGTTGAACACTCTACCAAATTCGCATGAAAACACCACAGTATGACTACCCCAAGATTGCAAAAAGATTTGTGTGGAAAATATTCTATGGCAATCACGAAAAAGACGAAATCCTTGAAAGACAGTCGAAACATTGAGTAAAATGCTTCCAAACTTTGATGGTGATTGAATAAATGGAAACGAATCGGATACCGGATGTGCTCGGGTCCGCAGAGTTAGGCGTGATGAATGTAGTGTAAAATTTAAAATGAACAAATAAATACACCGACCAAAGAGGGGTATATGGGCTCGCAATTGGTTGTGTCAAAAGTTTGTATCACTTTGATTTCTAATATGATTTCTGCAATTATACTGCATGACTTCGGCATCGTTAAATTACGAATTTTCATGGAAACAATTTGGTATACAACTTGCTTATGCCTGTTTCAACATGGAGCTGTCTTGGGAACAAATCGTTTCCTACTCGAAAGTGAAAACGAATGGAGTGTTGGAGAAAACGCTAGTGAAGCTGCACGCAAGATTATTAGCTTGGGGTGATGCAACAGTTGCGGAAAGAAAGGCTTCTGAGCTTTGGCCAACTCATTTAGCACCCATTTTGATTTCTTCCAGACCTTGCCCAGTTCATGCAAAATGTTGGCGACGGTCCTGAAGCAATAATCGAACTCTACGACTAGCATTCTGCGTGCCACTGAGGGAATCTCTTCGACCATCTCAAGAAGAGGTCGACGATCAATTTCCTGTGAGCAGCCCGAGCACTACTATTCTTCCAGTCTGTTCTTTCCAGCTTTGAACTTCGGGAAGCACTTCCTAGCCGTCCTTTCTACAGCCGTATCATTATCCAAGCTCCATTAATCTTGCGCATCGCTTCACTAGCATTTTCTTCCAGGTGCCATTCGTGCATGAGTAGCAAGCTAATTTGTCCCAAACAAGTATAGGCAAGTATATGGAAATGTTCTCAAGAATATGTGCAATTGAACAATACCAAAATCATGCAATTTCATTGCAAAATTCTTACCGAAAAACTGAAGCGGCGTGAGCTTCTTACACAACCTACCACATGATGTAAGTGCGTATCAAAACCGAAAGAAGTCGACGCTTTTTTCTTGAGGATGATAATTAACTCTATCAAACAAGAACTGGAACATACGCTAATATTTTGAGTGATGTGTAGAAGGTGGTTCTCAATAACGCTCTCTGTTTTTTAGAATTCTAGCGAAAATTACAGATAAAGTTAAAAGGTGTGATGCCGCAAGTCGCTAGATCTATATATGAAATAGAATGTTTTTCCGAAGTCTAGGAGACCGTGAAGCCGTTGTTGTATAGATCGGTTAGCAGCAAACATTACCAATGATAGTGCACTCACCAAATACTGCATATTCTAACGATCCATGAGGCAGTTTATCTCGAACGACGCCCCACTTTTGACTGTCAACAAGACTTGGCAATTTCACTAAAAAAGATCATTACGTAATTGAGAGAATAAATAGATTTTTGGATGCAGGAGAAATGATGCAGATTATGAAACTGACAGCATCTCCGACATGCCTAAATCTATGACTGGTTAGGAATTAAGAAAAGCGCGCAACTCTTACGTCACGGAAAGAGGTACGGATGGCTCAAATAAGAACTCGAATTAAACATTTTGAGTACTTATAGGAATGATGATGGTACAGATGTGGCAAAAGCCACTAGGATGCCAGGCTCACTGACTTCACTAAACTGAAATAAATACTTAGTAGTATGCCATCTACACTCACCGCTCGGTGTCTGCAACGTCGTGGATGCTTGAATCGTCAACGGCTTGACTGTCAAAAGCTGCCGTTCAATGGGGAGCCTGACTGAGTGATATAATATAGTTTCTCTGGCTCGCGTACTTATCTCCATTTCATATTAACGCATATGGTACGAGTTACATGAGTTTCAACTCGTAGGAGAAGGTATATATTGAGCATTTTTATTTCCAGCGCGATTACTGCTAATGCTTTCGGCGTGCATCCTAATTTCATAGTAATTTCAAAGTGAAAATAAAAGTTCCAAAAGAGCTCAGTACCGAATCATTTCAGATTTTCCAAACGTTGTTACTTTTTGTGACGACTAATGTAATGATAAATTCTGGAGGACGAATCACCATCATGGATTCCGATCAGGAGATCTTATTAGATGTCAAGAAATCAACAATGCTCTGTATAAAAGGACACAGGTGGGTGAGGTCAATTCATTCGATCTGTGTTCCACCTCACTGGATTCGACTTAATGCGACTACGAAGACCGTTATCGTAGGTGCGAAGGCTGTGGATAGTCAAGTCAGACCATTGATGATGTTAAAAACACGATTATTGTTGAAACTTTAGCTCAAAGGAAGACTTTCAACAGCCTCGTGGGAGTTTAACGGTCTAAAAGGTTTTGAAGAATTAGATATGTTGTGAAAGTGACTGCGAAAAGCTAGAATTTGAAGGACGATACTCAGAAAATGGAGATGTTTCAAATTCATGAGAGATATATGAGAAAAGTTACGAATATTATGATAAAAAAGCCTAATTGCAAGGAAAAAATCGAGGAAAAATCGAATCAGATCAGACTTTTATTCGATCAGCGTTTTGACTCGTTCGTCTTCTTCAAAACCTCAATATTCAAGTCGATAGCTCATGGTCTTCAATTTTGGTCATATTGGTCTTGTAGTGGTATCAAATTGAATTCAGTAGAGTGACACCACTCAAACAAAGTAGTCACACTTGGCAGTTGCTTCAAACATAGCACAATCACTTCCTGGGAATGTAAAAATTGATAGTACAGTTTAATAACTCACTTGAAGAACGGAAAGTTTAAAGCATCCCTTATCAAGAAGCAGTCTTCTTCAACACATATTTTATCGCTTAATATGAAAGATGAAATAGATTAAGAAATTTTCTGCTCATCTCAAAAGTAGATTGCGATTTCTTGGAAACATTATCGTGTGACATCAGATATTATCTACGAGAGGGCTTTCGAACCGTTTAATTACATGGTTGTAGTTTATCTTCAGGTTAACAAGAGTCAACTTGAATCTAAACACCACTCAACTTGCTCAAATACAGGAGGGGTTGGAAAAGTGGGTCCTTCAATCTAGATGAGCGTCTAATCTACAGATTTACTCTGCTGTTATTTTGAGAGCACTTGGCAGGCTGTCGAGAGGTAATCTCAAAGCCCAACGGAGACAGTGCACTTCACCTATAATCACGAAAGAAACCGATATGATAGCACTGAGAAGGACCAGTACAGCATAAAGGCTGTCGCAATATCGGACCTGTCTCGAGTTCTCAAATAGTGATTGAATAGTTACAATTTTCGCATATACCCGACAGCACCAATAACTTTTATCAAGGAAATGTCGACGTTTCAGAACAGGAAGTGCAACCTAATTTATGTTGTTAGAAATACGGAGGCACCGTTTCATTCAAAGGAGATTGTTTTTAAAAACATCAGCAATATAATATGAGAGCCGGAAGAGAATCTTCGTAAACTCTATTTTAGGCACTCCTGAGACTGCTGAGCTCTTCGCTCCTTCTAAATTCTTAAAGAAGGTGGACATGCCAGTCAATGAGAATGGCACTTCGAAGCTAGCATATTGTCCTGTCGGTGGAACGTCGTGCAGCACCCGACCCCAAGGAGACAGCGTCGCAACTTTTACACACGGCATACCGCCTGTCCTGGTCAATACAGGCAAGTCGGTTGACGGTACTTGCTGCTACGCAAAGTATCTGAATAGGAATCACTAAGAGATACACGTCAGTGAAAAATAGCACATAATAGGGCATCGGATACTCGTATCCAAAGAAGTGCTTACAGATACTCACAAACTTTTCACGAAAGTTATGCTTAGCATCCAGTCAGCAAGCAATGTTTCGGAGATCTCTCAACATAAATAACTGAAAAAACTACAGGCGAAGGCTTGAGATGTCACTGCATCGTATCTGTCGAAGCGATAATAATGTGAGCTTGGTCGACTAAAATCTCTTCAGCAATTTCGTGGTCGCTTCTCATGGGCTCTTGAAGAAAATTCATGACCATAATTTCTCAATTTCTCAACTACATCGTACAAGAACATCATCATTGAAATACATAGAAGAGTTTGAGAAGTGAAACTTCAGAGTAGAAGTAAATGTGGATATGTATTAAAGGCTAGCCGGATTTGTTCAGGATGCTTCACCATGCTGTTGTTGTACGTCATGTATATTATCGAGCATACTCAGATGTTGAGAAACAAGGAGTGCGGGCCTCATGCTCTCCGACAACAATTTACGTGAACTGACATGAAGTATTATACAAAAAAGTAAGTCAGTTCCACAATAAGCAGACCGACCATCCAATTGCCTAAAAAGGTGCCTAAAAGGAGGTGGTATTGAAAGTTTGGTATTACTAACCGAACTCCCACGTTCAACCTGCGTCGTCAACTAGTCCGCAATCGCCTTTATGAACGGCTATGTCACTCAGAAAATTGTAAAATCTGCCCCAACGAGAGGAAGGGGGATTGTATGAGCTTCGGCACTATATATTCAATAACATGTAATGCATGCGAGGAAGAATATATTGGTGAAACGGGTAGACCACTTTATTTGCTCATAAAGGAACATCTAGATGACATAATACCGATAGAAGCAAACCGCTACGTTTACATAGGGCGCAAAAGCACAACAATAATGATTCTTATGTAACTATCAAGACCCTGGCGTGGAACCTAAAACATTAGTGCGGAAAACTTTTGAAGTGTTTTGGATTAAAGCTGAAATTTCCAAAAATGAACCATAAAGACGAATGCATCACTGTTACACCGGACCTGCACTTTACATGCTCTCAATAGTCTGACTTGGTCCAAAGGGCTGTGATTACGCATTGATCCTATTACCGACTCATACAAATATTGATAACAGTGCACGTCCAGGCTCCGATGAAAGCGATGTCTCCGAAATGTCAGCTAGCTATCTGTACAGCAAACTATTGACAACACTAGCAACGACAACACTGACGTCGTCGACCAACCTCACGCTAACTAAGGAGCTAAGTTTTCACACTTAAAATTGTAATTAACTTTGATACCGAGGTTAATAGAAAGTCGGTCTTCCAACCATCCAATTATCAGCATTTTTTGGGAAAACCCTGCTCGGAAATTGTAATGTTTCTCTTATGTTGGGAACCACTAGGAATCATTTGAAAAACCAGCCACGCGACGTTAGGAAATAGAGACATTACTGGCACCTAACTGGATGACTTAACGATGTAAAGGAGAAAAGACGTTTAGGTTGATTTCTGTGTCAGTAATAATGTACTGCGCTCACTGAGTGATAAGAAATCGTTCGTTGCTAGCATGATCTATACTTGCCATCAATTCAAGGCTCAAAAATCCTGATTCATGATTTCTACAAAGCTTTGTAAGCATTTAGCTTGTTTTGAGCTTTAAATTAGCACTGATATCGAAAACTCATAGGAATACTTTGAAGCAATATTTTCTGTCAAGGAACAAAACAAAAAGCGTAGGCTCAAGCAGCTGCCGTTTATATGTTGGAAAGATTATTGCGGCTGTGAAATCGTAACGAGAAATGTAGGAGTAGTGACTATTAGAATAAAAATTTCCTTGTGCTACTTTGATTTAGTTTGAATCTTGCTTCTCACACTACTCTGTAGTCTCCATATTTTTCTATAGCGAGTTCTAAGATTTTGTGTCAGATAATTCTTCTTCAGGTTCTTGAGTTGAGTTGTTGCTAAAGAAATGAACATATAACGACACTGCAACGACCTGAAACGCCACTGATTGCACAAGAAATAAAAAAACTTTCGAAAAAAAGTCGAAGACATTGTAGATTAGCAGTAATGCACATCTACAGTACTTCTAGAACTAACCGTTCCTATGAAGATTCAATAGATACGTGGCCGCTTCAAATGTATCCTCGTCAAAAATGATCGTTAATGACTTGTTGTAAACGCAGATAAGATTTGGCTGTTAGAACTTGAAAACACCCGAGTTTTCGAGTTCCCAATTTGGCACAAGAGTAAGTGCGGTTGTTGCATAGTAGAATTGTGCTGCTTCGAGTAGAATATATTCTCAAATAGATGTTATCAATAATTACGTAAATCTTGAGAATTATCTTGATCAGCCAACGATAAGTCAGCAATCGTACTAGCATACCGTTGGCTGAAATCTCCTTCATTAAAGCCTGGGCGTACGTTGTTTTACAAAACTGAAGTGACTCGGTGTTTCATCGGCGTCTTCATATACTGCCAAAATCAGAACAAAAGTTCAAATTAAGAAAAGGCGCCTTGTTCTTTGTAGTAGTGACTCACCGGTCCTTCGGGTTCATCTTTGATTTTAGCTTTCACGGGAAACGTTTCAAAATTTTCGCGCTTTAACTCAATTGATTGCAGAGTCAGGATCGTGATAGACACTTCAAAATCATTGCCGTTGTGTATTCGTGTCCTATGCGTACATAGAGGGGTTTCTCAATTTGAATTTACCATTTAAATGCTCTCTTACTACCCATTACTTCAATGTCCTCGTTTCCCTTGCCTTACGTCATATTAAAAGATATCTTGTTGGAACACATACAGTCCTCCTCTCTTCCGGTAAAAGAAATTACACAGTTTTCTGAGTTGCACGATTGATTGTAAAGGCGGTTGTAGACTAGCTGACGGGGCAAAGAGGGAGGCTGGAGTTCAATGTTCATTAACTGTCACAGAACTTCCAAAACCATTTCTTTCTAGGCACCTCTTAGTAACCATACTAATCTCGCTCTATATAAATGATAATTCGAAAAAGATCTTATTTAGGTGCAAAATATTCTTTTGAGGCCTATCTCTTTCGTTTTGACATACACGACTGAGTAATGTTTCGTAATCACTAGAAATGGCTATTTTTCCTGCCAAGTTTAGCTATTTGCTCTTCTCCTCTCTCGTGTAATTTGCGATAAGTGCTTTATCCGCGTGTAAAAGATGAGAGGGAATGTAATATGCTAGTGTGCTATTGCTCATTAGTTTACGATAACATTTTGTACTGTAGCCTTTTTCGGAAGCCTTTATTTGGATGTTTGAGAAGGCAAGCCAACTCACATGTGGATCTTATCAAGTAAATTATTTATATCTGTCTGTCCATTTGAGACCTCGTGACATTTGTTCATTCCTCCTTGTGTGAACAAGCAATGAAACTGTCGTCTGTATATCGCCAGTAGAGCCATGGGAGGTGAAAGAGAAGTGGAGCTTTGATCTTAGAAATGAAGGCAATGACAAGGCTTTTCAAACGTGGTTATGTTATACTATTCAATGCGGATTTCCTCATATACTTTGCTGTTAGTGCTGTATATTGCCACTAATATATTATTTGATTTAAAACGTGGAAAGTATGTTAGACAAGGAACAAAGATGAGCGATTTATTTATTCGAGTTCAAATTGGGTTGCAAAAGAGCAGAGATAACTCTCATCGACAATGTATTTGGCCTAGGAACTGCAAAGCATGTACATTGCAGTCGTGGCTCAAGAAGTCCATAAGGGAGACGAGAGCCTCAAAGACGCGGAACGTGGTGGCCGGTCATGGAAAGTCACCAAAAGTCATGGGAAACGCGACCTTTCGAGCTGAAGTCTCTAAGATACATAAGATGTTGAAGAAGAACTTAACTTTGATC
The DNA here is from genome assembly GCA_019055375.1 of Parelaphostrongylus tenuis. NCBI lineage: Eukaryota > Metazoa > Nematoda > Chromadorea > Rhabditida > Metastrongylidae > Parelaphostrongylus > Parelaphostrongylus tenuis. The sequence goes on along the minus strand of JAHQIW010006847.1, from coordinate 318,549 downwards.
ATTCTACCATCCTCGCCATTTCACTCAGTTGTGATTCCAGCACGTTTGGAAGAGCCACTACCGACGATACATTCTTCATCATTCCGCCGGGTAAGAAAAACAGTTGAACGTGAGAAAATTTTTCTTTGCAAGACTTGTAAAAACTGGAATTAAACGTGAAAGTGACAGTGATGAAACTCTATCGCCGTATAGGAAGTGCTACCTACAATATAAAGTTTTTACGTTCAAGTGAGTTTCGTGTATCGCAAGAGTTGGTAAGATGGAAGTCGCCCTTGTCACTCTCAAAATCTTTCCTAAATTATTAAGCTAGCATAAAGTTTTTATGAAATTTGAAAATTACTATCAAAAGCTTCTCTGTAATTATCAAACGAAGCCAATTTAATCACTATCACACAGCATGACCATGCCAAATCTTTCCGCGATCAAACATGCTAGCTTGAACACGCACCCTGGAGTAGCAAATCGTATTTAATTCGATGTGCATTTCAAGCGCACTTGGGTTCGGCATGGCGCGCTGAGCCCTCTATGCTAAATCAGGAGTGGTCGCGAAAGGATTAATTTTGACCGCTGATGGACTCAAGCTCATATCATCAAGTTTTGTTCATCTCTGTGGCACAATAGATGTTTCGTTGTCATTGCATAATCAGAAGCCTAACCGCACTCTCATTTGGTCCCGTGATCTCTATATATTGTTTGTGCAAGAAAAAAGGCAAAGTAGATCGCTGAATCTTCATCACAAGCGGCTGATAGCATTCGTGGATCGAAAAAAAAGATTTTTCTAAACAATTCGGCAGAAATTCGCTCAACCATGAAGAAAAAAGGCTGGTGTAGGATCGCAAGCAGCAGCGACCATTAATATACTTTAAAGCAACTGTTCCCGCCTATTGACCTCTTATCCGTTGGAATTGGGATGAATAATTTTGGCGATTCTATTATAGATTGAAACTTCTAGTTACAAAAGGTTAAAGTAGATTATTTGTTTCATAAAGAGTGAGCTTTCTTCATTTAATTCAGACATCAACACTGCATGTTTGAGACACTCACAACTTTAGGAGGAAAATATGGATCACCTCTCCAGACAACATGCATTGCTACTAATGCATTCTATCTTCTTCTCGTACAGACCAATCTTTTCCTGCTTTATTTTTTCTGTTGTATCAATTGCATATCACAGATATTACGCACAATTAATCAGAGAAAGAGTCTTTTTACTTTTCTATTCGTAATACCCAGTCAATCGGACGTTGTTGCCGGTCTGTAATCTGTATTACTGGAACGATTTCAGTACTCGTCTTTGAGGGTCTTTTCTTGATGAGCCAAACACGAGGTTGCCATAAAAAATTATTAGAGCAGCTGGCAATTTTTTGTCTTAGTGGCATTGCCTTTTCTACTAATCGAAAGCATTCTGCTCCTATCTTGTTGGTTGTTCAGAAATTGTTGCATAACAAGCTCATGGTTGGCTTATCAAAAAGCGAATCACGCATTGGGTTCAACGCATACCGCGATTGTGTTCTCATGAAGCGAGTCTGGTAGGTGCGCCTTCAATATCAAATCATTTGAGAATTTTTCGAGATAATTTTTGTGATAAAAGGAATCTTTCTCATTCTTAAGTTTCAACAATACAACAGTAATATTTTTATTGATCATTGACTATCATCGATTAACTTAAGATTTTCACTTCCACTTTTTCGTTTGGTTTCCTTGGGCATTTCACTAGGTAATGGATGTCCTTTCGTTTCGGGTATTGCCAATTCGAAAAAAATTATCAATAATGCAGAACATTCCTATCACTAAATACGGCAATCCAGCAAAGTCGATTGGCTGAAAAAATACCTGCTTTTGAAAAGTGGGTATCACCAGTGACGGCTGAGGACAACGAAACAAAAACGTCAAAACATACAGCATCATCGTTCCGAAGAGTATAAAGTTGTCTAAAACTTTTGTACGCTGTATATGTGTCTCTAACATCAATTTTGAATCATGTTCATATTTATTCTCAACTTTAAACATTTTCAAAACCTCCAAAAATTTTTTGATCCACATTCCCTTCAACAAACCTCTAGATAAAATTTGATCTACAGTATTTATATAATAAACTGGCAATGTCCACTTTAGAATCGTATTGTCTCTGCTGGAATTTTAATACAAAATTAAGCTCTTGAGGAATAAGAATAAATGTGAGAGAAAACTATTTGAAGCAATTGTTTAGCATTCAATGCTCGTATTTCGGCGGACGATGACTACTGGATCGCTCAACTATTTGAGGAGCTTTAAGAATTTTTCATGATAATATAAGATTTTTCGCCCTAGAACTTCGATATTGCATATATCTGTCATTAAATGTTTTTAAGACATTGTAAGTGTTTAGATAGGAAATTTCTGAATAAAGAATAAGTTGAAATAATTCTTGAAAATCGCAACAGAAGGCGGCAATTAACGACAAAAGAGTCGTTTTGGATACAGCACGCACTTTACTGGAAGAGCTCCCACATCCGTTTAATACATTCACGACTCGTTCTACAGAAGAATTTGCTTAATGCAACTTCCCCCATACTTGCGCACATAACATTTGCGTTTATTGGAAAAAAGGCTCAAATATAAGAAGTGTATAGCGAAGCTCCCGTGTGCCAGATAAACCATCAGAAAGATAATGCTTTCCACTTAGCTTGTACTTACCGTTCGGTACATCGCGTATTATTGTAACGAACTCATCCGTCACCTACTCTCGAGGCAAGAAACATGACAAGAAAAGAAGAGGAAGAAATACTTACGACGATTTCTAGAAAGCCGAAATCCCAGCTTTGCGAACCAAAATGACTTTTGACTTATCGTTAATGATTTGTCAATCTTAATATTTCTTCATATTAGTTAGTCAAACTCAACATAAGCTGCGTTAATTTGAATTTTGAAGCGTAAAATTATACGGAACAATTGCATTGTATCAATGCATGTGGGACACTACGTGTGTTATGATGACATATGTATTAATTAGGGGTGGTGCTCAAGTGGCTGTGGTGCTCGTTGCGGAGCAGAACTAATCTCCACCCTCAACCCTCTCCGGCAGTTAACAGCGATTGCCCTTCGGAACGACACAGCAAGGCTATCCTTGAGATTGCACGGAGAAGCACTCAACTAGTATTACACGGCGTTCAAGAAGGAGGCAAAAGCGAAATGAATGCTGGAAGTATTGGAATCCGCACTGTGAAAAAAATTGTAAAGATGAATTGATATAAAGTGATTGAAAGTGATATTTATATCTATTATTCCTTAAACTAACCAAACTAAATGCGATGGGACCGAAAATGTTCCCAATTCGACCGCACACGTTGATATGCGAGTTCGCTAAGTTTCTTATAGCTGTTGGGTACAATTCGGCCGTAACTAGTAGAAACTAAAATCATCTCCTTTTTCTCAATTCAGATGAGCTCAGAGAAATCTTAGTGAAAATGATACCTGCAGAAAGATGCATCCAGTTGTACCAAAGACAAAAAGAGTGAGTAAGCGCACGACATTGGCCAATTCATGTGTTTTACCTAAATGGCACGCTTTTCTTCCAAAAATTACATTACCATATTGCAGGTTTTTGACGGATAACTTAAAATCACATACAATATTGCAAAGATTTTTCTCAAGGGTGCATGTGTCGCCGCGGTATGAGGTGCGGTGCAACTCACACATGGTCGATGGGTCGATCCCGTACTCGAGGCTCACCAAGCTCTCCATCCTTACAGGGTCGGCAAATTGGTACCAGACTTGTGTGGAAGAATAGCAGCACTGATTCGAACATGTCGCAAGTCATCGTAAAGGTTAGATATGCATCCAGTTATTTCCAACAATCCTCAATGAAGTTGTATGCATGACACATCCCTTAGGGATTGATCAACGCTGAGAGCTTTTCCTTTGGCCTTTTACAGATCAGTCTTATGTGAAGCACCTCCAGCAATACCTACGCATGACTTTGCCAAAGATCAACTTTTGTACAGTCTCGGCATGAATTGTCATTTTCCTGATTTATTAACAAGCATAGAGGCTGGCACAAATCTTTATTTTGGCGAAATTTCGTTACGGACACCTTTTTGAGATTTGTATTCGTCTGAACACATTGTCCATAATCAATTGTTTCTGCATTATGAGTCTCTATATTGCATTGAGTATCATCTTCTGAACTGAAGCTCCGATCGAGCTACACACTCGGCAGTGGCCTTTCAAATTAGGAGGCAATTTCCGTTCCGAAGCCTAACTTAGAGTACGCCAACTTCAGGGGCCATCATCCTTATAACTTAAACCCACTGAGAAGGTGACAAATCTTGTTGTTACCTACAATAGCATCTCAACTTGTTTTGGTGATGTCTTTGAAGCATATAGGTCGGGTTTCTTAGGCGCTCAATGAATTCATTGAAAGATTTGAGACCTGATGAGTAAGGTTCCTCTCATGCTATATAAAGCGAGTAATGATTGCTCATTTTATAGCTTAAATTGATTCGTATCACACTTTTTTTACTGTGCTGGTGCCAATACTTTTATCATTTGTTTCCTCTCCTCTTATTGATGGCCTGCTCGAGAATTTCATCTTCATCTGGAATATCTTAGAATACAAGTCGAGCAGATACCCATGCATCTCTCAAATATCCAAACTAGGGCGTTTCATAGGGCGTTCGTTGTCTGAGTAAATCATCGCTGTATAAAAACACTCAAGATCTGTTATAGTCCGGTTTCTTTTATTTCGATACAGATACATTGTTTGGCCACTTTCTTATCCGCTGAACAATCAGTTATAGTAGATCCAGCTAAAAGAATAGTCGAAAGTTTACTTGCAGGAGATTACGTCAAAGTGCTCTGCTACTCATACAACATCAAAAGAAAACTTTGCCTTCTTGCAAATGACGGAAGTCAAACACATCAAGATTCCACCTTGATAAAATACAGACAATCTTTCTTGCCAATTCCCTTTAAAGGCATGGATTATTGGAAGCCATCGCTTATTTTGCATATTTTTGTTGATTCACTATTTTTTACTAAGGCGCTTATGGCAAGAGGTTCCTTGCAGCACACAGGTGTCCATTCGCTCAATCCCTCTCTCAGACTTTATCAGGTCTTCGATTGTTCTGCAAAAGGAAACTGGATGCACACTTGTTCGGATCTATACCACCACTAGACTAATACTTCGATGAATATTTCGTAGTCAATCCACATGGCAGGTACACATTCATTCACCAATCAAAATGTTTGTTGAAAGTCGAACGCACGGCGTATCCCATTCAGGCTGATAAACATAGAAAATCTTCTTTTTATTCTTTTGTGGCACTTTTCGATTAATAGGAGACAAATGAAAATGCGACTCATTGCTGGAAAAAAAGATTTTTTCAGAGGAGAGTTATTAGACGTTTGGAAACTCAGGTTTCTGGCTAGCGAGAACGCAGTCGCTTTTCAAAATACTCTTTATACCGTTGCAACTTTTGAAGTAAAATTATGTTTCACATAACCAAGCTTTTTTTTTTCATATCTCGCTAATATTTCGCTGGACAAAACCCCTTTCTTAGAGTGCTAGTACTCCTTCAATAGCACAAATCTCTAAAAACTCAAAAATGTGTTTGCTTTTAAAAACGCTCTTTGATAGCGCTATACGAAAAAAAAAATTGTGTTTTACACCTCGCTGGACGGATCTCTTCTGTTAGACTATTGATAATTATTCAAGAGCCTAAGTTACAATGATTCCAACGCTGTGCTTATTTTCTGGAAGGACCGTTACACTGCAGTGTACCCGATAAAATGAAATCGAGTTTCGCATATTCGTCGGCTTCTTTGCCGGCTAATCTACGGGCAGGAGAGCGAGACGATCGATAATGCCCTGACGCGTCAGATATGTGGGGTGCAACCTGTTATTCAATTAGGAACTTATTCTTACCTTCGAAAGAAACTCCGGATAAAAGGATTGCTTTGATGCTAGGAGATTTTCTCCACACGTTCATATATTTTCGTGCTTACAGTGTATTATAGGCCGGCGTGATGAGAATGAAAGCGTGCGGCGGATGTGAAGCATGATTATATTTTATATGCTACAGTGTTGATAAAAGGCATTTTCGAAAAGCGGCCACGTGGCGCTGTGTCTATAGATTTAAGCTTTTGGATGATTACTAACACTCCTATGAAAAATTCTTGTTCAGCGAATGAGGTCGAATTTTATTTGTCCCGGATAACCAAAACGAACACTTTTATTTTCATGATGCCATCGTAAACTACAAACATAAGCATAAGGTTTTCTTCAATTGAATGATTTGTGAATCGAGCTTTGCATGTTTTCCTTTATTCTAATCTCTGGCGAAGACCAAATTCTTCTACATTGCCACATTTTACGAAAAATTCTTGTCGTTCTGCTCTCAAAAAAAGAAAACCAATTTTCTATTTCACTAATCTAAGTCCTTATCCGCTTTTCTGTGTATTTCCACTTATAACTGATAAGGATTCACTTGCTTCCCATGTTTTGATTTGTACATATTCATAGGAGCTAGAGGCATTGCTTCAACAGCGTTAAAATACTCAAAAAAATCGCGGCTGAAATTTCTATAAGATATGTGCCGGTCATACAAGCACCAACTATAGCCACTGTAGCCACATGCAAGCGTTTCCGTCCAACGAACTTCCCGCCAGCATGATCCACCACTGCGACCTTTACTTGCACGCGTCTTTTTTTGTCAACATGTGACTTCATGATTTATTGATTCTTACTGCTGTCCACAAAATCAATCAATAGCTACCCTTTAAGTGGAGCACACTGTCATAGTAGGCCCTTTGTGGTGAACTTCAACTGTTAAGTTTAGCTCTTCATTCAACTTTATCAGGTCAATATGCCATAGAATCATTTTTGAGCCACGCATGCCATGTGGTCTGTTGAAGATAGGCTGACTTATAAAGCCCGATACATGTGTTTCGACCTAACGATCTTGTCATTTGAGCAGTTACCCATTCTCGCCTTTTGTTAATCTCTGTGGGTGCCCCTTCCCCACACTAAGAGTTAGCGACGACTAACGTTTTACACTTTATGTGCAGTGAAATTATCACCGAATACAGAGTGTTGTACACTCGATTGCTCTTGGCTAGTAAACTCAGTGGGGCACCCACAAAGATTAGCAAAAGACGAGAATGGGTAACTGCTCGAATGACAAGATCGTAAGGTCGAAACACGCGTATCGGGCTCTATAAGTCAGCCCATCTTTAACAGACCACGGGATATGCGCGGCTCAAAAATGATTCATTGGCATAATGAAATTTGAGTTGTTGAGCTTGAGCTTGAAAAAAAGAAAGCTTGAGAAATTTGAGCTTAAGAAAGCACTCGCAACGAATGATATATCAGGTAAATCATGAGTTTTGGTTCCAGAGCAATAAACGCCAAATTCATTAACTAGAAGTATTCAAAATTGTTTAGCAACTTTATGCAAAATATGGGCCATCAGCCTGAACATATTTCTGTCATCTCTTCAGGCAAAAAATCATAAGCGCTTTGTGCATAATTTTTTGAGCTTTCATTTTAGTACCAAATCTGTCCACTTCTGCCGAACCATGACCGCTCAACAAAGCCTTCATCGTAATTTGCTGTTTTGCGAGTACGCATTGGGAGGCATTGCACAGACCGCCTTTGAGAATATCAAACGTGCAAAGGCTCGAGGACTCTCGGCGAACAATGCTTCGGTTCTTTGCTAAGTTTCATGCTGCCAACACCAACTTGAAGAACCAACTGCGCTCCGGACGTCCACGCGGTTTATCTAAAGGCCGTCAAGCAATTGAAGAGGATTTGGTTTTGTCTATCGAGGATTGGATGACGACTTTGACTGTGGTCATGCGATAATCAACAAAATATTGAACGCAGCAGGCAAGAAATGGAAAAATGGTTTATAGAGATCACACGAGCTCACTTCAGCGCAGATGCGCAATGCATGAACATCGCTAAAAACTGCTCTGTCGCCCAAACTGGGCTGAGATTCGCTGGATCATGCGCCAAACAATTCTGACTTGTCGCCGTCTGACTATCACCTCTTCCGTTATCCTCGCATGACTACAACCAATTCCGTAATACGCTACATACCTTGCCATTCTAGCATAGATTAAGGGCTTCTGCTCATTTGCAGGCTATATCTCTGATTTCGGCTGCCCACAGGTTACATCTCTGCGGTAGTGGTCATCAGCCATGTCTACATTTGCCTTGAAATTGACTGTTTCAAAATCTCACTATAAATAATCAATATAGTGTAAGAGATGTTTTGGGCCTTTTCAAGGTTGATATTTCAAGTGAGTCTTGCTACTTTCTATATCATCTCTATTAATTATATTTCTCACATTTAAGGTAGTAATGTTACATATAGAACGTTTAACAAAAGCTTTTCAAAAATAACTAATCTGCTTGCATACGCCGTAGAATGTTCACAATATACGCTGAGATGTTGAAAATCAATGAAGTTTAGCACGTTAAATTTATAGCAAACGCTGATAACTCTATGGCCCAACGCATAACGGGATAACTAGTTGTGGATGGGAAATTTAAGAAAAAACATAAAGTACGCGTTGGGGTAGGGGTTTGCATACTTCATGCAACTGAGACCCGAATGACATTGGTGAACGACAGAGATCTATATTGGCGATAAAAATCACTTGACAACAAGCCAAAAGATGGTTACGCAGGTGAAGACACGGATATAAATCTATGTAACAGGCACGTGATTGAAATTAGTGTTCCTGTATAAGAAACCAATTATATCGTATATAAGTCCGTTATTCATCAAATTATACTCTAGTCGACTAAGTTGAGATGTTATCGACTACATTGTTCGAGCATGCCGAGTCCTGCGAGACAAATGGTCGGGTGCACCACGCCGTGACCTCATTATCTCTGTTGACTACTTCTTTACCGCTCAATGTCTTTTTGCTAACTCTATTCATTTCTGATTTTCTTCTTTGAGCAAAACACGAGGTGTTACAATAAACTTTATTCACAGCTGACGTTTCGGCGGTTCGCCTTCTTCAGAGCCTGGAAAGGTCAAATTGTCCGCAGTCCGATCAGTCAAACACCTCCATTACTCCTTTAGAAAAAATCACCAGACCTAGATTTCAATCGCATCAAGCGCAAAATCAACTCTCAACATACCCACCGCTTTTTATATGTGTTCCACTGAATGATCCAAGTGGAGATCACCGGAAGGAAATCACATAGGCTCGTAATGCACCTTACCCATCAAAACAACAGTCTTATATACTGACTCCAATCACGAGTGATATCAAGGCATTCCTCCCTGCGATTTATGGTTGGATTGGTCGCATTTATCCAAAACGCTTCCAAGATCTTTCGCGCTGATGTTTTCTGCTCCTGCGCAAGGATGGTGACTTCGAAATCAAAATCAACTCCGTCGTGCTTCTGTGCTCTATGCGTTCCTAGCGGGGTGTTCCGTCTATTTAGACGTTTGTCAGCTAGGTGTTCTTCTATGCGAGCATAGAGCGGCCTGCCCGTTTCGGCAACATATTTATCACTACACGCTTTGCACGAGACTAGGTAGACTGCACCTACGCTCATGCAATCACCGTCTCTGCCGTTAGGACATATTTTACAATCTTTCGTTAACAGAGACGGTCATATAAGCGATTGCGGACTATACATTTCTATACATTTTCTTCAGAATTAACTCATTATATGTACGGTTAGCAATTTCCAGCCAAATGGGTCAGCTTCAACAACCTTTTCAGGCGAGTTTGCTCGGCCAATTTAAATGTCTTTGCGGCATCATCGCAGAAACGGTTTTGGTGAGTGAGTATGGAAATAACCAGATCATCGCCTATGAGGACGATATCGAGATGGATGGCGTGGAACATAGGTCCTCATGAAGAATCATTTCTTTTTGTAGTGAAAGAGAAACACAAAAGCCTCTACTAATGAGGATATGCATGACTTGTATATAGGTGGCGGCATGAAACACACGTGAGTCATTGAGTGAGCCGTAAAGAGGTGGGCCTCGTCCTAGAAATTTGAAAGAAACAGTGAAGTTCTCATACGCCTGACGCTACTCGGTGCGAATCTTTGGCTTTCATTTATTTGAAGGCCATATATGAAAATGGCGCATCTGCTGTAATGCAAAATTATTGATTTTCCGTGGTACCTTAGGTTGGGATTCACATGGAAATGTCGCAGCCCCTCTGAAGTTAGTGTATAAAGACAGTCGGTTTTTCTGCTGTCTACCTTGTGGTATTATCATATATCAGTGAAGTGCGATAGTTGTTGTCGCAAAGTGGATCACTCAAAAATAATGATAAAGAACTGCTTAAGCAGTATCTTTCGTCTCGAGTGTTTCTTGAGAGCACCTGAAATTTCAGTATGCCCGGTAGTTTTTTTTGAGCTATGCATGTGGTCTATAATGGACACTTGTACAGTGTAATAATATACGTGTTTCGACCTTGACTTATTGAAACAAAAGCTTTGCTATTTCACGATTACCAGCCAAGAGTAATCGAGTGTATGACATTTTTAGCTCGGTGATTTTATCACTTATCAGCGCGCGCAAAACGCTCGTTGTTGGCTTCTCTATGTAAGAGGTAGATCCCTGCGGAACTGACTGAACTAAAAGGCACCGTGTAACTGATGAGGCTGCAAGGCCGAAAAACGTGTATTGCTTTGTATAAGTGCCCATAACAGACCACATGCATGTCTCAAAAATAATTATCAAGTATGTTTGAACAATGTCTTTGAGTCAATATTTCATTTGATCTTCAACGCTTACAATTGCTTTTGCTCACCACTCAATTCTCTTAGGAATATAGAAAACATCATAACAGTGCGAAATGCATTAAAAATACTATCAATTTCGAGTATTAATACTTACAACTGCTCCAATAACCCATCGTAGGACTCCAGAGATCGATGTATTCCAGTAGATTGAACCTTCGATAACGTGAAGATTGAATATGAGACCATATGTAACATAGCTGACAGTAAACCTAGAATTAATTGCTCACAGTACCAAAAGTCTCGAAAGCTGCTGAAAAATGCTCTATCATTTTAATTTTACGTTGATCACTGATGTTTGTAAGGAAATTTGTTGTAGCTCCATCTCCTGTAAGATAAATTTGAAAGAAAGAGCTCATCTCGTAGTCCGTGCATAGAGTCTCAGTCGGCTTGTTGTTTGTCTCCCATTTTTCTCTTATCACGAATTACTAGTGCAATAAAATTCAAAGTCGTTTAATACAACAATGACGATACGCGCTTATTTCAATGCACAAATTTTTCGATTTCAACCTCAGACTGGCATATTTCACGCCATACTAATGTTTATTATTTGAAACGAGGCTATTGGAAACTTTCGTATCATTGTTTATCAAACGAGAAAGTCTTTTATTCTGTTGATGATTCTGGATGATTAGAGCTTATTTTACAATCCAGTGTATCCCATCTCTCTTTCAATGCTTGTTAGCGACAGACTTGAAAAAGTTGAACACACGGGATTTGATTTACAGGATGCATTAGTTTCCAAAGAGTATCACTGTCTTTGGACCGGTTGATTGAGCTCTCAATATTCGAAATCCCTTCTCAATCTTTAAGTTCTAGAGAAACGATCGAGATCAAAATTGTAAGAATGTTATAGAGTGCTACAAATAATCTTAGTGCGATTGAGCAAATCCCTCCCTAAAAGTCTTTGGAATTCTTAGCTCTTTAAACCATTGATGGAGAGATAAATTGTGATTACCGAGATACCAACTTCGTCGCGAATGTGTTACAACGCTGTAGTATCATAATCACTTTTCTTATCACTTTATTTGATCCGTCATCACAGTGTTTTTTTTTTTTTGACTGTGCGGATCTCAGTACTTCTAACATTCAATTCGCTTTTCGTCTTCTTCTTGAACGGCATAGAATACTGATCGAGCGATTCTCTTTGCAATTTCAAAGATAACTCTGCTGTGGCGTTCCATAGGACGTTGTTGTTGACTGCCGGAGAGAGTTGGGAAGGGGAGTGGAACTCGGCTCTACGCGCACCGAGATGTGCACCACAACCACTCGGCCACGGCGCCCCTGTATCGTAATCGATATGTGACATAACTAAATGCGCTGAGCAAAATTCGAATAGGAAAGCTGAAGTATATAGAATTCGGCATTGACATGTCCCACAGAAATGCGCCATACATCAAACTCCATCTGCATCCTTACATATCATTGAATTCGTAACTTGCCTCTACAGTGACTTACGGTGCCTTGCAGTTGTATCAAATCAGTGCTGCTATCCTTCTATGTAGGTCTGAATCTAATCTGTCAGCCAAGTGCTGGAAAGCTTGGCAAGTCTGGACACGGTACAGGACACGCAATCGATCCTGTATAATTTTAAGGGAGCTCAAACCACTGTGCAATTCATGGACATCTCATTTGCTTCCACATAACTACATTCTAGATATCAATGTTAAATATGTTCTAAGAAATGCATTAGATACCATTTGGACTTTTTCAATATTAACTTTCGATTTGAAAAATAATCGGAAGGTTTTTATTCAAGAAGTCGTGTTTGAGCACTAAGTATTTTCTGTTATTTTACAGCTTCCCTCTACTTCTTTTATTTTCTGATTTTTCACTAATTTTCACTCAAAGCTAACTAACATTCCGAAGGACAGCACTAGTGTCTTTATCGAAAGAGATGCCGTCGAATATAGGTGGATGAATGTGTACTTCTTCTTCTGGCTTTCTGTTTTTCCATTCGTGGCTATCGCTCTGTCGACCATTAACTCAATTTCGTCTTCTGAAAACTAGAACCAGAAGAATATCAGTTCCAATAAAATTGCTGTGAAATATTTTTCATCGCATTTTATTCAACTTAGTGATCTTTCTCAGTGTGAGGTCGTTTCTTCATTGAAGTGTGTCAGTTCTTTATGGAAATGAGAAGGTCTGTATTGATCTTAAGCCGAAAAGAAACAACAAGGAGTAACGCTGATCAATGGTAGTATAGCAAACCTCCCAAGGGAATTTTGTTATCTTTTCGGGAATTACATGATAATTTAGGCAATGCAGATGGATGACCTTAGAGAGCAAGTGGTATCGCAGAGGTTCGAGGACCTTGGACAGAAAATGGTCCATGTGGCGAGGGCGGCACCCAGCTGCCACCAACCTCAACAGTCAGTTCGATCATGGGGCATCATCCGAACCGTCGTTTGACTTCATCTAGACCACCTCACCTCAAATTGTAATTGATCCATTATTGCCCACACAATCTCGTTGTCTTGTAACTAATTGCTATCATAAGATTGCGTTCATACAACTCTGAGATGAACTCAATAAATTGTGAGCGGAGCATAGCGCTTCCGTGGCGGTACAAACTCATTTAGGTTATGCTTGGCCCACCACCGCGGTTTAGGGATTCTGCCCATATATAATCAGTAGTGACCCCATTGCTAACACTATATACACACCCACTGGATCCCACCCTGGGCTTGTTATTTTAGGGAGAGCATAACAACCGAAACGGGCTCCGCCGCCTAGTCATGCTCCGTCACTTACAATAACATCTTCACTTACAGTAACATTGTCACTTACAATAATATCATCACTTGTAATAACATCATCACTTACAATAACACAGTCAGCTACAATAACACCATTTACCATAACACTGTCGCTTACGATAGCATGTGTGGGATCATTAGATGGCGATACGTCTCATTAATACATCACTCATATTGACTTAGTCATATGTTCGCATAACGACATGTTGTAAGCATGTATATATTATTATTGTATTCTGTTATAGTGGTACATGTATATTATGGGTTGTTTTGTATAACCCATATAAAGAATTTGAACTTTGCGCTCTTGTCCGTTGCGAGACTCAAGTTGGCAACAAATCACAACAGCAAAACCACTGAATCTTCACCACAGGTAGAAAAACTCGTAGGGCAATCGAAATCACGGCTAAATGTGAGCAAATTTCTGACTCATCCTTATTCGGTGAGGGTTCATTGGGTCCCAACGGAACTTTTCAGGTGATCGATGAAAAGCTGAGGTGGTCACCCAAAGATAGCTTTCTTCAAGAAAACGCCTGATATTTGGTTCAAAAGCTGTTACAGCATCAGTCATCTGTGCCAAATCCCATGGTCGCCCATGAACGCACAACACACCTTTCGGAAATAATCCCTCCATTATTTAGCTCATTGTCAGCAAGTACGAGGTAGCGCAGTAGTAGTGATTCGACTCAATATGAGCAAAGTGCGAACTTCTGGTAGTGAGGATCCGCAAAACGGAAGTGGTGTTGTATTGCTTTTTCAATGACTACTCAAGAAACACTACCTTCTTAAATCCGCTGAAACTGCTGATGTAGAGAATTGCTTCTATTGCTTTGGCCTTACGACGCTTCTGCACCAAAAATTTCGGAGTTTCTGGCATACCACTGAAAGAGTGATAGTTATCTAATCACACAAGAAATGTACCACTAAGTGAACCGTTGAACCTAACAACAAAAAAATGCAGTTTATAACCACATGTGTGCTCAGACACAAGTGAAAGCCGAAACCTACGTGGCTTCAAAATCACCATTACCAAATCTGGTATGCGCCATGTTTCGATCACGCCATCAAAGTCTTTCAAAATCGCTCTGTCAGAATAAGAATTAGGTAATAAATCATGTCAAAATTGCAAATCAAACCACAGCTTCATCTTAATCAGGATTCATGCCGTTTTGTGCTCCTTGGAGCACTTCCTTTGACGGGTGGTTACTGACATCCACCGAATAGATTAGGACACGGCTGAGAAAAAGTTTGAACGATGTCCTCAATTTTGCAATGGAAAACTTAGTGAGCTCTTGGAAAGAGTAATCGCACATTTGAAGCCACCTCCAATTCTAAATTCTCCCGTTTCTCAACACAGTGTGGTTCCATTTCACACCTAACCCGTACGCTCTGAACGGATTGAGCAAAAATAAAGTTAAACATCGTGATATCGGGAGTTATGGCCGATTTCACGCCGATGAAACTTGTCAGGAAGTGCGACACTGGCTCAACGCCTTTGCCATCAACCATCCGCAGTCATGTAGGAAACACCTCACCTCGATTATCTTAAGACTAAAAGAACAACGTAGTCGGCCAGCACTTTACGAAATTCATAAAGAAGACGAACTTCTCGAGAAGCAGTCGAAACAGCTTGCGCACTGTTCGAAGACCTTTGCGAAAATGTGACGAGTAATCGAATCAATCATTGAATGTGCTGGGATTCACAGGAAAAATTGTGATGGCGAATCACGTAAAATAGATAAAATAAAAATAAGGTTAGTGGATTTTTCCTGTTAAACGGGAGGAAAGGAAGAAACGATCCTTTCGCTATGCATAAACTTTCCATGAGAGTGTTAGTAATCATTAAGAAGCTTGACTCTCGACTACGTTAGGTGCTCATTTTTTGAAGCAAATAAAATCGTGTTTAACATGTCTTTCCCCTTTTCATTATCACACTCATATTTCTCTAGGCAAACTCTTTCCTTAGACTGCTAGTAATTTTTAGAGACCTCAAATCTAAAAAAATTTGAAATAATGCCTACTTTTCAAGAAGTTTTTTACTGTGCTGTAGCAAAACGAAAAGCTTGTGTTTCGCACACGCGTATTTCTCGCAGGACAAAATTTTTCCCTTCAGTCACACGAAGCCATTCTATAGCAAAAGTTTTGACGATTCCAACGCTGCTCTTAATTCCTGAAAAGATCGTTTCACTGCAGTGTAGCAGTGAAAATGAGATCGAGTTTCACATACACTACGTATTTACTTTTCGGTACGAGCGTGTGCTGATAGTGGATCGACATCGATCGCGCTGGCACGACTTACATGTGGAATGCGATTTTTGTTATTGAATTTAGGATTTTTCTCCATTTTAAGAAAAAAAAACTCCAGATAAAACGTATAGCTCCGATAATCGAAGATCCCTTTGCAATCATGTGCTTTTCGTGCTTCCAGCGAATTATAAGCGTGATAAAAATGAGAGCGCGCGCCACGTGTAAAACACAATATGATTTGAGTGCTACAGCGCTATAAAAAGCTTTTCGAGCTCACAGCGAAGTGGTCCGAGATTTAAGCTTTCAAATGTTTTTTAGCACTGTTTTGAGAAACTCTTGTCTAGCGAAAGGAATTGTTCATTCATTTCCATCTATCTAACAGAAGAGAACCAATTAGCGTTTGAAATATTTCATCATGAACTGTTTCCTAGGCGTAGCAAAGACGTTGGAAGTGTTATGTTACATACACCTGATCACTGATAAACAATACGTTTTGTCAGCAGTTAAGTGTGTTCTAGTCAAATATCTTCGACTCACAAGGCGAGTAAAAGTACAGCCACCACTGTTACAACATTGCAAGCTTGTCCGAGTAATCTCCATGTACCTGTCACGTATGCCTTGAGTGCAAAGAGAACATAGTTTGACGCCCAGGTAACTACTGTACTCATCCAGAGACGATGTTTTGTCGGCAGATTCTCTATCACCAAAATCGTTCCGACTCTGAAGAGAGCAGAAAACATTGGTCTGTTTTTCACGCATAATTCCTTGACTGTTAGTTAAGGAATAGGCTTATTTCTATATTAAAAGAAAAAAGTGGGAAAGATAAACGTTGGAAAAATAAACAGATGATATAAAGTGGTAATTTCAGATTTTGATGAGAAGCGATGCACACTGAAAAGTGTAGTCATCATCAAGAATCTTCTTTGCGAGTATAAAGAAAAAATTTGTTTGAAATAAAGAGTTTATAGTTCTAAACTATTCAAGCATTCCGCACTATGTGCTATGGCTAATTTACTGTTCAGACCACAGCATTTCTTTTGTTTGCTTGGCACCCTAACATCCTCCAAGATGTAAGATTAAAGGATAAACCTCTCGGCGTTGTTCATTCCCTGAGGGATGAGCGTGCTTTCGTCTTCGAATTTTAGCTTCGTTTGAGGTGATTCAATTCAAATCTGGCCTTTAATGACTTGTGGTGGCCTACCGGATGTCTCGAGTCAGCGCTGCTATCCTCTCAAACAAGTCTGGTACCAAGTCACCCATTCCGAAGGGTTGGAAGTCTTGGTGAGTTGGTGAGTCTTGAGCGCGAGATCGAATCATCGACCACGTCCGTGGCGCAGTACACCTCTAGCTACTGCCACGAACGTTCTTCGTCCCAGACATTTTCGAAGATTTCGTGTCTTGTATCAAATTTTGTTTGAAATTGTCGACGTCTTCATGAATGTCGTGAAATGCCTACTTATTTGCCAACGACCTTAGGCCTGCTTATCAAGAAACGCGTGTTACTGGCTTAGTTGGATCTCTTTGAAATCTTAAAGATAATTAGGCTAAGGCGTTTCCAGATTGAATGAGAGTGATGAAGACGAGGTCAACCAGTACCTTGCTTCTCGAAGAGCGTTTAGTTGATATTCGATATTACTCTTTTCTTTTACACTTGACTTTTGAATAAGGATCAGACGGAGTGGTGTTAGTTGTGAATAATCATTTCACTTTTCCATAAGTCATCAGCTTTTTAAAGTTGGAACGAAGTATGTAGTTGGAAATATCCACATTTGCTCATTGAGTCTAAGCTATTTTTTAGACTAAAACTTCAACCAACTGACACAATGAAACTTCTGCAGAGAGCACAAACTTCCTTAATACACGGGACAGCGCAATCTTAAGTTATTAACGAAATGTTTTTTGGCAATTCAACGATGAATACACTTAGGCACTGCGAAATGCACGAAATTACAAAGCGAAAAATATCTCGTCATAGAGAATACAGTAAAATATTTTGCAATCATGTTTATACGAGCAATGAATTTATTGCTTGCTGTCAAATCTATTTAAGCTGAGAACAGAGATATTTATGTGATCACAAATGTATATTCAATATTGTTGAGTGATATACAGAACGTTGAACGTCAGACGGGATCGAGCCCACACTTCACCTCGTCCGAGGGTGCGTTCTAACTATTGCACTACCCGCGCTCGTACCGCAGTCACTCTTCGACACAAATGCATCGATCTGTCGGCAACCAGCCGCCAACGATTTGACCTGATAAGGCATTGAACCCACATTTTTACAACTGTCATTGATTAGTTTCTGATTTGTGAGCATTCCAGTTTTACACTAATCGTTATAAGAAAAACTGGTTGAGACGGGATGATTCTGTAACGAGCCGCAACCGTGCTTCCGTGGCGCAATAGGCAGCGCGTTCGGCTGTTAACCGAAAGGTTGGTGGTTCGAGCCCACCCGGGAGCGTGATGTTTTGCTGCCTCCTCAAATTAGCTGGTTCTCAACTCTTCTAACAATGAGATAGACGAAATTAGTGGGGCTTAGAGGTTTACAGTGTGTAAAGAGTTTATAAAGTGGAAAGCAAAGTTTTTTTGTTGATGTTCGTCTTCCGGCATTTTGTTGTTCGCTAACACTTTTTCACTTCGCGAGGTTTTGTATTCTAGAAACGTGGCTTAAGCTTTCGCTGTTTTCGTCAACTGTCTGTTGTATTTTAAATGCTTACTGTACGGCAAAAAAAAAGGATCGTGATGCATTTTGAAAAAAAAAAACTTACGTAGTCAAGCCGCCGCAGAACATTTCAATTACCGCACGAAAACACTCATAGGCATCCATATTTGGTGAAAACGACGAAAATGTTGAAGTAAGTAGGATTCCGATGAGCAAAATCAGAGTCTCCTAAGTATTGATCGCTACAGGAACTATCTCTTTGGACGTCAGAGGAACGGTTTTTTTAGCAATACTTAATATTAGTCGAATTGAGGCACACTATGTCATACAACTTTCAGCATAAGTATAGTTATCGGTTATTCATTTTTTCTACACATTTATGTGACCCGGTTTCACTTTAACCGTGTTGCAGCAAGGATTTTAGATTATTGAGCGTTCTATCAATTCTATCGCAAAATTGTTTTATTCAGTTTTTATCCTATCGCTTGCTAATTGAATAGTATAGGCTACAGCAAAGTGATGTCTCGATGGACATTTCATGCATACCGACCACGATCGCGCTGCACACGTTATCATCTGCTAGAGTTTACTGCTGTGAGCGCCAAGCAGGACTTTCTGAAGTCGAACATCATTGGAGATGAGTCGTTAGTCTGCTGCGAGAAACACGTGCGATGCCTAATAGCCACCTAGCGGCAAGGACTCGCCAGCTCAACGAAAACCCAAGTACCATGCTCGGAAGATTTTGCTCTCGGTTTTCTGGGATTGGCAGAGCATGCTGTTTTGATATTCAATAACAAACAGGCTATCAATACTGACGTATACGGGAAACAACTCCATACGTTGGCCGCAGCAGTGCGATAGAAATGTTCAAAATGGCTCATTGTCGCTTCATTCTCCAGGTTAATGCTCGGGCTTACATTGCAAAATCGGCTCATCATATTCTAGAGATGGTCTGGACCACGGTACCACATCCAGCGTAAAGTCCCCATATTATTCTATTGGACCGTCATTTCTTCCGCGCCCTGAAGCAACATCTGCAGGGGGAAAATTTTTAAGACTACAACCAACTGAAAAGTGACCCCACCGACTCTTTGATCGCCAGAATTTCTTTCTAGGAGGAAGGCGTCAAGTCTTTGCCCAGCAAATGGCTGCATATCATTAATCATAATGATGATCACTTGCCAATTAATTAATTTTTTTGAGTAAAGAGCAACTGACTGATTTCTTTAAATAAATAGCAATCGATTGAACAAAATGTCGAAGTGCGAAAGCAATCAAGAGACGACCCAATACATGCTCTCTATTGTCACTTGAGGAAGTCATCTTAATCAAAAGGTTGTTAGATGTTGGTCCAGTTAAGTCCTCCTGGAATCCTGGGACACCTCTTCTAGGACGCCATGGTAAGACATCGGAATCAGTCAACTTGTGCGTAAGAGTTCCCTTTCAGAAAAACTGATTTTGATCTAGTTATACCGGTGAAAAGAAGATGTTTAGTCTTGGGCAGATTTGATCCAAGGGACGTAAAGTTTGAAAAGTAAAACTTCAGTTTATCCATACATTGAGGATTAATACATATCTGGTCTACACAATGACTTATGATAGCTTGTCAATCTGTCAAGTTAGTGCTCATGCTCTCTCAAATGAATCTGGTACCAATTTTCCGACCTCGGTGAGATGGAAGCCTCTAATGAGTCTGGGGTGCGCAGACCACCAGCTACTTTGTCTACATCGCAGGTTAGCTCTAACCGCTGTACTACACCTTCCTTGTAGATGTAATGTGCTTGTTACAGAATATCTATTACCATATATTCTAAAGCTCCGAGGATGACGATTGCTTTCGGAGAGATCGCTATAAAACTGTGTCATCAAAAGATATTTCGATGAATGATTTTTTCTCCCAATTGCATTTGGATGCATAGAACGTTGAGCCCTAGATCAATTCTGATAAGTACCTCAAAATCTTGCTAATGCAAGCTTGGTTAAGCAAAAGTCACAGTAACTCTCCTCTCCTAATAATAGAACATTGGAACTACAATTTCGCTATACAAGTAGAACCTCCATGTTCTTGCTACTTTTAATGCTGAACAACACCCTGCAACTTAACATCCAAAAGTGTTTCTGTTTTTGCTATCAAAATTGTCAGAAACGCTTTGAGAGACAGCTGTTATCTTTTTTCATACATAAATTTATAACGCTTTCTTCTGGCTCTTTCGTATGTATATTTTTTTTCTAATATCAACAATCGTTACAACCTTCCTTCTTCCATGTAAATCTGAGAGTTGGCCGAAAATTGCAGATCCGACAACTAATCCAAACATCTGTGTGGTCGTGGAAAAACGTGCTTTGGATTCGATTTCAAAAGTGGAGAGGATCCGACCCAACCACGTTTCACGACCTCGGGAACAAAACTCTCCGAACTAAAAGAACTTCTACATGCATTTTATTCAAACGAATTCAGAGAGTTTTTCTTAGAAGTTGCTGGCTTCTGAATATAAGTGAGATGATGGTAAAGCGAATCTTTGGCATTAATCTACTCCTTGATGATGTCAAAGCATTCAATTTACCAAATGTCGTTACAGGTGGCTAAGTGTATATCTAGCTTATACAATGACTTGGGATGCCCAGTTTGTTGAGGCCGCGTAAATTTTTTCTTGCTGACAAGCCTAGCATCAGTTTGCCAAATTTTAAAGAATGGATGAACAATTTCAAAAGGCGCGAAATCGAATCACACACTGATTTTTGTAAGTGAAGACATGAAATCGAATGGCTCCTGACTCACTTCAATGTTGGCGCTATAAAATTCATATTTCAGAATTGTTTCGTTACATCTAGAATAGAAGATTTGACAGTTTTCTTCAGTTGTTCCATTAAAGATCAATCCATCACATCCCATCAGTTGAGCATGAGACGTTCCAAATACGTTGAAGATCTCAACAGTTAGAAAACAACTTTCTTTAGCTGGAAATTCACTTTATAGTGAGTACATAAGAAAAAAATTGATAGCTTGTGATAGATCAAAAACGCAGAATTTACAGAGACTTAAAACAGAGAGACTGAACAGCAGAAAACTCATCCGTTTGCACTTTTACTTTGTGGACTGTTCGTTCTTGAAATTTTGAAAAGTGCGACGACGGTACTTTTTTTTTGTCAGTTAAAAAAAAAACATAGAAGCTTACCACATTTGAGAGCATTGTGAAAACAAGAGCCTCGTTGAAAATAAGTATGTGACATTGGTAAAAATCCAAACCAAACACATCATCGATGGTTTTCAATTTATGTGTTGCTGGTGATAATTCCATATCTGATAATGGTAACGATGTGATTACGTAACCAACAACAGCGAGAAAAGCGTAAGACGAGTAAAAACATGACAGAGTAAGGATGACATGCAGTTTTCATTCCGTTTGGGTAAAATCTTTACCTATCTAATAATAACCATGAAAATTTTTGACATCTCAACAATTCACTAGCATACTGTAAGAAATTTATCCTATATCATGCTCACAGTATAAAAAAGGAAATAGACAAAATGGAGAAGGATTAATATTTGATGTATTTAACGAAATCGACTCATACCTCTCTTTCGAGTGTTTTCTTAGACCACGTTCAAATTTTGACATATCTCGTAATTATCATTTGAGCCAACATGTCATGTGGTCTGTTAAAAGGGCTGACTTATAGAACCCGATACACGTGTTTGGACTTCAACGGTCCCATCAGTCGGGCAGTACCCTTCTTCTTTAGCCAGTCCTCTCGGGGCGGTCAGTCCCCTATACTAAGGGTAGACGGCGACGAACAGTTTGCACTGTATCTCAGGTGAAATTATCACTGAAGACACAGTGTTATGCACTTCATTGCTTTTGGCTGGTATCGTCAGTATATCATACCTTTCGTTTCGAGAGTACTACCAAAGCAATCGTGTGCACAACACTATTAGTTTAGTGATAACTTCACCTGACACATAGTGTAAAATGTTCGTCGTCACCAATCCTAGATAGGAGACTGAGCGCCCCGAGAGGATTGGCTGAAAGACGAAGGGTACCGCCCAACTGATGAGACCGTCAAGGTCCAAACACGTGTATCGGGCTTTATAACTTAGCTCATTTAACAGACCACATGACATGTAGGCTCAAATGATAATTACGAGATATTTCGAAATCGACTCATTTCATCCACTAGTTCTTTGAGACTGGGTAATTCATTAGTAAGAGATCCTAGTACATTGACGATGATTCATTTTATCTTCATTTCGTCTATGAAAATCATGTATTTTCTGATGGTCGATTTTGGCGCATAAAGTCTTCTTCTGGTGTGTTCGTAAGTTCGGGTAGCTTGCCTCATACACGTGCTTCAACAGAGTTTATTTCGCTCCTTCTAAACCTCTGCAATTGATCAAGTAGCAACTTATTAGAAGTGTAGCCTTTCTGAGCCATCTGAGGTCTTACATTCACAGCACATAGACTATCGATTAGTCACAAAAAAGAATAAGTTGAGTAGAGATTTATGTGCACCAATATTAATCTGCCAAGAAGATTTTTGACACCCTTAAGTGTCAGATTTTCTTATAGCAACCATCCTATCATTTTGCGTATTATTTTGAAGATCTCGCGAACAGCATATATATATACATATATATATACATATATATATATATATATATATATATATAATAGTACGTAAAGACATAAATGTATCTATTTATGCACAAGAAATCATGTAATGTCGCACATATCTGAAAAGTATATGTTAGTTTTTTGGCACACAAAAGTTATTCATGCACCGAGAGCATTTGAGTTTGTAGAGCAAAATGCGGAGCGTACTCATGGGAAGCAAGACTCAAAAATCCTTCCAAACCGCCGAGGAAGCCGATTTATTGGACAGAAATCATGTTTCATGCAATATTCGTTGCTCTCGAACAGGTCGCGCAGGTGTGTAGGTATCAAGGCAATGATGAGTGGTATTCGCATGCAGGCCACTGTAATTGCATGGTTTTTTGTATTTTTATGGGTATTTTTGAATTTCAAACATGCGTATATGTGCGCTGCATAGGACATGCTTTTAAAGATAATTTATGATCGCGATAGGAAATTTTCTTTGCACTTAGAAAAAAGTTTGATACCTATAGGTGTCACGCTTATACTGTAGTTTACTCTTATTCGGTGCACAGGTTCTTCTTAGAGTTTTTAACGCGACAACCCGAGGGCGACTCTCTATCAAGCTCGACATTCTTCAAAAATTCACCATTTATCTTTATAGGCCAAAAAACAAGGCTGTTATAAAACAATATATCCGATCAGCCAAAGTTTCGCCGGTTTCGCTTTCTCCAGAGCCTGAAAAGATTGGGCTGCCACAACGTAATTAGCTCCATGGCTCCATTACTCAAAGAGAAGTGGTCTTAGAACCTAAATTTTTTCGCGTTCATCCAGAGCGCCTTCGAAAACTTAATCGCTGAAGTCCTGTGTTCTTGTGCGAGGAGGGTGACTTCTACTTCAAATCAAAAAAAAATCATCTTCGTTATGTCGCTGCGTCCCATTCAAACCTATTGGGGTATTTGGTTCAGCTTCAAGCGTTACGTTTAGGTGCACTTTTGTGCAATCCAAAGCGACCTATCCGTTTTGCTGATGTTCTTGTCGCCGCATGCTTTACAAGAGATTGAGTAAACAACACCCGTATTCATGCAGTCACCGTCTTTAGCATTAGGGCATATCATGAACTTTTGCATTGTGCATAGACGGTTATAGAGGCGCTTGTGAACTAGGTGCCGCCTTAGGGCGTTTGGTGGTGTATGAATTGTTGTTATCAATTCATCTACGCTTGTGCCTTTCAAACAGCTGTTGATAGCTAAATCAATTCGTTTGAAAAAGTGATAGGACGAATGAGACATTGCTTCCGCTGAAATTTTCATTTCGTAGTGTGTAATTCTTCCAATCTATCCTAAGGAGCTATATTTGATAGCTATTGGTGATGATTCTTTGCGAGCCAACTTTAGGGATTCTATCCCCTGCCTCTTTTTGTACACACACTGACTGCCGTTTGCAACATGTTTTGAAAGATCCTGTTTTTAGATGAACGGTGAAAAAGAGATAATGAACCATCATTTTAACTACTTGGCTTCCAGTACCACCTGTAGAGTAGCCATTTTCGGATAATTTAGTATAAACGCTCAGAAATGGAAGTCATCCTTTTGATAGCGCAGGGGTGTTTCATATATTCTGATAGTCCATTCAACAGTTCACGACATCTTCTTGTGTGGGACAGGTTACTAAAAGAGTCATGAGCTGCTGACTCGACAAGCCGTACACGTTCAATGCTCCTTGTTTCATAAGAAGTCACTAATGGCTTGCATTGGGAAGCTATTCGACACATTGTGGAAATGGCAGAACGTCGAGGGAATCCATTACTTACGCGCTGTTGAAAGACGCGTTGCGTATACACTCCAGGAATATTTGAATGCTAGTAGGATAAGCTAAAAATGCGTTTCGACAACTGGTATTTCTTCAAATAAGCGACCATGCTACTCTGTCCACCGGTCCGTCTACACAACTGAAGGTGGATCTGTCCTCAAATATTGATGGATCATTATAAGCTAGATTATCCTGGATACTAGCTTATAGGGTTTTGCAAGTATAAAACTGTACATGTTGGTAACTGAAGTGTGATTTGAGAGATAATAAATAATTTTCAGATGCGGTTTTTTGCCCTTAAGATGCTTGTTCGTCATCTCGACATCTGACGGGCAAGGAATTTCCACAAACTCTCCGTCGTTACCTCTGACAGGTAGCCTTGTTTTAACCTTATCAACTCTTGAACAAAAGCGTAAGAAATCTACTGGTTTATTATCTCTTCTCTCACCCTTCACATACAAAAGGTATACTTGCAAGAAGAACGTTCCGAAGAGTAGCTAGTGTGTATACAAGAATTGAGGAAAAGGCCGAGCCCTCTAAAGTTGGCACAATAAAGGCTCTTTTCCAACGGCTACGAAAATGTAGCTCGACGGGTTAGATTCAAAAGACATGCCTCGCAACAACAATTCCTGTAAAATCGAGATTCCATTTATCGCATTATCGTTTTGAACGAAAATATCTGGACGCGCTCTATATAAACGCATAAAAATTTAGGTTTTAAGATCTTTTCTGTATGAGCACTGGAGGTGCTGGGCTTACTCCGTTATGTGCAACCCAATCTTTCCAAGCTCCGGAGAAGGCGAAACCGCCGGTACTTATAGTCGGTGAATTTTCGAAGAATACCGATCTCGATAAAGAGCCGCTCTTAGGTTATGCGTTAATCTGATAGCGTCGTTTAAAGAAAGCTGTTGCTTGGTAAGACAAGATAACAATGAAAAAAACTAAGGAAACAATTAATTCTTTGAAAGGCAGATCTATTGTTTGAGTTCCTAAACTATATATTCATTTTTTCAACTTAAAGCAACGAGGATACATAGATTGATGGGAACCAGTTGAATAACAGCTTCACATATAATTCCGTTATTCTTGTGTCGTTTCATGAATTTTGACACTAAAGCAATGAACATCAAAGTTATTGATCAGGAGTAATTAAAAGTGCGTGAAATTGCGAATTTTCTCACAAATGTTTTGGCATACATTTTACCCATACTTGCGTTAACATGGAGCTGTGTTGAAAGCAAAACCGCTTGTAAATCATGCGCGAACAATGCGTAGGGGAAAGTGCTAGTGAAGCAGCGCGCAAGGTTGATGGATTGGGGCGATGATACCGCTGCAGAAAGGACAGCTAGGAAGTGATTCGCGAAGTTCAGAGCTGGAGAGAACAGTCTGGAAAATTATGAGCGCTCGGACATCCACAGAAAGCTCTATCGATCTTGCGCGCAGCTTCACTAGCATTTTCCCCTACGCGCCATTCGTTCATGAGTAGCAAGAGGATTTGTTCCCATAACAGCTCCATCACAAAGCAAGTATAGGCAAGTTGTATACCAGAATATTTGCAAGGAAATGCACAATTGAACATAATCAAAATCATGCTACTTCAATTAATTTTGGTTATTACATCCGATGTTTAAACCTCTAGTGCCAAAACTTGTGGAGCAGCTTAATACTTCAAGGAGTGCCACGTAGGCAAAAACGATGTTAAAGTGCTCAGCGTAGCGGGAATTGAGTGGGACTTGGCTAAAATAGGAGAAATGGCATGTTCATGAGGGATCTATGATGTAGCGGTAAACAAATAAAATTCGCTGGTTCTGTGATCACAGAGACAATTTCGTAGGTGTATCTTGGAGATTTGATAAACATAGAGAAGAATATGACGAAAGGATTAGATGAAAGAAGGAAGGCACCTATAGCCCCCATTTGAACTTTTCTGAAGCCCTCGATCAGTTGACTGACGGACCCAAAATTTCGAGCTCGCCTATTCAACATCACAATCTTCCTAATGTCTAATATGTGGCAGAGACACTGATTAGGACCCAAACCACGTCAAGAATTCTGTGAAGCTCAGGTCTCCGCAACCAATCTAATCTTTGAGATGCGGAAGACTATATATTAAAGCGAAGTACAAGTGCACCAGTGACATACTAAGGAAGTAGATTACAGGTGAGCAAAAAGAGCAATGAACTAGAGTACAAGGTTCAGGAGACGTTGATTGCTTAGATCCTCAGCAGACTTGTTCCTTGTTGCTTTCAACCACCTGCATTCACAAATAGAAACGAGTTTAGAAATGAGGAAAACGTTTCGTTGAGTCACCATGTTCATGGCAAATTGCCACTATGAACAGCAAGATGTGAGGAAAAATATGTTTGTAAATGCATTACTCATGAAGATGTGCCATGCAAGTATTCAGATAAGTATGGGTTGTTCCGTAATTTCTTATATAATTCAAACTTTTGTTAATGCAGCTGTTCTTTATTTGAAAAATCAATAAGTCAACAATGTAATCGCTACCATGATCAATGATATGCAACCACTTGCTGGGTAAAGATTTGATGCTTTCCTCCCAGAATGAATGAGGCTGGCTATGAAAAAACTCAGTGAGGTCACTTTTAAGCCGGTTGTAGTCCTTAAGTTTTTCTTCTCGTAGATGTTGCCTCAGGGCTCGAAAAAGGCGATAAGGCTATGGAGAATTATCAGGAGTATACGGTGCATGTAGAGTACAGTGGCCCAGCGCCGTCTCTCCAGAATGTGGTGAGTCGACTTTGCAGTGTAAGCTAGAGCGCTATTCTTTAGGAGACCGACACTGAGTGGTTTTTGGTAGCTTTTCTCGGACTGCTGCGTCCAACTTCCGGATTTGTTTTCCGTAGACGTTAGAACTGATTGTTTGCGTGTTGTCGAGCACTTCTCAAAATGGCACGCACTACCAATTCAAGAAAACCGAGAACATAATTTTCCAAGCATGGAACATGCACTTTGGTTGAGTTAGTGGGTCTTCGTCCTGAGGCAGTCAATAACCGTGGCGTGAGCTGTTCTCGTATAGACCCAGAACTAATCTCCAATGATGACCGACTTGGGAAAGTCGTGCCTGTGCGGCTTCAGCAGAGGACTCCCACAGGATAGAGCGTGTAACGCGGTCGTGGCCGGTCAACTCAAGAGATGCTCATGGAGACATCACTTTGCGGTAGTCCATTTCATTTAAATGACGAGCGATGGTGCTACGTTCGAGTCTAAGTGTTACTAAAACATTCTTTAACATACTACAGCCTTTTGGTGATAACCCGGTTCGGAATAGAAAGAAAGAATTGAATAAAACAATAGTGCGAAAAAATTACGCGACACTTGGTAACAAGTATAAAGGTCTTCAATAGTAAAAGGAAAAATAATTTGATTTACCGAATAGTAAATGATCTAGGAACCTCGAGTATGTAAAGGTGTCAAAGTCGCAGGCACTCGGCTATTGTAAATATGGATGAAGTGATAACAACTTTGTCCCAACAAGAACGGTTTCAAGATATCTTGAGTTATTGAAAGACCAATATTATCTTGCTTCGCTGAGAATATAACAATCACTTTCGACCACTAGTAACTACCATTTCTTCTCTGCTGATTGCTGATAGCTATGATAAATTATATCGAAGAAAGAGTGGTGGCAAAGCGGTGACCTAGGTGGTGCAGTTCTAGTATGCGCTCCCCGTCCTGTTGAAACGCTGGTTGAACTCTTGTCCGAGGTCGAACTCCTGCATACCACTCAACTCTCTCTAGTATATATTTGAAACATCAAAACACTGCGAAAAGTGACAAAAGCAAATAAATCTTAAGAGTTCACTTTTATCATTTTTGTGACGATATAAAAACTGCCGCTATTCACTGTATTTTTCAAATCTATCATTGCATGCTAACGGTATCGTTACACGGTGGTAGAGTCCCTTTCATCAAATGGTAGAGTTCGACATGTTTCAAAGACATTATAAGTGCGTGCGAAACAAAAGCATCGAAATTTTTGCACCAAATTTTTGATCCTCTCAAGTGATGGAAAATATGATGAATTCGCCCCACGTAACGAAATCACTAGTAGAATACGTGAATTAATGGAGCGAAAAAGACATTAATTTCTGGGGCTACTTTTTCGATGAAGAGGGACTATCTAAAACCGTGAATTTATGTAATTCATATTCGGGCGACGAAGCGCGGAGGTCACACAATATCAGACGTTGGTCCAAAATTGAGGAACAAGAAATGTTAGTGCTTGAAATTTTTGTTTTAGGCAACTAGTAATAAGTGTTTGCCGTTCTTCATGGATTGCTGGAGTGAAAAGAAGGCAACCTTCTTTAATTCTGTGCATTTCGTCAGAATGAAATCAAGCCTTTTCTATTTATGCCTGTTGACTATTGTTTTTCTTTGCCTAAAAAATGCCTTAATTTCTCACTTGTAATCCAAAAACGATGTCGCATCAGTAATCAGAGTGGATAAGGAAAAAAAATAGTTCCAATTCACACTGTTTGCCAAAATAAGCATGGCCGGTTGAAAACAATACAAATTGAGCAAAATGGCTGCATTAGCATTCGTCATGCCGAATATCATTATGGGATACTAATGAATACTATAATTTCAATTCTTGAAAATATGCTACCTTTCTGGAAATTGAGAAGGAGCTACTATGTGTAATAATTTCAGCCATCGAGTTGCAGTGCACCATTTCTTCAAACGATCCAAGATTATTTACACCCATATACTCTATAAGATATCAACAAAAAGTCATTAGCAAGTGTTTATGATAGTGCAAAATAGAAATCAAAAATTATATCGGTAAGAAAAAGGCGCATTATTCTAGAGAAGAATCTTGATGAGTGGGGTCTATTGAAAACCACAGGAGCGCTACGATCATACATTATCACTACGGCATCGATCACTGGTATGTGTAATATTCACTGCAATTTTGTCACCATCATTTAGAAAATTTAGCGGTGTAAAAACAGCGTATTGTACGCGATCGCATCTTCATACCGTTGTCACTGTCCCTGTTGCACTCGTTAACATTAATCACGGACCCATTGGCTAATTTGAGGATTTTTTTTTCGGAAACTATTTTACCAATCTTTTGATGATCTTTTCTGTAAACAAGAGGCTTAATCCTTCCTGTCATCACTTTATGTGAAGATTTAAGCATTTTTACGATTGACGCGCTTTATAGTATTAATCACCAATGACTTTTTCTGGCTCTTGACTGTGGCTGTATCTGCTGCTTGGTGTTCTCGTTTTCATTACGAATACCGCCAAATGCTTTCTGCATCGATTCTACATG
Organism: Parelaphostrongylus tenuis; assembly: GCA_019055375.1. Lineage (NCBI taxonomy): Eukaryota > Metazoa > Nematoda > Chromadorea > Rhabditida > Metastrongylidae > Parelaphostrongylus > Parelaphostrongylus tenuis. The sequence continues at coordinate 288,413 of JAHQIW010006847.1, read as the reverse complement.
GAAATTTGAGATAGCGTATTAGGATCCTACTGCACTACTGCATAGATTGGATTAAGTGAAGTGAGCTCAGACAAGTCAGTTTTTCTGACCTCGGAAAAATGGGAGGACTAATGAGTCCGCGGCTGAAAAGAACCCGTTCCTACTCGTAGTTAACGGCATTATTCCGCTACGCTAGCGTTTTTAGAGGCTGCATAAATGGAACAATATAGTTCATGCATTCTGTGAAAAGTTTGAGTCTTTCGGTTATTGATGAAACTTGAAGAAGGGAACATAAAAATATCTGGTCAAGAAGAAAAAGTTAAAAGTCAGGAAGAAAATCATTGAAGTTTTGTTTCAACGTCATAATGGTGTATAGGCGCATTCATGCATAAATATTCATAATTCACAAATATCTATATATATAATGCATTATATATAATACATTATATATGTATATATATATATTTACACAAATATATAATCAAGCGTAATCATGATTTGATTTTTTGAGGCTGAAAAACAAAAATAATCTCACGTATCTACGCATTGAAATTATACGTGTGAAACTGCTCAATTTATTCGTCGAGTGACTTTTGAAAGAGAAAAAAATAACGCAATGCTACAGTAATGTATAATGAAAAATACTTGATGAAAGCATAGTGGCAGCATAAGCCGTTGTAGTCTGAAAAAAATCATTGAACAAGATGGCTGCAAAAATTTTGACGGTCATTTAGGAGAGCAGACGATGGCGTTATAACGTGAAAGGGGAACGCCAGAAACACTCTATCAGTCATTGATAAACAAGAGATAATGTGCTATTTGCCTTCAGTAAGTCTGAAACCTTTGATATGATACGATGACGGTCGTAATCAAGTAAGGTACAGCGAAGAGAATATCAACAGATTTGAAGAAAATTTATACCCACGTGTTTGAAATAAGGGTAAGAGTGGCGCAGTAGTTAAAGGCGCCTAGCCACACATGTGATCGTAGGTTTAATCTCAACCCATGGCCCACCAAGCCTTCCATCCTTGCGCGATCGGTAAACTGATGCCAAACTTGTTTTGGGAGAGTAAGAGCACTGATCTGATGCATCGGTAGGTCAGTGTGAGTCATTTTAAAAGTCAGATTTGCATTCCATTAGCTCTTACGACATTTGGTATGATAGAATTCATGGCGCATTTCTCATAGATTGACCAACACCAGGAGCGTCATTCCCTCATTGGTTAAAAACTACTGATCTTTCTGCATCCGTCTGAGTAGTTGTGTCCTAAAAATCAACCTATAGTCCTCTTACCTCATTTATATTTTGAATGCTGCTTGAATCATGTTTACTTGGAAATTCCATGTGGGATGCTGTAGAGTTACTAGGATCGATTGAACGTTTTCTACGGTGCCGCTAGTATTCTGCAAGGATTACAGCCATTATTGCAGCTTCATCAACTGCTGGATTCAAGGCCGAGCACACATGTAAAAATTTCATAGGGACAACTAGTAAATTAGTCTCGTAGTCGTAAACAATGACATTTCCTGCTCATCAATCCACGAAATTGAATAGATTACTCAACAAGCAAAGTGGCAAATCGGGCTCAACGCCTTTTTGACTTGCTGACTTGTTGTGTACACTGTATGTCTGACAATAATATGGATAATTATTGTAGTATGTCTGCTATATTGTTTTCTGTGGGGGTACAGTGACGCCCTCAGAGAAACTGAACTTCTATTGAACATAAAAAAAACAATGACCATGAGGAACGAACTTGCTCCTGCTGTGTCATACACGTTAAAATAAATGAATACCTTCAAAGCCACAACCATGTATATCTAATTGAAAAAGTTATACGAAGAGCGATTTCTACCTAGAGCTGATCACGATGAATCAAACAATATGCCGGGTTTTTGAGGGCACTGAAGGTATACAGAATGAAATGCTCGATTACACGCATACCTTTTTGACTACGCGATTTTTTTTTTTGTCTGAACGCGCGCGTTAAAACCTGCTCAGTACGATACAGCATGAAGGATCACTCAATATTATCAAACGCGTGGTCGAAAGTACACCGCTGGGTGTGTCTCGCATTTCTGAAACAAAGAAAGAATCCAAAGTTTCGACATGCGCTAACAAAAAGGAGTCGAAAATGCCACTGTGCCCTCCAAAATGTTGAGAATCAGGTGGCCCCCACACATAATGCTTCTAAATCACAACCGATGAGTATAGTCCGAGTATGTTAGCGACTGTATTGCTCAAGTAGACAAATGTACAACAACAATATCACCGATATAATGATCAGAGTTTTCTGCAAAGATTATGAAAAAAGGTATGATTTCCATAATTCTTCAGAATAAGCGGAAGCTAAGACACCACTGTGAATCCAGTAGGATTCTCTTACACGCTACAGGTTTGAATGGAGCCACTCAAGTCATTTAGTGAGTTGGCAGATTATACAGGTGGCCATTAATGCACCAACTTTTTTAAGACATTTTTAATCATTCAACAGGGAGAACTATGAGCGAAAAAATCCATCAATTACTTCGATCATTTCCAAAAAATGATGAAAAAATGGTGATGATGTGAGATGAATCACGAAGCTAACGACTCCTATGAACATGTACTTTTGTCTCGTAACTATTATTTGAGCCAACATCTCATGTGGTCTGTTGAATGGGTTGACTTATAGAGCCCGATACACGTATATGGACCTTGACGGTCTCATCAGACAGGCGCTACCCTTCGTCTTTAGTCAATAATCTCGGGCACTCAGTCTCCTACACTAATAGTAGGCGACGACGAGCATTTTACACCGTATGTCAAGCGAAATTATCACTGAACACACAGTACTGTACACTCGATTGCTCTTGGCTGGTATCGTTAGTATATCATACCTTTTGCTTCAAATGTTTTCTTAAGAACACGCTCAAATTTCAACATATCTCGTGACTATTATTTGAGCTAACATGTCATATAGTCTGTTATAAGGGCTGACTTATAGACTGATGAGACCGTCAAGTTTGAAACACGTGTATCGGGCTCTATAAGTCAACCTCTATAACAGAACATATGACATGTTGGCTCAAATGATAGTTACGAGATGTGTTGAAATTTGAGCGTGGTTTTAAGAAAACACTCGAAACAAAAGATATGTCCTTTTAATTGCAAAATATTCTCAAAAGCAGTTTTTGAGCTCCAATGAAAAGCAGTATATCGTAGAGAGTAACAAAAAAAAACGAAAAAAAGCAGAGGTTGAATTAAATTACCATCATGAATTCTACGAGTGATATGTTCCGCATTGCAGATTTGCAACACAGTCTTGAAAACGTAAGCCCAGGGAAAAATTTGGTTCTCCGTATAGTCATGAGCAATGTTTATCATAGTGCAGCTACTCGAGATAAGTTTGAAAGAAACACTACGTCTCCAAGCATAAATATAGCTAAAAAGTGCTGCTTCAAAAAATGCTTTTGGAGAAATTGCCAACAATGTTTGAAATACAATCATTTACATCAAAGCCCTGATTAGTTCACCTTCGCTTGTATGACCTTCTGTGCACGACGAAAAACTGCATAACATGCTTCAACGGTCGAGACAGTGATTTCAAGAGCTCCGGGAACAGTTCACCTGATTTCTCATGAAGAGTGCGAGGACAATGCATTGGCGAAACTGGTATGTCACTCTGCGTTCGTATGAAAGAACACTCGGCTGGCAAACCTAGAGCTAAACAAAGTATTCCAGTGAGAGCGCATAGGCTACGGAAGCATAACGGCGAACATTTTGATGTAAAAATCATCCATCTTTAAAGGAGATAAGGAATCTCAGTGCACTAGATTCTTGAAGCATCCTGGATGATACCATGCGGCCAGGCATGAATCACATGGAGGAATGCCACATTATTATGCACGCTATGAAACGCTGCATAAGACTGATTTTTCTATATGGAAGGTCCATTGACAATCCATGTGAACTTCGCACTGTTGATATCGACGTGGAAAATTAAGAGGAATGCTCACACTAGGGCGATTGCAATTCAGATTCAACTGCTTTATCTGCTGGGTTACGGAGGCATACGGCTGATTACATTATAGAAAACCCGATCTTTCCAGGCTCCGAAGGCGAAATCCGTTGCAATGTAAGCTATTCAGACAGACTGTATTATAACAGCCACGTGCTCGGTTTTTCAAGAAAAAATTTTAACTTAAAAGAGTTACGCCCTATCAGTTTTTCATTAGATAAAGTGCAAAGGAAAATGGTTGCGGTATCAATTGAATGATAATTCAAAAAACCGACTTTGATTGAACTCAGGATCAAAGCTGATGTGTGTGAATATAAAAACTTATCTCTTTTGGCCGACCCGAGACTAATAGTTATGGTAGTAGTTGATGTTGTTGCTGCATAAATGAAATAATGTGATGTTGTTTTACGAATAAATTGAATGATGATTTTGGTGTTTCATGTTTTCTACAGAACTGTGAAATTCTTGTCATGATTTCCTCTGTTTTTTGAATATATTGAATTTTTGAATATAGTGAAAATAAAACTCTTTCACGCCAAGTCATAATACTAACAATGTTAGTAGTTGACTTGTATATATGAAGTATCACCTGTATCACCTATCGTCCCGTTGATCGTCGAGTGACTCGAGCGGGTACCAGCAACTCTTCCATTTTTCCCTATCGCGTGCAAGAGAAGCCCAGTGGGTCCTCCTTGCTCTAGGAACTCGCTGAGCATCATATCTTTCTTCCATCGCTTTCGTGAAGAAATCGGACCAACGGGTCAGTGGTCTTCCTTTAGAGCGCTTGACGTCCCGAGGAATCCAGTCGGTAACGGCTCTCGTCCATCGGTTGTCGTTGAAGCGCATCACGTGTCCGGCCCACCTTATTTTCGATATCCTGGCGTGTAGAACGGCGTCTCTGATTTTCGATCGTTGACGTAGGTCGGAAGTTCGGATCCTTTGTCTCATCTCTGTCCATTCTTTACAGTGGTTACGACTAGCCATAGCAACTATATGTGGAATAACAGCTAGTTTCATGTGAAATGAAAAAGGGAGGTGGGCAGTGGCCGAGCGTCAGTGACGCCCGGTTCGGGACTGATCCCGTCTCCGCCAACGTTCTCCGGCAAGCAATCAGGAGCGCCCCAGCTTGCCCATCCTTGAGAATGCACGGAGATCTGTTCGACCTGTGAGCAGTCTATGACGTTCTTGCGTACGACAAACTCTACAAGCTAACGATGAATGCGAAAGACAAATCAAGTGCTAAAAGTACGTACAATAAAATGTGAAGATGGTTCGGATAAAATTGAAAGTAATTCACGTAAAAACTGACTTCATATCTTTGAAATGTTATGGACAATTGTAAAGGCGCCGTGACCGAATGGCTGTGATACTCTTCACAGCACGCGTGGAGGCGAGCTCCACACCCCCCCCCCCCCCCCCCCTCCTGCCCCTAACACTCTCCGTCAGTCAACAAGAACTCTATGGAACGCCACAGCCAAGCTATCCTTGAGATTGCAAGGAGCTATGCTCGACTACGACTGCGTCATTCAAGAAGAAGACGAAACACGACTAAGATGCTATAAGTACCAGGATCCGCACAATAAAAATTGTGATGACGGATCTTGTAAATAAATAAATAAATAAATAAATAAATATGGACAATTGCAGCATTTCAACAGCTTCCTATCGACTCATAGTAGAGATTATGCCCTACCATCTTGTGCGCGTGTATAACCGATCGTGAAGGTATTACACCCATTTAAGATTATATTTGAGGAGAATGTTGACAAATGTATAAAGATTCCTCTTATCAAAGTCATGAAAGTATCCACAAACATCATCGGTACATTTTGGAGAACCAATATGCCTTTTTGAGTAAAATATGACTAATTATGCAATCGCGGTTCAGTTTTAGCTAAACACTTAATAAAAAAACGCTTCGTGAGCTTTAGAAAATCACAACTTATTTATGCCCATCAGGGAAATTTCTATGTCGTTTGTTAAGATCTCTAGATCTTATAGACCGGCTATAAACAGGTAGAGTTCATCGAAGACAGAGATATGTTTTCTTTTTGAAATGCGAAAGCGGAGTAGTTTTATGGCATATTTAGAATAGCTTCAGCCATGATGAGACCCATGAACCACTGGTGAGAAAATTAATAGCAGCAATTACAACTTGAGTATATAGCAGTATACGTAAACGTGCTGTGTGATTTAGATTAGATCGATTGTTGGGCTCAATGATTCGATCCCACGCTCAAAATTCACCAAACTTTTTAATATTCCGGGGTAGGTAAACTGGCACCAGACTTGTCTGAGAGGATAGCAGCGCTATCATTGCCGCGCTATCGTACTTTGGTAAATACCGCATGACATTGGTATTACTACCGCATGGACTATGAACCAAATATGTGCTCAGTGACCTCTACTTTACATAATGATATTGAATGCAAGCACTCGTCAGGATTTGATGAACGTTCTCCACTCTAATTGAAATACTTGAAACTTATAAGAAAGTTCTTTTGAATAGAGCACAGCTATCGAAACGCGGCTATTAAGCTCTGCTCAACATAACTGGGTTTCGACAAATCGTTAACGGTGTAACTGAAACACCCTCAGTACTCCAAGACGCCAGCTGGTACGTCACCGTGCAACTGTTTGCGTGAAACAAAGAGCTACATAAGTTGCTCAAACAGCACAGACGGCAACTGCATGAGATCTGGTGCGGTATACCTAATCTCTTGTAAGGCATACGGCACAAATACATTGGCGAAATGAATAAATCACTCGAATCTGTATAGAGCTTCTTGATGGAAAACTCAAAGGTGAGTAAAATGCTTCATTGGCCACACGTAAAGAGCAAAAGCGTAAGGGAAAAGATTTTGAAGTCAAAATCAGTATATTTACATTGGATCGGAACATCTGCTCAAATAGCTTTTGAAGCTTTTTGAATAAGTGCGAAAAATTCAGAAATTAATTGCGAGGATTGTCTCGTAATCACGTTTGACCTTGCTCCAAACATCGGGATATTTTCAAATCTAAACTCAGCAAAATCTTCATGTTATGCAGAACTCTGTGCTGCTTATCTCCAAGGAATAATTGAGAGACTTCGAAACAGTGTAGCGATGAGTCTTAAATAGAAAAAGCCTTTACTGTGCGAATCCAGATACGTTTGTGACTATTTACTGAGTTTATGAAAGTGTTTGACTAAGTAAATCGCTGGCCAATTCTATTCCAGCCTTCGGAGGAGGTGGCACAGCTGGAACGTTTTACTGTAGTGTATTCTGTATCTAAATATATTCAAAAAATTATACTACTGCCAACCTTGTTTCTGCTCACCAGAGGAAATATTGAACTGCTTGAAAAGATTTTATTGGAAAGGTTCGAATGGAATCTATCAATACATCACCTAGGGCTAGCAGAAGATAAGCATTTTCTGATAATGGGAGTTATACAGGAATAGAACGCTTCATCAAGTTCTGAGTAGAAACAGTCAGGAAGCCGATAAGACTAACCTAAGCGCATACACTGATAAGCCTTTTCTTATATCTAAAGGAAAAGTCCGCGTTTCATTATTACATGCTACATACACAGATACGGTGTAACGGCACTTAAAATTAGCACTGAAGGCTAACTAGGTACGAAAATGTGGTGTCTGTCGGTAAGTGAGTGAAGGTGTGAGTGAACCGCGGGTGCAGGCTCACATTTATCGCTCTAACCAAGACACATGTAAACCGATAATTGATATACGGCTCTTTCTTTGACAAAGTAATTTTTCCAGATCAAAGATCATCTGAATGGTACATGTAGGAACGGTGGAATTTCTTCTATCCTCTCCCCTTCCTTCTTAATGGTTAATAAATTACTTTACAAAAGCTAAGAAATCAATTAAAAGTCGAACTTAGGAGGGTAATACATCCCAAAAGGAGGGTAATACATCCCAAAATGCGAGTATAAAAGTCACATCACTATGATGTCCATTCATCCTTACGTGACTTTTCCCATTCACTTAATGAAATCATGAGCCACCAAATGCTACAAACATGTATGGCTCCTCGATGACATAAGCTACGAGACGGCGTTTGCTATCCACTGATCAGAAGGGTCTAGAGCCACGTGGTCCTGATGAGGAGGTTATACAACTTTATAACTATGCATCTACACAAGTCTTATCGACAGTATCCCATATCATCGCACATCGTAGCTTCCCATTTTATCGTAGTAAAAATATCTCCAAATGTTGAGTATTGATGATCAAAAGCAACAGAGACATCTCAACACATTCTTCAACGGCAGCAGTCTCTGAAAACTGTTCTAACCTCACCAATATTTGTTTCGCCAGAAAAAAAAATTCTTTGTAAAAGCAGCTTCTCGACTTATTGATAAAGAATGAATTTTGTAGGTCAACGCCCAGCACACTTGCCTGTCGAGTGAATACAATAAACTTCACAAAAGACCTCTGTGCGACAAAACAAAAGCATCCACAAACGAAAGAGTTCACATCAGTCCACTCAAGCGCTCTACCTCCCAGGTAAAGGACAGATCCGTTCAACTAAAACTCCAGTTTTAGGAGCACTGACTTCCTCACTGTTAGTCGATAGTGTCCTGAACAAACTGAAGTAAAACTATTCTTTAGTACAGAATAAAATTAATGTTAATGGCGTCAACGAGACTGCTCTTCGAAAGGATGTGGAACAAGTCGAGGTGGTGGAACATCACTCTGCACGCTTGAGACTATGTTCCACTGAGGTCCACTTGTACCTGTGATCAACACGCTGGGAACGCTGTGACGTGCAGGTTCGTGCCTTATCGCGATAACATCGATGAAAACTTATGTATACGCCCATAGTGTGTGCCGTGTCTGTATGTGAATGTTTCTGTATGCGAATATCTGTATGTTCTGTGTGTGTGTGTGTGTGTGTGTGTGTGTGTGTGTGTGTGTGTGTGTGTGTGTGTGTGTGTATATATGCGAGTATCCATATGTGCTATGTGTGTGTCTGTATGCGAGTATCCGTATGTGCCATGTGTGTGCATATACATCTGTACGTACGTATCTCTATGTGATGTGTGTGTTGTGTGTATGTGTGTGTGTGTGTGTGTGTGTGTGTGTGTGTGTGTGTGTGTGTGTGTGTGTGTGTGTGTGTGTGTGTGTGTGTGTGTGTGTGTGTGTGTGTGTGTGTGTGGTTGATTATGTTTGTATGTCTGTGTGTGTACGTGTGTGTAGCCGTGTATGCATGTTCGTGCTTATACAATAAGTTGTAAGAAGAGCTCTGTCGTATTGTCTGAGAAAATGATTTTTGTAGACGTATTTATTTACAATATTGAGCACATCAGAAAGCTCGTTTTCTTACGCACTGAACGATATATCATCACATGTCTATGCAGCCTTCAGAATGAAACTGTTCAAGAAAAAATTCGTGATCCACGTATTCTGCAAATTCATATCAACGCTTCGGAGGTTTATCATGAGCCACCAAATGCTACAAACATGTATGGCTCCTCGATGACATAAGCTACGAGACGGCGTTTGCTATCCACTGATCAGAAGGGTCTAGAGCCACGTGGTCCTGATGAGGAGGTTATACAACTTTATAACTATGCATCTACACAAGTCTTATCGACAGTTTCCCATATCATCGCACATCGTAGCTTCCCATTTTATCGTAGTAAAAATATCTCCAAATGTTGAGTATTGATGATCAAAAGCAACAGAGACATCTCAACACATTCTTCAACGGCAGCAGTCTCTGAAAACTGTTCTAAGCTCACCAATATTTGTTTCGCCAGAAAAAAAAATTCTTTGTAAAAGCAGCTTCTCGACTTATTGATAAAGAATGAATTTTGTAGGTCAACGCCCAGCACACTTGCCTGTCGAGTGAATACAATAAACTTCACAAAAGACCTCTGTGCGACAAAACAAAAGCATCCACAAACGAAAGAGTTCACATCAGTCCACTCAAGCGCTCTACCTCCCAGGTAAAGGACAGATCCGTTCAACTAAAACTCCAGTTTTAGGAGCACTGACTTCCTCACTGTTAGTCGATAGTGTCCTGAACAAACTGAAGTAAAACTATTCTTTAGTACAGAATAAAATTAATGTTAATGGCGTCAACGAGACTGCTCTTCGAAAGGATGTGGAACAAGTCGAGGTGGTGGAACATCACTCTGCACGCTTGAGACTATGTTCCACTGAGGTCCACTTGTACCTGTGATCAACACGCTGGGAACGCTGTGACGTGCAGGTTCGTGCCTTATCGCGATAACATCGATGAAAACTTATGTATACGCCCATAGTGTGTGCCGTGTCTGTATGTGAATGTTTCTGTATGCGAATATCTGTATGTTCTGTGTGTGTGTGTGTGTGTGTGTGTGTGTGTGTGTGTGTGTGTGTGTGTGTGTGTGTATGCGAGTATCCATATGTGCTATGTGTGTGTCTGTATGCGAGTATCCGTATGTGCCATGTGTGTGCATATACATCTGTACGTACGTATCTCTATGTGATGTGTGTGTTGTGTGTATGTGTGTGTGTGTGTGTGTGTGTGTGTGTGTGTGTGTGTGTGTGTGTGTGTGTGTGTGTGTGTGTGTGTGTGTGTGTGTGTGTGTGTGTGTGTGTGTGTGTGTGTGTGTGTGGTTGATTATGTTTGTATGTCTGTGTGTGTACGTGTGTGTAGCCGTGTATGCATGTTCGTGCTTATACAATAAGTTGTAAGAAGAGCTCTGTCGTATTGTCTGAGAAAATGATTTTTGTAGACGTATTTATTTACAATATTGAGCACATCAGAAAGCTCGTTTTCTTACGCACTGAACGATATATCATCACATGTCTATGCAGCCTTCAGAATGAAACTGTTCAAGAAAAAATTCGTGATCCACGTATTCTGCAAATTCATATCAACGCTTCGGAGGTTTATCGACAAATCTGCAAGGCGTTGGGTGACGAAATTTGCAAGTTTCGTCAGCTCAGCGTTGGTTTAAGACATTCCGTGAAGAAGGAGACCGATTAACGGGCAGGCTTGTTTCAGCCTAATTGGCGTACGAATAAATTCTTTCGTATTCTGAAAATATGATAGAACTTATTCTACAATCCATCATACGACATGCATTTATGTATGTACGTACGTGTGTATTTTGGTATGTAGGTACCAATGGTACTTATGTACATGTATATGTGTCTGTGCATGTACATGTGAATCTGTCTACTTATGTATCTGTGTCTGTATCCATGTATATATGTAGAATGCACCCATCTATTACATATATATATATATATATATATATATATAATATATATACAGTCTACCCACTTGTGTCTGCGTTCGTGAATGTGTGTTAGCGTGCGAACTTCTCGAGTGTGATCCTCTAATGACAGCCTACATCGCTGTTGTGATCGTCTAGTGTCCTTCCTCGAAAAAGAAGACCGGAAGACAAATTGCAATGCTATTACATATTAGACTTTGCAACAGTTTCATTACAGAAATCAAGTATGTCGTTATGAGAAACTCATATGGGCAGCATAAGCGTCTTTTTGGCTTACATCACACCCACTAGGTGTTTCTCACTTAGATATTCCAGCAAATATTCGGAAATTTCCCAGATCAGGTGCTTCAACCAATTAGCATAGTTTACTAGCTGAAATTGCAACTCTTGGAATGACCTCAATTCCTGTCTTGCCTTTCGCTTCTGAAGCAAACCTGGGCTACAAAAAATTTTGGTTGATCTGTTCTTCTAACAGGTATTATGTGCCCGTCGAACGTCTTCTAAAGTTAAATATCCTTCCCATAAACTCTCTGTTTAGTCAAAATTCCAATTTTCGCTAAAGTAAAGTCTTGTTAGCTTCAAAATTACTTCAACATATCGTTTATTAGTAGTTTTTTCTGCATGTCGAGAAGATTCAATGAAAGTTCATTGTTAGATTGCAGCGATATTTTGTCCATTGGAGGACATCTTGGTTGATCTTTTGCGACTCTATTAAAAATATGTTAGTAAGAACAATAAGCAGTCAGTAAACGTTGCGCTTTGAGTTCAATGATTAGGTTTAACCATAAGATACTATGCAACTCAAATCGTTTAGTGACTATGCTATGTATCATCGAATGCCTAATCTGAGGCACGGTCTGTCATCATTAATTACCTTTTTGTAGGATTTATGAATTTGCCATTTTCTAGCATAGTCAGAATTGTCATGACCTTTTTCCTGATGTATAAATGTTGTTCTGATTCTATCGAACACATCAAAGATACTTATGTAGTTGGTGATGTTTATGTTTAGTTCAAACCTGTGTGCAAGTATGGCAACTAGTCGTCAGTCTACTATAACCAGACTAGAGCAAAGCGCGACAGATCGTCTTCCAAAGCTACCTAATGGCATGGCGTTAATGATGATAATGATGACGACAATGATGTCGATGATGGTTACTGTAGTGATTTTAGTCTTGGCTGGACTTTAGCCATGGTTGATGGTTGTGATGAGTGTGGGGCGGTAGTTGTGGTGGCGATGGTAGTGGCGTAGTTGAGTGGAGTGGCGTGTGTGGGGTGTTGGTGTCCTTGACCGCAAACCCTCATCGAAGGGCTTTCAACTCGCGACCTTCCATGCTTTCGACAGTCGATTCATGCGCAGCCCCACAGAACAATCTTACCCTATCTCTCTTTCTCTCTGGTCGCGCTACTTCTCAGCACAAACGACTCTTTAGTGACATATCTAGAAATAGTGCTGTACATCTTTACTTGTCATACATTCTTCCCACTTCCATTAAGATCACACTCTTATTGACTTCATTGTCTGATGTCGGGACACTAATCCATAAGCTAAAAAGGAAGCAATTATTCTGCCGAGATGGAAGCGTATCACCTAGTCTGGTTCCCGGTCGTCCGCTAGACAGAAATAAGAAAAAGGTCACTTTTATCACTTGAAGAAACCTAGCGCCGTCTCTACAGTACGGAGAAAGAGTTCGGTTTTACAACTTAAGATACCAGCAGAGGATTCGACTGTAGTTTCTGAAACTGTCACTCGTTTAAACACCAAACGAAAAAATTCAGATGCTCAAAGGTTCACTCCTACCCGTAGAATGGTTCGCCATATTTATACTGTAAGTATTTAAAGTTTGAATTGTATAATCTCATCCCTTATATAATAATGGTGCTAATCGCGATCGTATGCGAACGATGTCCTAGAAAAGGGCAAATGAATTTGAAAGTACACAGACATCGTATGTGTTGCTTACAGATCTATTTAGCCACCGATAAAACTCATTATGTCTATTTGAATGAAATCCAAAATCGCTTATAATCATTTTTCCGTGAAAGTGTGATGTTTTTGAGGTGAAGCTTGATAAAAAGTTGAACAGGTGATATTTTGTTAATAATCTGAACGATTCGGGCCAAATTTCCCATGACATAGAATCTACAATGTTCGAAATGCTGGCGAAAAGAAATTTAGTAGACATCTTACGAACACGAGTAGGACTAGGTGAGTTTGTCAAAGAGAAAACGATCCTAAGAATTGGAGCGCTTGACTTGGTATTGGAAGCCGTCATCGGAGACCAACATATTCCGCTGAGAAACAGATGTATGATCTTCTTGATGACAGCAGTCTGCGTCAGGAAACTTATCGCATATTCAGTTCCCAATTTTTGTTCGCTCAGGGCGTGCAACCCCAAGAAGGCGGTCAAGAGCTTAGGCTGTCGCTGCTCGTTATGGTTTATCCGAAGATACTGATCAGCTGCAAAGTCTGTATGCGTATTTATATGCGTGTTTGTGTGTATATGTGTATGCGTGTGTATCATCCGATTGGGTCGTTCGTAGATCGATCAGATAGTACAATACAGCTTTGACCTCGAGAGATGGGTGGGTGAGAGCGCACAGCTTTTGTCGCTCGGCCCGACCCCCCACCCCTCTTCACCCATCACCGTCACCACCACTACCACAACCAATTACGGAATGGCTCGGCTCGCCGCCGTCGGCATGTCGTCGTCGTCGTCGTCGTCGCCATCGTCGTCCTCCCTTGATTTCTTCCTTGCTTCATCCCTTCCTTCCTTCCTTCCCTTCATCCTTCCTCTGACTCCTTCTAGCGGATATCATCACTTGCGCCCAACAGGATGCGACACCAAGGCATAAGATGGGAAGCTCTCTGAATCTTCTACTTCCTCCATAATGTGCATATTATCGCGGCAGATTCTGTCACCGACTTAATGATCCATTATGTTGGGTCATTTCCTGTTAGCTTGAAGTCAGCTCAGGATTATATTACATATACTTTTGCGTTAATTGGAAAATTCCTATTCGTTTAGAGCGGAATTTCTTCTATTTCCATTAGAAAGACATGAGCCGTAGAGATGAAATTGGTTATTTTTTTCGCCCCAACTGTCAAAAACCTTTCAATTGGGGTGATTCAAATGAACTTTCTCTATCAATCTCTCAATAACTAGTTAATTTAGTTATAAAAAGTTGCCTTTTACACCGAAACTTTCAGCTGTCTGTTTAGATGACGTCGGGTCATGTTTTACCGCGTTAACAAGACATCGTGTGACTAGCGTGTAGCAAAACAAACATATATACTTAGAGCACTAAAATCTTTATTACTTTTTGACTCTATCGAGATTATTAGCTCAAATTCATAATTTCTCGCTTCTTTCTACAGCTTATCGATCGTAAGGACCGTGAGGTATTTCTAAGGTGATCTCGAATAGCATTTATTTCGCTAAACATCCCTCTCAAGCATCCCATTTTAAGACATTTTTCTTTAATGTCCAGGAAGCGTTCACGAGGGGTCTACTCTACTGGTTGGTTGAGGTTCAACAGTGTTCGCTAAGGAACTGTTAGCGACCACAATGATCGGAGAGCACTAATTATCAGAGTTTGCAGAGCACATTAACCCAGTGTCAATCAATTCTAAAGGTAATCAATGCTATAGAAAGCTGGACCGTCGTCCTCTTTCGTTGGTGCTGTTCTTCGGCACGATATTGGACAAAATATGGTAAATTTTTGGTCTGATTGAAGATGTCAAGCTAGAATTAGGCCTGAGGCATAAATAATTCATAAAAGCCACAAAACGATTTGGTTACGGTAGATATATTATGAGGGTTGGTCTCAGATCAACTCCATAGTGATAGACATCAGTACAGCTAAGTTGAGAATCGTTGACAAGTTCTAGCCTGTCATTTTCATAGCGAAGCTGCAGTAGAAGTTACATAAAAATACTAGGGTTTGATAGACCGAGGATAGGGTATAAATTTGTTGTAACCTTGGAATTCGAGAGCTCCTAACCACAGTAAGACAAAATATTGATATCATCATCTGCCCCTGAAAATTCGTTTGAAATCCGACGTTATTTTTGACGAGGAAATTAATTAGCCTGCTGAAAAAGATCGGAGATTCGTGGCATTATTCGTCAAGTCTTCTATGAGTAAAGCTTTTGTATCGAAGCCTATGCTTGACCCCTCTTACTACGGATTTTCTGCCATGGTAAAGTCGATGCAGTTTTTGAGAAAAATAGATCTCGATGGTGATTTTTCATGATGAGAAAGTCGAACTTTTCCAGACTTCAACACAAATAGGCGTGGTGGTTTGTTGCCTAAAGTGTTGACAACATTGCAACGTATTATATGCTTCGCCTCGATTGTAAAGAGAACAACAAGTATAAGTAGAAAATCGAGCAACAACTGCTGATCGAATCGTTTTGTACTGGTTGCTCGTGTTTTTTGTGAGATGTTAGTCTTCAGTTTTCTTTTCCCCACACAAAGAAGATCAAATCGTTAATGAAGCGGGAGACGAGTCGAATTCTGATAGTGCTGGGAATAGCCCAGTAGAGAAAAACTGCGATACGGGTCAAATAAAGTCGTTTTATTCATAGTCCTATTTACCACTGCAGGAAAATCGGTCTTGTTAGAGGTCTTATTTTCTAGGCGAGTGAACCGCTCCATAGAGCGGCAGGTGATCAGGTTGTTCAGGGGCTGTGTCTCGTTGATTCGTCTCCTTCTTCGACTTTCACTTTCATGGACTATGGGGCTACCGTCATCGGTTGATGCTCCTCTTCCAATGCTCCTGAGTCTGATGTCGGGTGATGGTGGCGGTGGTGTCGTCCGTCATCGTCGCCGTTTCATCAAGGTCAGTCACATCGGCGGCGCAGTCGAGTCGATACCTACGAGTCATAGGTAAAAGCTCGACCACCACCCACCATCAACCATCACCAACCTGCCAAATGTAACCAGTCAGTATTGATTGCCAACACCACCATCACCCCCCAATCACATGGACATTCTTTTGTAAATGTTAATTTCTTAGCGATATTTACTTATCACAGCTTCACATGAAATAAAATATTTCTTTAATAAAATTTTTTTTCTAAATTAATCTTTTGCTTGACGAAGAAGGAGAACCTGCTGAGTAGACCGAAGATATACTCGCTCATAGAAATTTTATGGATTTTCTAGCAAATTTTATAGAGTGTAGCTTTAAATAAAAGAAATTGTCTCCGCTGAGCAACACTGTTGATTTTCCAATCCAACTTTTTCGCAGGGGCTTCTTTTCAAATAGGTTTTGGAAAAAAAAGTTGCTAGACTGATTACACACTAGTATGATTACAACGTCACTCTGGGGACCATTAGATCAGAAATTTTGCGCCCGTTTTCGGAGCCTCGTTTCGCTGATCCAAAAAAAAAATCCAGAGTTTGCTAGTTCAATATCCGAAAATTTATTAGGCATGAAGGAGTGATTTTTGAAAGAGATTCGATGGGAAAAGATGTGATCTGAGTGGAAAAATGACGAATTTTTCGGAAATCTCTTGACAAGCCAGCTTTCGAAAATGAGAAATATCAGAGGAAAGTCCGAGTGGGACACATCGATTCAATAAAATATATTTCAATCAAACCCGAGTTCAATGATCAAACAAGTTTTGTTAACGTTTTTAAGAAGTAATAGATGACATCATCTTCTCGTATGTTGTGTTGTTCATTGATTCTCACAGAAAGAAGACGGTAATTTATCAAAATTCAATACGAAGCAGAAAAATTTGTATTTTGAAATGAAAAATAAAGAGTTTTCAATATTAACAATGACGGCAAAATCCTCTAATGTTTCTAAGATTTAGCAAAGTTTACGAGAAATTCTGCTGGTTTCACACTGTTTCCAGCTATTCTCCAATATTTAATAAAGGTTATTGTTTAGAGAGTAAAAGACTAATATGACTGACGACAATTTTTTCAAATCTATGATGTTTGATGACGTCATCTCTCCCAGGTATTCTAAGTGATTACTTACGTTGCGCTTTCGTTTTCTTGTTTTTGACGCTACTTCACCTCTCACTTCACTTCGAGCGCCTCCCCCCCCCCCCCCCCCCCCCATCTCAGACTTATAACCCAAAGTTGGCCAAGAAAAATCAATGTTCTCAGTCGCAGCGAAGCCCAAGTTTTACTAAAATTTTTTATTTTTTAACTGTAAATAAAATTTTTTTTTGTGCTCAGATGTGTACGATAAAGACTTTTGGAGCGAAAATGACGAAAGAAAACCATTATCGATCGGGCTTCAAGTGATGTGCAGCTTTTGATCTACACCTGTTGACTTCATGGATTGATCTCGATGGCTACGCACCGCACGACTGAAGCAGATCAAGCGGATTTTGTGAATTTGATCTACCGCAGTGGCATGTTTTCGCAAACGCTCAATAACTGCTTGTGCATTGAGAAAAATCAATAATTACGAAGAAATTTAAAGATGACTGAGTTAAAATTCCCAGATCACAGGTTGATCAAATTCATGGAAGGCAGTCGAAGTGCCTGGTCTTTCATGCTTCGTACATTGTGTGTGTCGTGTCGGGCTTGATCCATGCGATCTTACACCGAATTTATATTCCGATCTTACTCTCACGTATTTACAAATCGATTTTTGTCACGTGGTTCTTCGAAAGCCTTGACTAGGATCGATCCCGGACAATGTGTAAACGTGAAATCTAGGATCAATTCCATTGCGCTACATATTTGTCCGCAAGTGATTAGGCTTCTCGTTTGAGTTTAGAACTAGTCATCAATGAAAGTATTTGGTGATTACTTGAAGATTAGTCATCGGGCATACGTGGCGCAACTTTATGTCTGTGTCATTCTGGTAAGGGGGTAGGTAACAACCGATTATGGGCATTGATCGAGCTTACACTGTAAATCGGTGCGGTTCGCGGGTAGAGTCGGTTCGGTCGTCGGTCGGTCGGTTGGCTGGTCGGTTGGTTGGTTGGTGGTCGGTGCAGCAGGGATGAAGACGACGACGACGACGTCGACGAACTTCTGAGCACCTCCGGCACTTCTGCTCCTGGGCTTACCCTCTTCTAGCCGACTACGTAGGCTCTCTGGTTAGCCCACTCCACTGGCCACTGTCGCCACGATCCTCTCAAATAAGTTTGTGACCTACGAACGCTCTTAAATGAAGCCTATGGTGACCTTTGCGAGTTCGTTCTACATTTCGAGGTGTCCTTCAGCAGCGATAATCGTAAGAATGAATGGAATGAATGAATGGATGAATGACGTGCTGCTAGTAGACGGAGAATCCTAACGAATGCTGCTGCTGCTGATGATAATGCTCTTTGATTTCTACTATCATTCCGAAATCTTAACATGCTCTTCTACAACGTTATGTCTCTGTAATCAGAACTTTCTTATAGCTCTCTCCATATTGGGTCTATAATCGTACAATCTTAGACGTGTGTTCATCTCATTCTATACGATTTCCGTTTCAGAAGCAGCACGATGCCGTATAGACCTGAAGCCGATCTGAAGCGACCAGATCTCAAAGGTGGGCCTATTTTACAGTCTCTCTTGTCTCATTCTTTCTCTTCGCTATCGATATAGAATTTGTTCACAAAATTAGATGGTTTATTTGGGGATTGGGGACGAAAGTGATTGAGATGATCGCTCCAAAGGAAGAAAGCTCTTCTGTACTTTGCTTTCCCAAAAGTCCTAAAGCGACAGAATTTCGCTTGAAATTCATAGTCTTTTCAGCATATAGTGAGTAAATCGGCAATCAGACACTTCCTGTGTCGAACCCAATTCTTTCCTTATTTTTTATCATCTCATTTTCTGTTGTATTTTTTCCTCTCCCTCTTATTTTTTTTTCTCCTTCATCGTTCTTCCTCATCTTTGTAGGTGTTCCACAAACGTGTTCCTCCTCCTTTTCCGTCTTTCTCGGCCCTCTTTTTTTAGTGCTTGTCACTTTTCGCTCTCTCTCTCTCTCTTTCTTTCTTTCTCTCTTTCTCTCTTACTTTACAGTCTTAGTTCTTTTGAAATATTTGTCTCATTTCTAGACATCTATCTAACTAATGATGACTTGGTCGACGTTTGGTGTTATCATTACTGCTGTGTGATTGGTATAACTGAAGTTTTCGAGAGAGATCTGAGATTTTCTTCTAGCTAGTTTCATCATAACTAAAATGCCTATCAAAGTCTGTCTTTCTTTTTGTCATTTCAATACAATGAAATCGTTCTACTACGAGAAGCATTGACGCTTGATGATCACTACTAATTGGCCTTATGTTGCCTGTTCGATCAGTTTCTTTATGACAGTGAAATCATCTTCAAAAAAAAGACGATTCTAAAATTCCATAGGTAAGAGCGTTTTAATTTTTACAAAAAAAAAAAAAGACGCTCAAGCACGAGCGCTTTTCGGTGACAACATTCTTTTCAAGTTTTTTTTTCTCAAAATTTTTTCAAGAATAAAAATGAATAGAATTAACCAAAAAGTTACAAATTAATAAAGCTACCAAAATTGCTATTAAATATTATTTTCCACCCCAGACCGCTCTTATCTATGAACCGCTTTTGTCTATGGATTTTAGCGTTACACATTCTTTCATTTGACAGTGTCATCTCTGCAGCAGATCATTTTGTATAGGGCTACTTGGTGATGAACTACGATTCTACGAAGATTGTTCATTACCAGTTTCATGCAGTTAGTCCTTGAATAAACTACTCATTTAGCTTTTTGTGTGTTTTTGCAGGAAAACATAGGCTACTAGATGATTTTTCTATGATCTTCGTTTCTGTCATGAAAATACAAGTCACACTTCAATTGGTATTCATTTTTTTTTCTAGTGAGATTGCGTAATCATTTTGTTGTCAAATTATTAATTACTTTTTCAATATTAAGTTTCTCGTATCTTCTTGTAACTGGAAGATAGGAGCCCGTTACTCTACTACATGTCTGACTCGAGATGACGACAGTGTTACGTAAATCCGTCAATGGGAAATTTGCGAAATCTCCCTCAACGGTTTTTCTAGAGATTGATTACGCATCTTTCTTGATATATGTCGGAAGTTCCTTTCACCCTCCAGGAAAGCTGTTGAACTTATCGTGATTTATTTATAACTGAACTATGTCACGATCTTTCACTTATGAGATGATTGCATGTTAATTTATAGAGAGAAGACCGTTTATTATACTTGTAGCTTTTCCCCCAAAACCGCACTTCTTTCGTGGATATTCCTAATGTTCTCGGATTCACTCATTGTCCTCAGGGAATGGAAAAATTGAAGGAAAAAAATTTATATCCCGAAAATATCTCGTCTCACGTGCTATCAATCACCAAGTGTTATTCTGTAAATGTTTTGGTTGGGTCGGCAATCTTTGCATGCTGTCACGGTGCTATGTGAATACAACGATTTAATATGACTTCATAATTTTCGTTCCACTATATCGAATAGAAATCCTTGAAATTTCTGATGTTGAGCAGGAAATTATGGTTAGCATCACTTGAAAGGTAGTAATCGCACTGACATATTCTGTAGATCTAATAATAGTGATGACTTAAGGGAATTTCCAGGGCCGGCTATCTATTAATTTCGGCGGTCTTTAATAATTCACAGTTTTTTCCTTGTAAGCCAAACACGAGTTCATTTTGAGACGATTCATTCTGACAACTGACGTTTCGCCGGTTTCTTCATCTTCAGAGTGAACGTACTTTGATTTGACCTCGCTACAAATACCCGATTTGTTTTCTTCTGACTGATGAATTAACGCAAGATTGATAAAGAAAAATTTTTTTAGCCTGCCCTACGCGTTGGCGCTTTGCCTTCTTCAAGGCATGATTGATTCGAGTTGATTCTCTGCAGTCGTCCAATCTTTCATCGAGGGTCTTCGAAGTCGCATCAAGCCAAATCTAGTGGAGTCGTGCACTATTCCAAGCACAGAATTAGTTATACACTTGACATTAGGACGAGCCGTAGGTCATAAACGGCGCTTGTTGATCGGTTGTCGACAAAACAAAACACGTCACATGTCTCACCGATCCAGCTGTGGTTTTCAACACGAAGCATGCAAGTGACTGGATCTTCGATCTTTGGTTTGTGGACAAGTAGATCGGAACTGTAGATTCACACTCTCAGGTCGCGCAATCTTGCAAGTTTTTCCAGCATTAGCATTTTGATGAAGCTTTCAGATAACTTTTGCCTCTCCCATTATGGTCACGTAGTGCCTAGGTTTTCCATGAATATGTAGTGCCAAGGAGGAATCCCTGACGTTAGAAAATCGAGCCCAGAGTCCTATACTTCCCTACGAGAGTTTTCCTTTTTGCTCACTTCTGCAGCGAATTCGTTTATTGAGTTGACTTTTGGCCGTCTTTTTGTGAGAATACGGATTCAGGAACGAGCATGCTTTTTCATGAGCATCGTTTACTTGAGATTCAGCCGATTGCCTGTCTTAATCACTGCCATCGGAATGGTCAGCATTCGTTCCGTTTGGCTAATGGGCGATGTTACAATGAAACTGGCAGCAAAGCGAAGATACTGTAGCTGTCACCATTAGACTTTCACCAGCATGTTACACTTTTACAATTTTCACGTGACGTTCTCGAATATGGCAATGCAAGCCTATTTTGCCTAGAACAAGTGGAGACTCTCTGATTTGTAAAGTCATTCATGGTGGCCTTCTTTAGGCAAAATTATTGATTTATTCGAAGTAGTGGAGGAAAAGCGTGGCGACATTCCCTACCATGGCAATCTTCGTAACCGTGTAAATATAAGCGATCGGCCTGAGTCTGAGATCCTGATCAATCTTATGGCTATTTTGTTTCTAATATTCTAAGGGCCATATTGGCGAGAGTTAGACAGATAATCGTGGAGCTTGTCAAACGGATTTTATCATTGTCGTTTGAGCCTTCTTTTTTTTTCAAAGCGCTGTCCTGCTGACTCTCGGATGACCTCGAACTTTGTGTTCTGGCGAGTAATACTGAAAGCCAAGTCGGCGTATTGAGTGGGACTGACCGCTTCACTTTTTCGACGTTGACGCTGTTATGGTTTACTAATATGTGATTTTCACCGATATTATAAAATGGCGGACCTCAAAACGCAGATCGGCTCAATCAAAAGGGCGGTCCTTCTCAATGGAATATGAATGCCAGGAGTATTGTCGGAAAGAGCGATGATTAATTCGTGCTTAACTTCCTCCTTCGCTCTTCTAGTTTCAGTAAATGTTGCCCTTGAACATTAGAGAACTATCACCTTGTTCTATCGTTAAACTTCAGGTGGGTTTTCTAATACTTTCGCAAGCCTGTGTACCTTTTGACATAATACTACTGCCTTTCGTACTATCGGAGATGAACCCTTAGCTCGTAGTTTCGAGGCTCGCAGTCTTTCTTAGGACTATCGTGAAGGTGTTACATGAATCTTTCTCCTTCTCGTTGATGCTGCCAACATTGGGACAGCTTTTGAACAAGCAAAACCTTCACTTGACGATGATATGATCAGCTTCTGAGTCGACTCTCCGTTGGAATCTCTCGTGCAAAGTTGAGAAAAAGGCTTTTCTCGAGTTGTTATCTATCCAAAAAATTTGGTTGCTATAATGAATACCTCCAACTATCGCTTGCTTCGATACACCTCTCTTCTCGGGAATCACAAGTGACGATGAGTTGGCGGTGTCATATAAGCTTATTAGATGCTGTAGCACATGTTCTTCTTGAATTGCATCATCAAATCCCCGTGGAGATCTACCGATGTGCTCATGTGTATTTGGTGCCGCCTGAAATGTCCAGAGGTATAACAGTTATTTGCTGCGCTTGCCCCAATCATTACGGTCATACTGCAAAGTGTTTTCGGGTTTGAAGAATGAGCTAGTGCTTTTGTGTACACTGTTTTTGGTGACGAACACATATGGAAGACTTATCCTGGTCTTTCAAGCTAGGTAATTTATTTTCTGGAAACGATTCTCTACTCTATTTTTACACATTCTAAGATATCTCGATTAGAAGCTTTCGAACAAAATGACGTGAAGAATGAATTGACAGACGGAAGTGCCACATTCTACATGCATAGGGAGACTTTTCTGTTTACCTGCGACAGAACTATAGATCCTCCATTTTAATTTTCTAGTGTACTGAAAAAAGTACAACGTTGTTTTTGCTTCACCCTATTCGCCAACTGAGGACACTCGACGGAGCTCGCGCCTAAGCGACTGGGGTCTCTCAGTAAGGAAATTTTCTAGAATGACTTCCGTTTACACGTCGAGAAAAACATTAGATCCACGGCAGGACAACAAGCATCATACACTACGTAAAGTTCTACGTTCAAGAAATTCTTGTGACTTCTGAAAGGACTTCTTGGGGCGAATCTATTATACTGAAGTACTCCAACAAGCACATTGCTTTGAGGTCGTCTCTTTCCCAAAACTTATAGCATTAATCTTTCCGTAGTGTGGAGAGATCAGTTTTATCTTTATATCATATAGCTACTTATTTGCAGAAATAATTTTACGGAGTTTTCTCGGAGAATATAACATGAAGAGTTAATAAGAGCTCTCTATACTTCTCTTAATGCTCCATTTGGGGGCTGTGCCAAGTGGTTAGTGATGCAGGCGATTAGGAATCAAGGTGATGGTCTCGCCTCCTCCTTAACACTCTTCTGCACTCAGTCAACGAACGCCTCATGAACGCTTTAGTTCAGCTTCTTCTGAGTTTGCAATGGAATTTACTCAACCAGCTTTGGAAAGGAAACAAGATTTTTACAGGCGAATTTCTGTGTGGTCATTGTGGTAAGACATTTTGTCATGCCGCGTCGCTGAATCGACATCGACTCAATTTCCATGGCGATGATCAGCACTGTCAACTTTGTGATGCGAAAATTCCCGGTATTTTTTGTTCTCGTTTTTCTTCACACGTTTAATCTGAGAACGGTCAAATTTCTTAAGAGATCTTACTCGTAATTCTTATTGATTTTGTTTTTGTTTTAGCACATGAGACGGTTCGTCGTCATATGGGCGTACATCATGCCATCAATCGAGTTTTCACCTGTGGTTGCTGTAATTGGACATTTCCCGATAAAAAAGTATTCTTTTGTTTAGTCAATATTCTAAAAGTGATAAATGATCGTACGAGTTAAGGAGCCTGTTTGCTATTGGTTGAATGTGCCCTCTAGTGCACTTGTAGACGTCAGTCCAATTATGCGCCTCAACCTATCAAGCTTTCATCCCACTATAGTCGGAAATTTATACCAGTCTTTTAAACAAGATGAAAACACTTACTTAACAAGTCGATAGGCTACCATAAGTCATTGTTTGAGCCGTTCGATCATTCACTTATCTCTACGACGGTTCATAGAGTGGGCAAAATGATGCATCCTTCTGGGTTTGATCAACACTGACCACTGTATCTTAATAAGACATTCGATTTTTCTAAAATCTGTCGAAAATTCCTGTTCATACGAATGTTCAAGAGGTTTTAGGAGCTTCATGCTCACAATAACAGCATGATGCGTACAGGACAACCTGGCGATGCCAAGGCAATTGCAATCAGCAGCAGACCACCTGGTATGGTTTTCTATTTTCTATTTTTGTATTTTCGCAACTAAAAGCCTCCTCGTGATAAAATTTCATGGCATAAATGTGTGACTAATAGTGCTGATTGATGGTAACTCTCAGAACGCGCCCAGTGTAATGGACTGTATAAAACAAGAGTAAGAAAAGTCATCTGTATTACTTGTAACCCTGATAGGTACGAGTCATTAAAATGTGAATCAGTAAAGTCTACACTTTTTATTAATGGTTTTTTTCTCGTGGAGGTAATAAAACTGTGATTCGTTCTATATGATTTGTAAATTGGGTGTACTCACCGTAGTGTCGTACACTCCAATAGATATTGCTTTGAGTGAGGAATCAAAGCGCTCACTTGTACTTTCATTCGTTTGATTCCAGATTTATGGCCAAGTTGACGTATAAATACAGTCTCATTATGCTCAATTCTATCAATATAACTGTTCGGATGTGGTTGTTTCGAAACTGTCAACGAATACATAGAGCACTCATTTGTTTCAATCTTTGTTCAATTTTTCAATCCGTAGGGAGGAGCATGGTTCTCAACCTAACCTCATGACCAGCCAATCCAGCAGTTTTCATTCGACTAAGTCTTGTCGACTTGTTGGAAAAGTTTCGTGAGATAGACGTGAATAATCTTCACTCCAGTCAAGAATAAAAACAGCTCCAGAGATGTACCAGATGATTTTCATGAGTGTAAAGATGAGAGCAACGATAAATAAGGAAGTAGTAGAAATCATCGTGTTTTAAGAAAACATCACTTCTCCGTTCAGGAAAAAAATGCCTCACGTAAGGTATTTGAAGGAACAGAACTAGTTGTTTATCATAAATGAATAGTTGCTTAAATTGGGACTGACAAAACGTCTGTGGAAGTATCGGCGTTAGATTCAGGAACCATCGTTGAACTTATCGTTGTATCTGTTAAGGTTATGAAAGTGTTTAATTGACTAGAATATTTAAACACTTAACCTTCTCACAGCTAATTGCTATGGTGTCAAGGCAATTAAGTTGTATGTGTAACTTCAATAGCTGATTAGAATCTGACTTTAACGTTTCAGGTTCATTATCGCAGGCAGAACTTCGCGGTGAAGAACACGTGTCGCCTAGACCTCCAAAGACAGTACCGCGAAAAAAAGATGACAACAACACTGCAGCTCAGTTGATGTTCGGGCAACTGATGAGTGTTAGTGTAATCGGTCGTGATTTTCTTTATTTCTACATAACTCGGTTGACCTATCGATGAGACGGCTAGAAAAATCAGCTAGAAAAGTAGTGAACATTTTAAGATCATGGTCTACTTTCACCATTTTTGAAGCAAACAGTTTTCTGTGTTGAGGTAACGTTTGTGGAATGGTTACTCAATGCTCAGATCCTGACTTATGAGTTAGTCCGTGTTTTATCTTTCGTGCGTGAGGGAGGTGCTGGCTCGGCCCCGTCCCCCAGCGCTTTCCCACATGCCCAAAAAAGGACCCCTTATCTCGGCTATCTACAAGATTTCGAGAAGATTTAACTTGGTTATTATTCTGCAGAATTCACGAAGAAGATGAAATTCTTAATCAGGAGTCGAAAGAGCACTTAGAATGTTCAAAGACCTCGTGTTTGCTGAACAAAGGAAATTCGCGGAATTGTTCAAAGACCTTAAGAACGACGATTGTGAAGAAATAGATCGATCAACAGAAGTACTGGGATACACACAATAAGCTTAATAACGTAGTAGTCAAATAATAAAGTGAGTAAATTTATTACTTGTGTGTAGATCTAACACATGTTTATTTTTCAATAAGAGGACTTCAAGTTGGCTCATGGTTATGGTGCAGAGAAATAATCCAAAAAAAAATCTCTGTATTCATGCGTTCTATGTAGTTGTACAGTCATATACACACCTGTTCTAGATTTACCGACTTGTACTGAATAACAGATTCGATATAACGACTTGAAAGTAGGTGACATCCTTTCATTTAGGCGCAGTCGCAATCTCCTTCTCAAGTGACAGTGTCGGCAGATTGGTTGAGTGCTTTTCTACTGAACAATCCAACCCTTTTACCGTTGCTTCACCATGGACACCTTGGAATTTCGGACAGTGAGGTACTAAAAACTTTCATAATACTTATATTATCAAAAAAATTTTACTCTCGAATGTGTGTACTTTTGATTTTTGTCGAATGTTTATAGGATAATACTTCTCCGAGATTCGTCATTACATCATTACCACATATGTTTTGTAGTTGAGTTCTAATAAGGTTGAGAAATTAGCAGCAATGAGCAGCTTTCTATAATAATACTATTCATATTTTTTACTTTCGACTGTTTATATAGACTACAGTGAAAAAGAATAATAATTTAATAATCTGATGAGATATTTTGAGCTCTTTTTATCGTACTACTGATGAGCTTGGAAAGGCGAAACAGCTGTCTAATACCGTACAAGTGCCTTATGAAACCTCAAAAAAGGGCTCAAAACATGTTATGAAAGTATCCATTCTTTGATAGAAGGATACTTTTTCCAAATAAGAATTGAGAAATAGAAGAAAATGAAGGCAACGAAGAAGCAGAAAATGGAAAATGGAGATATTGAAAAAACATTGAACTAATTACATATCCAAAAGCCTTTAGGAACTTTTAGAAAATAACTAAATGATCAAGGAAAAGCTCTTGTCTTTTGCCTATAAGAAATAGTGCAATAGCAGCAAAAGATTATCGTAGTGAGTTATGTATGTTTGTAAGATTTCGCTTCAACCATTGCTCAGGTCAGATTTTATTTGTTTCCTATATATCAAACTTACCCATGGCCCAGCATGGTAGAAAATCTTGTTCTGCATTAATGTTATGTGCATATCAGCAAGTGACTAAACAATAACAATAAAGTTTGTCCTCGTCGCTTTGACAACCGGAGAAGGCAGTCCTTTCTCCATCGCTCAACGATTCCTTTTCGCACCTCTTAATACTGATATGACTTTTGTGCAACGAAAAGTGGCCATAGTCACCAGTTTATGAGCCTTGGTTACTGTATTTTGTAGCCCTGAGCTCGTTATCACAAACGTTTGTTGTAAGTTGACATTAATAGGATGTCATTTACAAAGTAGTGCTATTTACTGCTAGTCAGATTCTTGCTTCACATAGTGTCGATAAAAAGCAGCAGTGAAGCCCAAGTCGTCTCTCTTCAAAAAGATTGAAAAGCTGCACGTTTTGAAAATTAGGAATGGCTTGCATTTGTCATAGCATCCTCTATTGGACACAAAATGGCCACTGATCATAGTATTGAGTTTTACCTACTTTTCATCAGAGTAATAGGTTGTTCAAAAAAATCGAATCGTTTTAGTTTTTCAGTATGATTTTTTCTAAGAAATTGCATGATTTTTTGTATAGTTCAACTGCGCATTTTCTTGCGAGTATTTTGCTACACAACTTGCTTATACTCGCTTTGAGATGGAGCTGTCTTGAGAACAAATTCTCTTGCTACTCATGCAGGAATGACCCATAGGGGAAAATGATGATGAACAGGAATGATGGTACTCGGGGCGATAATACGATTGCTTTTTACACAACCTATTAAAGCATGTGTAGGTAAGTTGCATGCGAAAATGTCTGCAATAAAATGTGCAATTGAACGATGCCAAAATCATGCAGTTTCATAGCAACAGTCATTTTGTAAAGCCAAAACGGCACGAACTCTTATACAACCTGTTAATTTTGTATTTTGTTAATCTTATGCAACCTGTTAATCTTATACAACCTGTTTAGATTTAGTCGCTTGTATCGGTTGTTCATAGAATTTCAATATAGTTTTTAATACCACTTTATCGTTAATAATGTCACGCTGTTTTAAAAATTGTGTCAATCCTATGTAAATCTTTAGTTCCATGAGGATATGGAGCTTCGTTCTCTGTGCAGCACACTAGTTAGACGAGCGGGGATACCTCGTCGTCATGATGCGAGAGACCTTCGAAGAATCGTCAAAACAGACATTTCGCACTAAAAACAGCTCTCGCAATTATCAGATTAATGTGAATAGTACATAACTTGTTCATTATGAGTGCTAAAACCGTTAGATACTGCGTTAGCAGAAACATAACCGGTTCTCAAAATATGACCGTTAAAAATGCATTGGAATTCCGATTGGACCCCCCCCCCCCCATCCTGCGATCTACTATCCCTTTGATCGTTGCGTGGTTTGAGAACACTTCAATGCATTTCTACCTTCCTCGCTCTACTGAAAGTGCACAAAATGAGTTAACTCGTTCGAAAGGCCCGAAAATTTTTGTAGTCATTGTGTGATTCTTATATTATTCCTCCTTTCGTTGGCAAACGCAGCAAAAGGATAGGTTGCCCATCTCTGATACAGAGAACTACGTGAACTTACTGATAGCTTATCCCTTAGGTCTTAATTATTATGGATGATCATCACTAAAACGTGAAACGTGACATGGGAGAGACCCATGGTTGTATGGAAAAGAGGTAGCGGAATTGTTTTCAGCATTCTCATAGGCTTCCACTGATGTCCCAGATCATATAGAGATGACATGGAAAACTTCTGGAAATCTGATCATTGATCAATCGTATCGCATTAGCATGTCGAAGAATTTGACGCAAAGAGAAAAAGCTATTACCTTTGATAACTTGAATCACAGTCCAAGAAACAACTCCAATGATCATCAGTCAATTGGTAGCCTTTGTTATGGTTTGTGTATGGAGCCTGTTATTCTCTAAACAAGAGAATCTATTTTTCGATGCTTTCAATTGATGCCACGTGTTGATTGCGAAAATCTGCGGTCTTTTGAAATTATACTTTACCCCGTTCTATGGGTTTGTGAGTATGACTAATCTTTTTTAGGAGTAATGAATACTTTCACTCTCTTTGAAGCGCTCCTAATTTTACTTGATGATGTAGAAGAAGGAGTGAGTAGGAATTGGATTTAGCCCTGAAATTCGAAAATCTGTTGAGTGCTTGAGAAAAAAAAGTGGCTGCATGCGCGTACAATCAATGTGAAAATCACGAAAACTTTATCTCAATTTCCATATATTCTCACTCTTAAGGAATAGGAATTCTTAGAAGGCCATTCAAATCATGAGATTTTAGTGACCCTTGTGGGTAAAGGAAGGTTTGCCATTTTTGCGGCCAGCTTAGTTTGCTTTCCTGCAAAATTATCAGCCGTGATGGGCTGAATTTTTGGTGAGAATTTGAATAGATAAAGCAACCAGGGTTGGGACTAAGTGATAATCGTTTCTCGCTTGCCGCTTGGAATATGACTCGTAGGAAGCGTTATAAGTTTTTATTCGTAGTAGAAAATTAGAATAGTTGGAGTTCACTCTGAAAATTGAGACTGGCTTTTTTTTCGTCGTATAATGCTTATTATCTCGGTTAAGTCACTCAGTAAATTCCTTCAGTCTAAAGCATATGGTGAACGTCAATCTCTGTCATAATTTCCATGGAGAGTCAGCTTTTTTCTTGAACGAAAGATTAGATGTTCATGAAATATTTCTTAGAATTCAAACCGGTTGTCGCTACAATCCACCTTTCTGAGAACATGACGTGACTGACCTGCTGCTATTGTTGTAATAATTCTTGTTTTGTTTTCCTATCGGAATTTGAAACTACACTTTTCTCTATTCACTTTCATGGTGCTATGATCGTTAAAAATTTTTTTAACAGAGACTTTCCATTGTTTGCTGTTTGCTTGCGCTGATCACGCAGTGACAAGGTCCAGCGAACATTGGTAGACCTTGAAATACGACTATTTTTGAACCTCTGTGTGAATGATCAATTTTCTGTGTCTAATATGAGCTGAGAGGAGGTTTTCTATGATTCTTTACTATGGCTGTTGTTTCGGCTGTATCGTCTTCACCAGAGCCATGGTGAATTCGAGTCGAGAGTCCACAGCAGGTGTTTTTCGGTCTTGATTTTAGTACCAGTAGTGACTCGTGCAGTGATCCACTCAGTTAAATCTGTCTTTATTTGACTGCTGCGAGAGTCAACTACTCGTGAAGCTGTTGTAGACACAACTCATATCATCGTGGCTCTGATGAAGGCGATACCGCCGAAACATTATCAAATTGAGAAATCTTAAAATTTCGTGCCACCTCATCATAAACACAGAAGAGTTGGAGTAAAGTGCGCTGAACGCTCGTTGTTCTCTTACTTACTTACCTGAGGTAGTTGTAATTCTACTATGATGCTCTACTTACTGTTCATATTCAACAGTCTGGGTTCTTAGCTAAGGTATCTTATTGGACAAAAACTAGGGTTATAAATGTTGAGGTCGTAAGCTATCTTAAGAATTTACAGCGGTATACATCTGAGTGATAGAGGCTGAGAATTTGTGTGACCTTTTTTTTTCTCATTTTTCCGATCTTGTCAAAACTATGGCAGGAGACATACTACTAAAAGAGGGAGGATTGGTTACATGTAGTTCCGCTTTCTTGTGATCCACATGATAGTTTCAATTCCTGAAAGAGAGATCATGCAAAATTGTTTTTGTTCATGAAAATTTCATAATTTCCACAATCTGAATATCTTGATTATTTGAAGCGGTCAGCTTCCTT
Source organism: Parelaphostrongylus tenuis (assembly GCA_019055375.1). Lineage (NCBI taxonomy): Eukaryota > Metazoa > Nematoda > Chromadorea > Rhabditida > Metastrongylidae > Parelaphostrongylus > Parelaphostrongylus tenuis. The sequence continues at coordinate 257,142 of JAHQIW010006847.1, read as the reverse complement.
TTTCTACATTGTTACTTGGTTTTTATTGTTGAGTGATTTGTGTTGTTTTGCATGAAAAATGTAATACTTCAGATGACACCATCGACATCGATTGACGAAAAACCGAATAACCAGAGAAGTGTCATAAACAACAACAACAACAACAACAACAATAACAATAACAACAAAAACATCGAGTTTTCCGAGTTAAATGTGAAAACAGAAAACGATGTTGTATTGAGTGGACCCGAATCTGGCATCGCTTCTGGCGAAGAGGTCCGTTTCACTTGTTTTTATGATTAGATATGAAATGGGAATGGATCAAAATTTCAATCTGGGAGCAATATTATCACTATGTGAAGCAAATTGGCAGAACTTATAAGTTTGAGTTCAATATTATTGCGGATTTTCCTGCGTTTTGTTTTGGTATCTTTCTGTATCCTTCCTGATTTGGAGTGTAAACGCACCAGATAAAAATTCTGCAACACTTTTACTGAAGAATACGAAGCCACTTTTCAGCCTATCGTAACTTAACACGTAAAAGTTTCAGCCATGTATTACAGGTGATCGAGACTGATTCTTCACATACGAATAGTTCGAAGGAAAGCAGTCCTATCGCCAATGACGTTGCACCTCCATCTACAGTAAGTGCTTTGCGTTTGATTTTTGAATTCTCAAACTAATTTGGGGCATTTCGATGAGCTGAACACGAATATGTAGTATTATAAACTGAATATTATAGATTTTATAACGAACCGGTGACCTTTATTAATTTCCTTTTTTCAGAGAAAACGTAAATCGGTAGATGCAATTGCGTCCCTCCTTTTCAAAAAGAAATGCATGATGGGATGATGAGCGTGGCTACTGTATCAATAACCTTACAATTTGTTGGTGGGGAATGGTCTTCCGTACTGAGATCTTCTACTTGGTCATGTTGCCCTCTTCGGATGGGACTACTATCCTTTGCGCACCTGTCATGTATTCATCCTGTGTAGGCAAGTGACGACTAGTCGTCTCATCAGAGTGATCATCACTAACAAACTTGTGAGATGACGATACATTAGATTTCCATCACTCCGATTTACGATAATTTCTGTAAAAGTGGCAGTTTGCAATAATTTTGTTTGATGCGTTCACTATTGATGACTGGTTTATTTACTTGACCATTGCCGAAGTGTTTAGAATGAAGAGGACTAAGTCCATCGATTAGTTATTTTTCCGCGCGATTTTCCACGGTTAGGTTGTGATTGTGATTTCTACCAGATATGTTAGTTGTAGATTTTTGCTGTTATTTTAAGTTATTTTAAGTAACATTGCTTGCATAATTATAATTACGGCTTTATGGCAATATATCTCAGCCGGAGTTATTCACTTCGATTACTCGCTTTCCGTATTGAGCAATGTAGATAATATTTTGTGTGCTCAGGATTTATCACATTCCGAACACGGTTTGATAGCGAATCTGTTAATTATTCACTTACTACTTTCTTTAGCCTTCGTTGTTGCCTTTTCTAAAGTGTTTCGTTCTTTTTTCTGTGTCGTTTTAATTTTTTTCGGATTTTGTTATTAATATTAGTAATTCGAAGAGCAGTGTAATGATGATGAAGTGAAGAACCTCCCAACGATACGAACATATTTACTTCCCACTTTCTTCAATAAGCATCTTGAATAATTTGATTTGCTGTGTCGACATCACCTTCATGGCGAGGAAGCCGGTGATGATCTAAATGGGAATTTACAATCGAGACAGTGATAGTATTATCTAACAGTGTAGCGTTTATTCCCTTACTCAAACTTATATGAAAGAACCTTGGAATAGTAGTTAGAGAAGCGCCGCTATTTGCACATGGTCATTGGTTCGACCTCGTAACCGCGTTCATTGAGCCTGCAGTCTCTCGAGGGTTCACAAATTGGTACCAATGAGGGAAAGAGCGCTGTTGTGATAGATCGGTAGGCCCTCACAAGTCACCATACAGACCAGTTATGTATGTAATCACCATTACGATTCTGCAAATGAAGTCGAATAGTTGGTGCATCCTTCAGGGATTAACCAACGCCAAACTCTTCATTTCTTATCATTTAGGTATCTACGTGGTATATTGAATGAGTGTAAATCATATGTAGCACGTTTAACCCTTTGGGGACGAACCTATGTCATTTTTTTCATAACTTTAGTAGTCATTCAATAGCTTAAATCTCGGCAATTTCAAAACTGTATCCAGTTCGTAAAATAGCCTTTCTCATGCGCTTTGACAGCCGAGAGATGATTGCGTTTAGTTTTGGCGCGCTTTTTTGCTCGACTCGGGTTTGCGAATGGCTTTTTAGGAGTTTCAGTACTTTCAGTAACTTAAAAAACGTTGATTTTGAAATTTGGTTTTCTTGAAAGGTTTTCATACAGCGAAAAAATATGAATTTCAGCACCTGAAAATATACGCACCAGAAGCTTATGATCGTGTAGGAAAATCGAACAGCATCGGAACGAAAAAATTTCCAAATTATTTTGGAACAAAAAAATTTCTAGATAAATATCGAAAATGGCGGGTTTCTCGAATAGCACTGCGCACGGCGTTCTCAACTGCCACGCCGAAAAGGGCGATTTACGTCATTAGGGATTTTATCTCTGCTTCAAAAACACTCAGTTTACTCGTAATGACTTGGAAGTGGCTTTGCTCTATCATTCTGTCGGTAATAGCACACTTATTTCCATATTATGCTGCAAAGTAAACCCGCTACGAAGTTCAAGCAACGGGCTAACTACTAGAAATGAGAAACGTGACCTACTTTTAGTTTTTACAGCAGCTTATGAGGACCTTTTAAAGATAAGATTTAGTTTCAGAACTACCGAAATTTGTGCTATTGAATGGCTATCAAAAGTGAATGAGAAGCGTTCCGCAGATCTTAATTGGGTGAAGACGCGCGTTCAATGTGAAAATCTATTATTATTATTATTCATTTCTGGTGTTTTAACTGCATTTTTCGCAGTGTTGTGATGTTTTGTATATACCTATTTAGCGGAAAAATGCAGTTAAATTACGAGAAATTTCGAGTATTAGTTATTACAATGGCTGTCAGCTCAACTGCGATTTCAAAGCGAAATCGCGTACACGATCAAACCTGTTAGAGGTTGGTGGCTGATAGCTAACACAGAGATGATGAAGAATGTGTGGTGGTGTAAATGTGCCTGGATGGTGCAGTGGTAGAGCCCGCGTCCCCGGTATGGATGAAACGCGGGTTCTATTACCGCCTGAGGCCGTGCTTTTGCTCACCACTCAATTCTCTAAGGTATTATTATTAGGTCCATAAGTTTTGGCATTTGAGCAATAAACACCAAATTTATCAACCAGAAGTGACTAAAATTGTACGATTTACATGATTTTGTGTCGTTCATCTGCGCATTTTCTTGCGAGCATTTTGATATATAACTTACCTATACTTGCTATAAGACAGAGCTGTCGTGGGAACGAATTCGTTTGCTACTCATGCGCGAATGGCATGTAGGAAAAAGTGCTAGTGAAATGGAGCGCAAGAGCAATGGAGTTTCCTGTGGACGGTTCGAGCGCGACTGATCCTCCAGATTCTTCTCTCCAGCTTTGAACTTTGCGAACCTTTTCCTAGCCCTCCTGCAACCGTATCATCGCCCAAGCCAGAAAAATCTTTCGCGCCGCTTCATTAGCATTTTGCTCTACGCGCCATTCGTCCGTCAGTAGCAGGCAATTTTATCCTCGAAGCTGCTCCAGCTTCAAGCAAGTGTGGGCAAGTTGCACTGCATCAAAATGTTCACATGAAAATGCGCAATTGAAGGATACCAAAATGATACAATCTCAATTACTGCCGGTTAATAAATTTGGTGTTCATTGCTTTAGTGCCAAAACTTTTGAAATGACCTGATATTTACACCCCTATAGTGTAAGAAAACCTTTTCAACAATTTAGTACACTAATAGAACTTTTTTTCAAATGAAAAGAAGAATATATCAGAACAGGAGCCACAGTTATGCATTAGGTTAGCACGCGCCCCGGAAAGGATGAAATGCAGGTATTATCAATATCGGAGGCTCAAAATTTTGCTTATCATCAAATATTTTTGAAACTAAGTACACTACTTAAATGATCGTTTTAAAAGCTACCGGAGGACTTTCAAAAGTCTTATGGAGGAGCTCTGTGCAGCAAGAAAGTAATGGAGTATGCGTGCATTCAAATAGATGCACGCCGTCTCAAGGGACTAATAAAACAACATGAGAGTGAAGATACTAGGCATAGAAAGAATTGAAAGTTCTTTTCTTCGAAAACTTGTCGGCAATAATAAGAACTGCTTGAAGGCATCAGAGATAGTAACATAATTAGCGCAAATAAAATGGTAAAGTTCGATTTCAACCAGTTTCTGACGTACACGTTGTTTACGTCACCTATTGACGCTATTCGATAAACGCAGCAAATTGATGATGCAAAATAATCGAATTAGTGCTGCTTTTAAAATCTGCGGCAGTGCGCATCGACCCCAATTCGTTCTCCTTACTGTTATTTTGTCACACATTCATTTGCTTTGCAACGTTCTTGTAGCTGCACTAGCATTTATAATGTGTCACTCATAGTACGAGAAAAACTATTCTGTACACTTCATCGTCCGAAAAGGCATTGGTACTTCTTATTACACGCACTGCTCAACCTACCCAAGCACTAGCGCGACACCGTCCCGTGTGCACTAAGCTTCTCGTCTCTTCGGGATAGGGAAATTGCTATTGTACTTGTCCCATTTAAGCGCACTTCTAATACACGTGTGAACACCCTAGAACGGTAATCTCATAATTCTATAGAGAATCGACTCGTCTGTCATCCAACGGCGTTGGTAATAAAGATGCAAATCTTCAAAAAGCAACCAGAACACGCAAAAAACGTTCGAAGGCCATAGTTGAGAATCGCACATGGTCGGTAGTCTAATGATGTGGGACATGTAACAATGAATAGTAGATAATAATTGAAACGAACTGTTTCAGATTGAGTCGATAAGAGGTTGTTCTTGCTAAGTCCAAAGAAGGATTGTGATCGTGTTTAGGAGCGTACTCAGGCCTACTTAAGTACTGACGTTCTGGCTCGAACCAACAAAGTGTCTCCTATGAAAACATTGCAGCATGCATTTTTCTTTAAACATCATCTGCAGTCCTTACAATTACTACTTCATTTCGTGTGATTTACTCTTCATGATCGTTAGAGAAGTAACAAAGGCAGTGAGGCTAAATTTACTAAATCTAATGGTGATCTGCTAGAGTGACAAGCCTAATTTCTTAGTCGTAGATAAATTAGTAGTTCTATACTGCAAACCACAACGTCCCTAATTCTTTTTGGGACTCGATGGTTGATTTAAATGCTCTAATTAATGTCCCAGAGACACTATGAGCTAGAGGATAACTCAAGTGTAATCAAAACGTGGACTCAAAGGAATTCTGTACGTTTTTCTTGGGAAACATATTTCATGTTTCTGAAAAATATATCCGAATGACAAGGTCAAACGAGAAGCGTTTATTTGTCGACTTCAACAATATTTTAAGTCGTTTGTTTTATTAAGCTATCGGCTGATCACTCTTTGGGCTACCTTTCTACCGTTTCTTGATATGACAGTTGGGCTGCCATAGTCTTCGTTCTCATTTCCTGGATAACTTTCTCCAAATTCTTCATCTGGAGCGTATTTTTGATTATACCGCGTTGTCCTTCGAATTCCCCTTTTTTTTCATAATCCATATTAAGAGTCGATCGAAGTACAACTCCGCACTCACTGACTTGATCTATATGTCAAACCGTAGGCTTTGAGCACTGATTGGTTTCTCCCTCCTCTACAGTCCAATGTAGAGCTTGAGCGAGTATCAGTGACATTTTCGCTCGTACGATCATGTGAGCCTTGGATATCCAATGATTCGTCTCTTGAAGATCATGGAGAGCATATTCTTCTCAAAGTTTTCTGAATGTTTGGATATTGAATGTGCCGTCCTCTTCATGTACGTGATATTCGGTGGAAAGCAATCGTCTGCGGCTCCTGTCCGGCCCCTACTATTCATCTTTCACATTTTTGCTGATTCCTTGATTTCCAGCATTATAGCAAATGTGGAAACGCCCTTGATTTTCGATCATTAGCTTATTATGACAGTCTACATTTTCTCTTTCGTTCTAGATAAATAGAATGCTTTTACTATCGATCATCTCATATGGAACTCGAAAACATTCCTGTCCTAGTCACATGCTACTTAGATTTCTAAGTTTCTAAAGCTTGTGATGAGGTGGGATGAATCGGGAAGTTCAGAAGAGGCATTCTAGTTGCTCATGCTGTTCACTAGGTTTGCTTTTTTCTGCTCGATTATAGAAATAAGAAATTCATTGCGCTGAATTCACGATCGAGATAAACCTAACAAAACTCATTGAAGTTTCGCGAGAGTACAAGACACCGCTCTGTTTCATTTTCATCGATTTGAAGGCCTTTGGTTTAGCTGAAACAGGAACAGTCATGGAAGCATAGGACAGCTAAGGTCTCCTTATTCAGCACATGAGGATTCTTCGTGAGCTTCGTGAAGATTTCATAATCAAGATAATACCGATTTACAGCGATATTACTTTTGCCGTAGGAAGAGGAGTTTGATAAGGCAGTACCATTTCGCCAAAATCATTCACTGCCACCTTCCAGAATATCATGGCAACATTAGAACGCCACAACAAGGGAGTGAAATTCGATGGTAGAATTACACTGTCTTCGCTTTGCTGCTGACATCGTTTTTATAACATCAAGCATCAGTTAGACGGAAATAATGTTGGCCGATTTCGACATTGTATGTAGAACGATTGGTATTCGGCTAACTTGCATGAAAATAATGCTGATGAGGAACGGATTGTTCATGGAAGCCCCACTTACGCTCAACGGAGCGGATTTCTCTTAATACTCCAATTACGTCTATCTAGGTCGGGTAGCCAATATGATGAACAACTCAGTTTCAAAGTTCCGAAGTTGAGCAGGAGGGAAGCGAGCCACTCGGAAGGGTTTATGGGCATCGAGAATGTAAGATATCGTTGACTACGTAAGCCGAACACATAATGCATTCTGGCGACATCCGATGGACGAGAGCGCTTACCGATTGGATTCGTCGCGTTGTCAAACGCCAACTGGAAGACCACCGAGCTAATGGTCCAATTTCTTCACGAAAAGCCTGGAAGAAATACATAATGTTCAACGAATCCCTGCAACGAACAGGACCTACTGGGCTATCATTAAACGCGATAGGAAAAAATAAAAGTTTTGCTGCTACACGTTCGAGTTACTTGACGAACAGCAGGACAACAGATGACACAGATGACACAGATGATAGACTTCACAGAAACGCTCCAACATGCAACGAGATGCGACATCTGCAGTACCTGATTTTATCAATGAATGGTTCGTGGTAAATTTTGGTTCCTAGTCGGAAAACATCTTTCTGGTTTACAATAATCGGCAACTGCTTGTGATGATGGTCTGGGAACAACCTGTTACGGATTTCTCGGAAGCCCGGAAAGTAAAAGATTGCCAAGCATCAGTTAAATAGAAAACGCTGTGAAGTCTGGTATTCTATATGACTGTTGGTCATCGTAGTATTCAAGCGTTTACAGGCTTTCCTAAAAATATGAACACTGAATCGGTCAAGTAAAAGGCTACGCATAGCCAAGAGGTGATCACTATTTTGAACGCGGATTGAAAGAGATTTTTTGGCCACATTGAGACACAAATAATTTTAACTGATCGAATGTGTTGAAATAGAGGGTCCCCTGAGGGGTGCGATGTGATTAGCGTACTCTGAACGAGAGAAGCAAACTTGTAGTTGATGGTCGGTGTTTGAATAACTCGACGACAAGCGAATTTACATATGATAGATGACTGTACTCGTAATCATAAAACGAAGAAACTTACCTCAATAATGAGAAATATTAGATGAATCACAAGTACTACTATTTCGAGAGGAAGCGGAATGATCGCCGGATTCAATAGCATGAACAGAACGATTGGCAGCTGAAGCATGAGTGAAAGGATCCAGAAACCAGAAATAGCCGGAATCTGAATGGATTAGATGTCGTGAAACATTTCTCAATCTCGAATTCGTGCGTTATAAGCTGCATTTCTGTGTTATTAAATAGGTGGATAGACTACAAAGTACCTCAGCACAGTCTGAAACATCAACTGAAAAATGATTGCTTTCATAATCATTTTTTGTAAAATTCAAGAAAAACGAAGGGTGGAACGAAATAAAGTCCGCTCATCAATTTCATTTTATATCGAATTCAAAGGGAAGTTCGTTTTGCAAAATTTGCTGAATTAATAAATTCAACAACCAATGAAACAATTTTGTAGAATATTAATAGTTAAAGTTCTAGTTCATACCTTCTCACCAAGATTGCCAACAATCGCAAGAGAAAGACGGATAACCTCCACCACCATATACTCAACCAGTACAGCAACCAGTATCACCCTATAGGTTACCGATAAGTATGGATACTGCAACATACAAGGCGACGTTAAACATAAAAAATAATAATTCAAGGTACTTTGGATTGAATATTCGTCAAGTGGTTGAAATCTTAATAGTGGCGAATTGTTACTAAAAGGTCATAAAAAAAATAAGTTGTCAAAGCAAAACAGACCTTTAAAATAAGACAACTTGCTTCAGTGATGAAGAGAAACGGTGCAAAATATGCGTTCAAATGAGCAGCCATTTGAAGTGGAAGACTTGCTAGTGGTTCTGTAAAAGTGGCACACATCAGATGAAATTTACTTGAAAATTGATGATTTTTTTTTGAAAACAAACTACAGTTAATGATCCTTATTTTGATAGGACGATGTGTAACTGTACTTCATGTAGTGTCCTAAAATTTGTATAGGTCAATTGTTAGGTAATGCGCACTGCACACACATTTTTCAAGACGATCTTTTACTCAGGCTGAACTAAACCCTCCACAATTTCAGATTGAATCGGTTCGAACATTGTGAAAAAATAAGACAACCAAATTTTTATTTCTGTAAGTCTCCGAGAGTCAGTGGGTATTCCAGATATATATTTAATTAGTTCTGCTGTAGCACAAGTTGAGTCAAATGCTTGATGCACGCCATGGGACAAATCAAAGCCTAGTCTTTTATTCTGCTTTTTTCTCATAATTTTATCTTGAAGTCCTCATTTGTGACAATCACTGCAAATCATTGATTTCTCAACTAACAGCCTTGTTAAGAAGAATAACCATATCTCAGCGTAATCGCTTGATTTTCATTATAACTTTTCCATTTTGTATTTGAATCGTTGCAAAGACGACTAAGTTCTCAGATTGTAGCTAATACCGATATATTGGCCGAGATGACTGTTTGTTTGAATGTGAAAGGACATAAGAGCAAGATCTCTCGCGCTGTAGACTAAGTTCCTTTTCTTGATGAGCACATGCTAGGTTGACTAGCAAACTGCTCAATCGCACGCCTTCAGAAGAAAAAATCATGATTAACTTTTGATTCGCAAAGTAACAGCTCCATTTTCAAAACAGTCATCGTCTTGTTGTTTTTTAGTTTTCCACTAATTCATTGGAAGCAAGCTGCACAGAGTCCTGTGTACAATAGGAATATATATCTGACTGAGGTCAGAAAAGTTGTACTACGAGGATGTCCCAAAGTGGCAATAGTGGTGGTTGCTATGATGAGTAGTCATTAAGAACGAAAGGCATTAGTTTTGATTTGTAGAATGCACATCGATTATGGAAAAAAAATCGAAAGTTCAAATGGTTATGGTTGTGAGTGACCCTGACGGAGGATTTGAATTCGTTCTACGCGTGTTAATTTGGCACTCATAACCGCTCTTTGGTTTTCCAAAAAAAGCTAAACGTTTCGGACAGTGGGATTGTTGGATGTATCAAAATATCAAATGCATCAAAATAACTGCAGTTTCGATATGCTTTAATCAAACATAATGAAACATCAATGAAGACAAATTTTAGATTGATATTTAAACTGCAAAAAAACAAAAATGCTTTAGTCAATCAGCTTTTGAAATAACTAACCTCAAGTTTTTTAGAATTTATTGTGCTCTAATTTGCTTTAATAATCGAATATATCGACCTTATCACTTATACCATAAAAAACATCAAACAAATTATTTATAGTACAAAAACTTCCAATTTTCCCAGCAGTGTTATAGTAGTAACAACAAATTAAAATATGTTAAGTAATATGCAAAACTCTGACACAAAGGCGAGGTCGAACTAGCGCTACACCGTAACGGATGTGAGTGCTAACCGCTACATTACTAATTTGCCTGCTCTGCCATCACTCTTTCTGCGATGTAAGGTGTCGATGCTGTCACCAATGCGCCCCTGTTTAGGGTAAAAGACGGATCCAACTTATGCCTGAGATTCAGAAATTTTCATCTCATTTAGCAATCTTCAATTTTTGTACTGCTTCTATCATTTTTTAAGTGAAAAGCAAATGCTTTGAATATTTCATGGGTATCTATTAAATGTGAGTGGCTGGTTCAAACTAGCTTGTCGTAGAGCTACGGGGCGTGTTTCCAAGTGACGGCTGAATGTTCGCGGCACAATATCTTTCACTAATCTCGAAGAGCAAATGGATTAGATAAACGCATTCTTGTCTCTGCTCTAGTCAAATGAATTATATTATATGTATGTGATCAAAACGCGTGTACGCAGTGGGTAAAGGTGTCCCGCAACAAGCACGTGCTCACTGATTCGATCACTCGTTTCAGACTCACCAAGCCTTCCATTCCTTTGGGGTAGGCGAACTGGTGGCAGACTTGTCTGAGAGGATCAGAATTAAGTAAACAAGTAGCCCGAAAAGTCATTATGTAAGCCAGATATGCACGCATTCTTTACTAACGTTACTAGATGAAGTCGAATGCATGAGGATCGCAGAGAATAATCTTCTCAAAGAGTATTATCCTTTACTCTTAACACAAGTTAGCAGATTCATGCATGCCTGCCTGAGTGCGCCTGCATGTTTGCTGCTATTATCTCTCATAAGAAGAGCGCATGTAGAGCAGTGGTTAGGTGTGCTCTACGTCGTACACGAGTTTAATGGTTCGATATCGCGGTCATAGCTCACCAAGCCCTCCTCTCTCCCGGGTCGGAAAATTGATAACAAGTTGTCTGGGAGGATAAGGAGCACTGACTCGGTATAGCGGGAGGCCACCGCGAGCCCTTGTAATGGCCAAATATGCATTCAATCGCCTCAAACGAAGTTAAATAAAAAATTGAAGACGAATGCATGGCGTATCCCTCAGGTATTGATTATCGTCGATTTATCCTCCATGTTTTTTTATTCCTCATATCTATATGCCGTAGAATACAGGCAAATTATAACTACGAAGGACATGAGGCATGGATCGGAGTCGCTTTTAATAATGAAACTAGAAACAGACCTCAGTGAAGTCTGACAAGCTACAATCGAGTGTAATCACCTATACGAAAGTTGAACGCGGTCAGCTGTGCGGGATTAATTTCTCACCAATGACAAAAAGTATGACGAGCTTTATGTAAAAATGTGTCTTCCATCTGCTGTTTCTCCAGCAAATGGTTCCTATAGCATTGATAAGAATAAATGAAGACTCCAATGTTGCACAATGATGTCATTCGATGACTGACGCATGTTGTTGGTGATAAGTAAATACACGTATATTCCAATACAAAAACTGCACGAAAATAAAATTTTGTGCAAAGTGAAAACCTTTTTTTCGAAGAGAAGACAGCTGAGTTGGAGTTGTAGGAACCATTATTCTTGCAAGACATGAAGACAAAGTTCGTGTCTCCTAAAAATCGAACTAAACGTCTCCATGGAGACGCGCTCTGGTCATCTGGTTGATTGAGTGATTATAAGAATTTTACCCCTTCTGTTACCAATCCGATCCCGTCAAATATAAACTGAGTTCAAAAAATAACAATTTGTAGTAAATATGATGTTTCGGGCATTTCCAACTTAACAAATCTATAGAAGACATTTGATGTCTTTTCGAAAATATGCGTAATTGCTATCCGTTGTCGTAACTTTGAACATGTTTAAATTTCAAAAAAATTGTATTCGAAACTACTTGGATTTCCAAACACAAAGAAATCTTGACATACCAGCGATGCATTAAAGAAAACCATCATATTTTTCCGGAGAAGAATCCGCTTGATCGATAGCTTTCCTGCTTGAAATACAAAGCTTTGTGCAAGGAAGGTACAAAACGCCTCGTATGCAGAGAAAAGCCACTTATGTCTGAAATTAGGTCAAAGTCAGTCGAAGTATCCTGATTTAAAGGTTGGAGAGTGACCGTGTATTTCGCACTAAATGCATGGTATTCAGTGCTAGTGAAAGATTTGATACTGATTGAGAGCAACAAACTCTACGGAAAATTCCAAGGACGAAGCGAAGATCAAGGGGATAAGGGGAACCCATAACGGACGTGAATACCAGGTTCGATTGTTTCATGAACGAAAATCGAGTGGCTCACATGCACAGAATAACTTCGAGAAAAACTCTGACTGAAAATCAAGTTTGATATAAGTGGTTACTTACGAGACCATGAGCATGCACTATTTCATTGGTTTATAAAAAGCGTGCGAAAGCGGTTGCATTTTTAGAGTAAATAAAATATCAACTGAAGTCTGAAAGAATAATGACGAAGTGCCCTTTTCTAAACAGAACGACAACAAGTTTCACTCATAATGTCAATATATGAAGTTTTCAAGATAAGAAGCTACTTAGGAATCTAGAAAGTAAGAAAACGGAAAGCTTCTTAAGAGCACAAAGAAAACTAAATTATAGGGTATACAGTATTACCTGTATGCCATGTTTTTCAATGGTATTTACAAAAGAAGAGAAAAACTTGTTGGACAGCTTAGTCTGGTTCGAATCTATCCATCATCTTTATCAATCCTCTCACTTCACTGCGCATACGAGAAAGTTGACTATCGTACTAATTTAATGAAAATATGGAAAGCGGTGGATTCATGTTGATATTATTTCTTATCGATATAACTATTAGATACTGCGATTGTCAAATGAATGGAAAGTACCGAAAGTTTTGGAGTTATTCCATGGATAATGATTAAGCAAGTTATTATTATGTCGCCTCAACGGAAATGCGAACTCACTGCAATAGTGCTGAGTTTTCCTAACTATGTTTCTAGTGTCCGGATCCGGTTGGATAATTCGCTGTGTTTAGTGTTTCTCTATATAATAATGAGAAAACAATAAAGTAAAAAATATTAACGATTTGATAAAATTATGCCTTTCACATGAGGTACATTTGAAGATTGCAGCACTTCTTGCATTAAATTTGTTTCCCTCGCTTCAATCCTCCACATAGGTCTCCGTACATTTCAAGTGCTGTTCCGGCTGCTGCTTAAGGATTTTATGTTCTTTATGAATGTTGTAGAATGCTGCTCAAAATAATTTCCCCTGGGATTTGAAAATAGCCGAATTGATACCTCCCATGTGGACTTGCAGAAGAGCGATGGGATGGTGGGAGAATTTTGCTCCCTAATAGCGTATATCATTATTCACAGCGCTATCCTCGACAGAACTTGGTGTTTTTAACAATAATAATTATAGGATATCGTTAGCGAAGTACCTAAGAAGTCACAATGACATACTTCGTAACAGCATAAGTCATAAATGACTCATTGTTTCGCTTGTTGTTTTTTTTTTGTTTCGCATGCTTTTTCCGCCATAAAATATATCTTGTATCAAGTCGATTACTTCCTTACACTGGTGCAATCATCGATAAACGTACATATCATAATTTGTAACAACCTATTTCGGAAAAAATTGTAGCCTCTCCCTACAAACAGCATTAGTTCCTCATGTAAGATCTTGCCGACGCGGAATTCTAAATGGATATCCAAAATCTTTAGCTTCAAGTTCAACAGGGGATTAGCGATATCGTTGTGAGCATAGGAGATGGCTCCTGTGCTGTGTCAGCGCTCTATGAGAAGCCAGATTGTTGCTCTGAGAGTGGCATAAATCATTGCGATGGAACTTGAAAAGCGCATTATCGAGAGGATGAATAGTGTCAGAGCTTTATTACATTTACCGTAGACTCATTAGTGCGAGAGTATGCCAATCACAGGCGCTCATTCAGAGCAATAGTTAGTCGCCTTCCACCATATATAGTTTAAGGCAACCACCACTTGATCAGTAATAATTTGAGGCAACCACCACTTGATCAGTAGGAAATTTAGCGAAACAGAGCATTTTATATTAGCTATATGGTGGAGAAGGTTGATCGAAGAAGTTTTTTCTTGCTATATCACAATGACTGTCCTTTACTGGCACTGCATATACAGTATTTACTTTTGTGCTTGAACGGTCAATAGCCGCAAAGAATAGTGAAGATTCTCTTCGTTGAAGTGGTATTTTACTTAAGAGAGATCTTCAGATTCGTTAGAACCCGCGCGATAATGTTTTCATGTTGTCACTAGAAGTATTCGTTGAGTAGAGGTCCTCGTACTTCTACTCCTCCTAACTACGGGCGATAGTGTTGCTGCAACACTGGTAGAATTCCTGGCATCAGTCCAGTCTCAGTTAAGATTACGAACGGAAATGTATGTTAACTCCCTCAGTTGATTCCTTAATTTCGCAAGTATTTTTTGACATTTGGACAGCACTGCACGAAAATCCACTATAATCTGGTCAGCCAGTGAAAAGGATTGAACTCGTAAGATTTCGCTGCTGTAACAAAATATGTTATACTACAAATTTCAAAAATTGCAGCCTGTACTATATGTGATTACTAGCGAAAAAATATAATAGGAAATGCTTTCTACACATCCTAAGTGTGATGTTCTTACCATTTTCTATTAATAGTTCTAGAGTCGTGGTATTCTGTTCCCCACCAATAGCTCAACGTATCATAGCGTTTGTTGACATATTTCAAAATCTCCAAATCTTGGAAACAAGTTAAATACTTCTATCCACATGTTCAGCAAAATACGACCTTCAAATATCGCTGTTGTCTTAGTTTGTAAACCTCCCTGCAACGATGATAGCTGTTGTTAGTACATAAAAGCACCCTAGAAAAAAAGTTCGCGATCTCAGGACAAAGACCAAAACACCCATTTAGCAAAATAGCAGCCTTAGCACCTCAAATTAGTTGCTTCTTCTAAAACCACCTCTATGTACAACACCTCTCCCATGAAGGTCCACTTTTCCGACTACAAAACACCCACTAGAAAAAACAAACCGAACTCTTCCACCTGAATCTATCTGCGAACGGGAGCATGAGTGGACTAGGCGACATCGTTCCATTTGAAACCCATAAAGGCTCTTCCCGAAGTACACCTGAGAGCTTACTTTCAAAAGGAGAAGATCATTGACCTATGAGAAACCAATCTCAAGCACTATCATTCCGCTCAAGAAGCTAAATGTAATGATATTCCTAGGCAATGAGAGATTTGCTCGTAGAGTATATCAAGTGAACTTTTCACGAAGATATTCAGTGCCGACTTTCGTTGAATTATGGCATGGATGTTCACTGTGTTGGCTTCATGAAAGATTTACATGATCTTGTCAAAAGTCTTCACTGCAGTTAGTGTTCAGGCGATTTCGTCTCCCTTGGAGTCTCTACGACGATCTACGAGACAGACAGATGTTCTTGCGGCTAACGTTGGCCAGCTGCTCTATGCACAGCTGGTAACGATTTTTGGATCACTGAATGAGCTGAGAAACAAATCAAAAGCACGTCTGAGCATTGTACGACGAGTCAAAAATTGACAAGCAAATGAACGTGATCATCGTTGATTTGGCTATAGTATAGTTTTGACAGAGCGTGTGTGGCGCACTGCTAAAGGTGAGGTGCGACATACACGTGATTGATGGTTCCATCTGGTGCCTATGGCTCACCAGGCCCTCCATTTCTTCAGCGTCGACGATTTGCCACCAGACTCGTTCGGGGCAATAGCAGCACTAACTTGATAAATCGGTAGGCCACTGCGAGTTCTTGTGAAGGCTTGACCGTCATTCAGCTCTAGCGATGCTTGATGGAGTCGAACTCTTTCTGTATTCCACAGGGTTTCATCAAATCCGCGAGCTCTGACCTTTATCCTTTGATGGTCTTGTCTATCAAAACAAATGCTATTGAATGAATGTTTTTGCACGCCACTCAATTCTCTTAGTTATATTAGTAACATCATAACACTGCGAAAAAAAGCTAGAAATACTATAAATACGAAGTATTAGATATATCAGTGGCTGTCAGCTCAACGGGATATATTGAGCGAAATCGCATATCCGACCAAACCTGTTAAAGGTTGGTGGCTGATAGCTAACATTGAGATGTTGAAGAATGAGTGGTCGGGCAAATGTGCCTCAGTGGTGTAGTGGTAGAGCACGCGTCCCCAGATAGGATAAAACGTGGGGTTCGATTCCCGACTGAGGCCGTGTTTTTTGCACACCACTCAATTCTCTTAGCTATTCAATGATTTAAAACTGACCATATTAAATCTTGAAAGGTCATAGACTGAAAAAATACTACTTACCGATAACTCTTCGCAACTATTTTCACAATGATGTGCAAAACTTCCGCACTAGGCGAGACTCGAACCTGCATTTCACTTGGTCCGGGAACGCGTCGCATTACTGACGCCCGTTTTGCCAGCACTCTTTCTACACTAAAACACCTCTATCTGTCAGCAACCAACCGTTAACGGTTTGGACCATGTATTCGGCATCGACATACATCCCAGTCAGGCTGACAGATATTGGATATTGGATAATCAGACAGAATTCTTTTTAGTTGACTGCTTTCGAGTGGTGGTATGATGTTATAGATATAACCAGTGATGTAGAGTGATGTGCAAAACTTTTGCTTCAGGCGGTACATGTAGAAAGAGTGGTGGCAAATCTGGCGTCAATGGTGAAATGGGTTAGAGCACGCGCCCCGGACAAAGTGAGATGCAGGTTCGAGTCCTGCCTGACGCGAAAGTTTTGCACATCACTCTGCATCACTGATTATTCTATAACATCACATCATCGCTTTAAGAGGTCAAATAGCGAGGATTCTATTCGATTATCTTCTCTTCAGAATCGTCGTCAAATTTTGTTTCTGGCTTAGTATTTATTCGGAGGAGGACAGTAAACCCTTTCACTCTCAGTAACGTCTCTTGTGAGTCTGTTAGATGGAGTACCGGCTGAGCGCGCCTCCTTTCAGTCTCGCGGATAGTCTAGCCGTGGCGTTCCATAGGGCGTTCGTTATTGCCGGGAGTGCTGGGGTGGGGATCGCTCCCACGCGCGCCGCAACGAACATCACAACCACTCGGCCACGGCCCCATCGATCAAATCGATCGCTAATACTGAAATGATGTAGAGAACAAGACATGACACAAGAAACACATAGAACATAGAGAAGACCATAAAAGACATTTGTATCTCCAAGACCATAAAAGTCGCTTATACCTTCATTAGTACCTATGAAAAACTTCCGATTCCAGGCAAGAGTTGAACCCACGTCTCATTCATACCGGCAATGCCCACTGCCACTGCACCACAGAGGCCACCGCCGCCCTGCTATATCTTCCATGAATCCATGCCAACAAGTGTAAAGGTATAAACCGCGTGCCCTCCAAGCTTCAGCGGACGAGTTTTGCGAATTCCTAGAGCGAACGAGGACGAGTTTTCTCGACCGAATCGTCGAACGGCTCTGTGGCCACTTAATCGTGAAGCCCGAGTCGTGGGCTACACGGATCAATCCTCAATTGCCAGGGATTTTCTGAGTTTCTTTTCTTTTTTCTTTTTACCCTGAAATTTTCTAAGTAGCGGCGGTTTGATCTTTGTAAATAGAACGGACAAATTCGCACGGGTAAAGAAATTTTGCTCAATTTTTTCTCTTTAATTCTAGAGAATAAGAGTAAATAAAAGTTATTGAAGATTTTTAGATTAATGGAATTACTAAAAGCTATTAGAATTACTACTAAGCCTTTTTTGCAGCACGGCCGTTCCTATCAATGAAGTATTAGAGTACTTTTTTGGAAGTCGAGGAAGTTTATCATGTCATTTAGAGAGCCTGTGTGACCCTGAATTTGTCCAAAATTCCCAGTATCATTCTGTTTATGAACGGCCGTTCTATTGCGCCGAATATCCTAGAGAATTTTGCTTTTTCGCAGGAGAATTCAGTGGTAAGCAAAAATTCCATCGCAGACGGAAGTTGAACTCGTGTTTCATCTTCAATGCGGAAACCGTTTCACCCTTAATTTATGCTTATCACTCAACTCTCTTTATAGTATTTGATGCATCATAACAATGAAAAAAAAACAGCAAAGACATAAGAACTCTTGAAATACTTTTTGCTTTTCCTGTGACAGTCTCTGGTTTTTGATTTAAAGTATGGGTTTCTAGTTTAGCTTTCAACTTCGGAACCACTGAATCTGATTGATTTGAAATCGTAACTTCTCCTCTATGTCTGATTGGTTCAATAGACATCGGCTAGCATTTAGAGTATTAATATCTACTTCTTAACTCATTTGAATAGCGCATGTGCGCAGTGGTTGGAGGTTCTGTGCGTCGCGCACGAGTTCGATGGTTCGATCTCGCCTTCGTGGGTCACCAAGCCATCCACCCTTATGGGGTCGGTAGATTGCTGCTAGACTGGTCTGGGAGGGTATGCAGCATTGACCCGATACAGCGGAGGCCACTGCGACTCAGTGCAAAGGCCAGATATCCATCCAATCACCTCAGACAATTCAAAATTGAAGATGAATACAGGGTGCATCCCTCAGAGATCGATCAACGCTGAGAACTTTATCCTTAGTCCTTTTATTTATTTATTTATATATATTCGACAAAAATTAATTGTTTTAGTAGTGCTATGATGTTATAAATCATGTCCGATAATGTTGAATGAAATGCTGAACTTTGAGTCTCGACCGGGAATTGAACCCGCAATTAACCCTATGTGAGATGCGGGTTTGATTCTCTGCTGAGTCTCAAAGTTTTGCATGCAACTCAGCACTGTCGACCATTCGTCTACATGCAGATTCTTTATTTTACTTTTATTTCATCCGTCTCACAGTGTTTTTTTTCCGTCATGCCTATCCCAGTGCTTATAGAATTTAATAATTTTTTTTTGCTTTCTTCTTGAACGTCGTAGAGTAGTGGTTGAGCGAGTCTCGTCTGATCTCGAAGATAGGCAGGTGTGGCGTTCCATAGGGCATCGTTATGACTGCCAGAGTTCTGAGGGTAGGGGGGGGGGAAGGGGATGGGGTAGCGGCTCCCCGACGCTCTGCGATAAGAGTCACAGCCACTTGGCGACGGTACCCTTCGTACAAATATATATATATATACATATATATGTATGTATATATATGCTCATACATACATATGCACATATATGTATGCACATATACGAACGTATGTACACATATGCATATATACACATGTACATGTGCACATATATCCATTTATATACGTACATATGCATATGCATATGTGAATATAGTTGTATATGATCTGTATATATGTTAGACTACATAGAGCAGCTGTTCCTAAGCGGAAAGACGATTTCTGTCATCACATCCTGACAGCATGTTTTAAGCCTTCATGAGGTCTGCTATGGCACCTCTAGTGCTAGACGTACGTTTCAGCTCATTGTACCTAGCTTCATCAGTAGTGCGGCCTTTCGGTCCAGCCAAACCTCTTCGTGTAAGGGTGTCGGAGTCGAACATGTTACACCGCACTCCATTTGATAAGATCATTTCATGCACTTATAAAAAAATGGTCGAATAAGGTGTTCTTGCATTAGTAGCCATGAGCAATCGACTGTAAATCACTGCAGCGTCAATTGATCTTATCACTTGGCGTACAGTGTAACATGTTCGGCACCGATACCCTTATACGTAGGGTGTTGGCTAAACCGGAAGGCACGTATTGCTGATGAGGCTTGCTAGAATGAGCTGAAAGTAAGTCTAGCGCTAGAGGTGCCTTATGGGGTCTCATGAGAGGCTTAAAATATGCCGTTAAGATGCATTACAACCTGAACGAAGTCTTGAAGAACACTCGAATTGGACGGCTTCTGTTGTTGTTTTCATGTATGAATTTCAATTCTATTCTTCTTACAGGTTCGCTAGCAATACATGTCCGATCTACAAAGAGCTCTGGACTTTCTGCAGAAGTGCATATCCATCGAAAAAGGTAATTTGTATTCAAATTTTTTTAAACCAACAAGAAATTGGCACCAATCAAATTTAAATAGATTATCGTTGACAGATTTCGTGTGGCGATTGTCGAAATCTGATCCCTTTGCTGCTCTGTTGTTGGATTTAGAGAGTGATGAAAATGTTTTGTGATCTTCTTTGTACTTTTTCTTTCTGGATTTTCATTTCCTGAGGATTCCTTACTTTTATTTTTCTTTATCAACGAATAGAAGAAGTTGGTGTTATAAAGACAATCCAAGAGTGTAGAGTGGCACGCTAATTCGACCTCAGACGAGAGTGAACCCTAGTTCCATCCATACCGGAGGCTCGTGCTTCCACTACGCACTCCACCGAGGTCATCGTTTTGCTATCACTCTTTTTTCGATATATGCTGGCATATATGTCAGTGGTCGACCTTCAACGGTTTACTCAGATTGACCGCCCCTGGTATGGGTGAAATTCGAGTTTAACTCCCGTCTGAGATCGATCTTTTCGCGTATCACTCCAAACTTTTGGATGGTCTCGATAACACCATACTATTGTTAAAAGGGAATTAAAAGTAATGGAAAAATGTTAGTGTATTTCAAGTTTTCTTCAAGGGCATATTGTCATTTTGTGATGAGCCGTATTGTTGTGATGCTCAACTTGCTGGAACATCAGGATCGTTTACATCACAAGCCCAACGAGATCCCACCAACGTCTTCTTTGATGTAAGGATTCGATATGGACGCATAATTATGTCAGCGCTGAGAAAGGTACGGAATTTTTTTTTTGACTTCTCTCTGAATTATTTTCTTCCTGAAGATTTTCAGGATCTTTGTTTTATGGATCTCTTTTTTTGTCTGCATCTATTTGGGTGGACACCCTGCAAATCTTTGCCCAGTTACTGAAAATGCCTATTGTCTAAGTATCACAATTCTACTCAATTGTTTCATACGTTTTGACACTGGGGAAATAAACTTCAGATTTATTACCCGGAAGTAGTTCAAAAAGGACGATTTTGGTTATGTTCAATTGTATATTTCCTTGCGAGCATTTTGGTATGTACTTGCCTAAACTTGCTCTAAGATGAAGCTGTCTTGGGAATAAGTTCGCTTGCTACTCATGCACGAATGGTGCGTAGGGGACAATGCTAGTGAAGTGGCGCGCAGGATTAATGAACATCCCGAGTGCAACTGATTCTCTGTTCTCTAGTCTGTTCTTTACAGCTCCAAACTTTGGGAACCATCCTTTTTGCAATCGTCTCATTCCCCAAGCTCCATTGATCATTCACACCGCCTCACTGGTACTTTCCCTACGCTCCTTCGTGTATGAGTTGCAAGCGAATTTGTGCTTAAGACAGCTACATCTTGAAGCAAGTAGAATCATATTGTGTACCAAAATGTTCGCAAGATGCTCAATTGAACGATGGTATTGATTGCTGTAACGTCAAATTTTATGGAACGTCCTAATATATATCGAGTGGTGATGGATTTATCTCACTTATTTAGACGGCCCTTCACCACAAATCGCCGTGACAGTTCCAGCACTTCTTGTATTTGATTCATTTCCTCGCGTTCCTACTTAACAATTATCTTCGAATACTTCACGAGTTGCATCGACTGCTGCTTGAGGTCTTCGTCTTCTTTGTGGTCGTCAGACATTGGCTGTGAAGGCGATTGTCACAACATTCTTCGGTGTAGCCGAGTTAAGGCGTTCATTAATTGGTTGTAAGCTAGTATGGGGAGGGGATCGAACCAGCACCTTGCTTATCATTTTACTTACTTGTACACCACATCGCCCACTGAGCTATCCCCACCTTGTGGTGGATTTGTTATTCGCTTTGCTGACGATATCGTTCTCATAACACCAAACATCAGCCAAGCGGAACGAATGTTGACCGATTTTGATAACGCCTGTGGAAGGATTGGTCTTCAACTATATCTAACGAAGACGATGTTCATGAGGAACGGGTGGGTTTCGATTGCCCCATTCACGCTCAACGGAACAACAATCTCCGAATGCTTCAGTTACGTCTGTAGGTCGTGAAATCAACATGATGAACGACCCAGCTCCAGAGTTGAGCAGGAGGAAACGAGCGGCTTGGGGAACGTTTTAAGAGCATCGAAGGTGTAGTGAAGAGGACAAAGAACATCCGACTTCGTGCCCACCTTCTCGAGTTGACAGTTATCCCAACTCTAACGTATACAGCAAAAACCTGGTCACTATGTAAGAAGGATGAAAATCACTTGGCGCTATCGAACGCGCAGTCGACAAGGTCGATGCTAGGAGTATCCCGTATCTCGCAAATAAGAGAAAGGATCCGAAGTTCCGACCCACGTCAACGATCGAAAATCAGAGACGCCGTTCTAACACTCCGGGATATTGAAAATAACGTGGGCTGGACACGTGATGCGCTTCAACGACAACCGATGGACGAGAGCCGTTACCGACTGGATTGCCCAGGACGTTAAGCGCTCTAAAGGAAGACCACCGACCCGTTGGTCCGATTTCTTCAAGAAAGCGATAGAAGAAAGATATGATGCTCAGCGAATCCCTAGAGCGAGGAGGACCTTTTGGGCTACTCTTGCACGCGATAGGGAAAAATAGAAGAATTGCTGGTACACCGCTCGAGTCACTCGATGATCAACGGGACGACAGGTGATACAGGTGATGTATAGTACGATATTATCTGACATAATCAGAAAAAGTCAATGATATTCTCTTTAGAGAGGCGTGCAAGTGAATGTGAAATAGAAGAGGCTTGTCCAGCTCTGAATGCTACTAAGTGATCATTAGTTCAATATATCCCATAAAAGTTATCTGAGCCGGCTTGTCATGTGGTCTGTTAAATGGGCTTTTGTACAGCCCGATACACGTGTTTCAGCCTTGACAGTCTCGTCAGCCGAGCAGAACACTTCTCTTTAGGCAATCCTCTGTGGGTGCTCCAGTTCCCACACAGGAGTAGGCAACGGCGAACGATTTACATTACACTCCTGTCAAATGAAATCATTAGAACATCAGTTTTTTGTGCATTCGATTGTTCTTGGCTGATGTTTCGAAATATATTATACCGTTCTCTTCAAGTGTGTTTCTTAAAAAGCACACTCAAATTTCAATGTATCTCACAATTGTTATCTGAGCCAACTTGTCATGTGGTCTGCTAAATGGGCTCTTGTACAGCCGGATACACGTGGAGGCCGGAAGTTTGTTGTACCGGATGATTTCTTTGTGATTTCAGCCTCAAAATCTTGACACTTATCTGAAAAATTATGTTATTCAGGTTGCACAAGAACTGAGTATCCTAAGAGATCAAGAAGAGTCTTCGACTGTGTCTATTCTTTCGTTGAAGCACATTGCACTCATCTCGTCGGCATTTCAATTTTTCATTCTAACCTGTATCTCTCCCTATCTAGATAAAGGTTTGCGAATAATGGCTCGTTTTAAATTTGTTCGAAATACCAAAACGTCTTTTCTTTTGCAATATGATGAGTTTTGCGACTGACATCAAAGTAAAATCTTCCTCGAGATTGAAAATAGTGGGCTTTTTGTTATTTTTTTCTTGAAGAGTCATTTTGAACATGAGTGGTTAATTGATAAGTGTATTTGGCTCTGCGGATTTCATCAGATTATAGACTAGATTGTATATATGACATAGATTATGAATTTTCATTTGGATTAGATTCGGTATCCTAGAAATTTGTATTTGTTATTTAGTACATATTCAGTCTGCTGAGCACTTATGCCCATGTCGGAGTAAATAGATGTTCAAAATTGTTTAGCCCATTGTTCAAAGTGTTAAGTGACGATATCATTATCACAAAACATTGAAAACAAGATCCTTATCTGCCCATATCTTGAAGAAGAATGATTTAGCAGTTCAGTGATGCAATACTGATAGGGGACCTGAAATTTCCGGTAGTAACAAGTTTTCTTTCCACTATTTTAGGTGTTGGAGTGCCACTAAATTTACGTTCCCAGATCATCAGATCGTGGGAGATGTGTGCCGGTGATGTAGGCTTCAAAAGTGAGCAGGTAATGGCATTTATTTAAACCTTTTCTTTCCCAATCCTTTGTGTCCTTACAGCTTTGTCGTGCTGGTGAATGCATCACTGCACTTCTCAATTGTAACAGTGCTGTACGATCGGAGCTTTTGAGGAAGTACTGCTCAGATATCATCTGCGTTTTTGAGCAGGTGGGTTGCTATTCTTCACAGCATCTTCCAAAGAAATAGCTCCAATATAGCAAAAGGTTGTGAGCATTGATGTGGGTGGTACCACATCTATGAATGTGCGTGGTAGGTCTATCTGCTCTCCTTTCAGTGCTGGTAAGAAATAATCAATTTTCTACAACGTGCTACTATTTTGTAGTAACACTGATCAGTATTTAGCTTAAATGTTATGGTCCAGGCGATATGTTATCTCAGTATGAAGATATGTTAGCCATGGTACCTCTTCAGCTACTTGTATGCAGTTTTTTGGGGCTTGTGAAGCCACGTTCCTCTGCAGCTCCCACTTGGTTCATTGTTAGTTTTCTATTTCTATCTAGTGTAATCTACATAATGATTTATGGCCAAGAGTCATTTATAATGCGACTTTTAATACCGTGCTCTTTCTATTAAAACGTTAGCATGCATTGATATCGTAAATTATTCTCGGATTCTATTGGATCTCGTCTGTCTGCAATACTTCTGGGCGAACATGGTCTGCACATCACTCTATCCGCCTATGAGGAGATAAGTTAGTCATTCAGTATTTTATTCAGTCGTAAAGTTTCTTTTTATCTTCTATGATTATAGGTAATGGCCAGTTCTGGGATAATACACACCTCGTCACCGTTCTTGGAAAAAAGCTTTCTCTACCTCCGCGGAGCACCAAAAGAATGATTTACTACAAGAACATTAGCGATCAGTTCTTTGAACTTCTAAACGTTCGTGTTTTTTCTTTCTTACTTTGTGTTTTTGGTTCTGTACCAGCTCTATAAGGTATGACATGGCATCCATGGGAATAGTTGCTCGTGGACGCATAAATTACAACGTCTATCTTATAAGCTGAGCTTTTCAATGTTTATTTTTAGAGTGGGAAGTTTTCTAGAAAGAAGGTGTCCCTGTTATTTTCACTCTTTTGTGAACAATTGAAGAGAATAAATGCTTTTGCTTGGAGTATTATGATCGAGGACGTGTTGTATAAGCCATGGGAGGTTAGTGGACCATTTGGGAATTGTCCCTCTATGGCAGATCACTTGGTCCAATTTGGTATTAATTCCCTTTATTTTTAGGTTATTGCAAGCTCATCAAACTTCACATGGTCTTCATCACATGCTACATCTCTTTGTCTCTTGACATTGTGGAGTGAGAATCGGCTAAGTTCCCAGTTACTCAGGGAAAGTCCTCGCTTCTTACTAGTATGTCGGTTGCTTGATTGAATTGTGCCAGCTGAAAATAGTGTTTTTTTTTTCTTAGGTCGCAACAGTTTTGTTGTCTTTGCTTCCAATTTCCTCTAGTGATATGAGTTCCTCGAGAAATCTACGTAGTGACATTCTCGCTGTTATAAAGTTTGCCTTGGAACAAGTGGAGAACTTGGTGAGGATTGATGTTTTATCACGTTCAGATTCTTTGATGTTATACTAGTCGAATAAGTTCATGTCGAAACAATGGAATTCATCAAGGATCATTGGGTGGTATACTGCACATACAACTCTAGGCGAGAGTTGAACCCACGTTTCACTCATGGGGCGCATGCTACCATCACACCACCAAGTCCACTGCTTTGCCACCACACTCTAGTATATCCTATCGAGTAGCTGTCACTTTGAGTGACTGGTTCAATGCCGATATGTGCTTAAGCGACCAACTCCGTTAAAGGTTGGTTGGTGATAGCTACGATCGGACATATCGAGAAAGAGTAGTAGCTAAGCAGTGGTTCGGTGGTGTAGTGGTGTCACGCGTTTTTCGAAGGGCTGAAACAAGGGAACCCTCCCGCCTGGAGTTGAATGTTCTGCACACCACTCAATACTCTGAGATGCACATTAATGACACCTTGAACAGTGCTAAGATATAGTAAAAATGTGGAGCTCAATCGGATTAACCAATAATATCCTTTAGAAATTATTAATTTGAATAAGAAGTCTGAAGGTCTCGTTTTTAGGCTGATTTTTTTCTCACATTTATCACTGATCCAAGTCCATGTTATCAACTGTTGCAAGAAAAAAGACTTGTTCAAGTTCTTGATGAAGAGCCACGTGAGCTTTACACAATTTTTTCAAGACTTTGAAATGAAATCTTCACATAGTTAGCGTTGACATTAGTTATGTGCTTCTTTGTTCGGCTATCTTCATAATAGCATTTATAGTGCTACTTTGGAAAAGTATTCAGTTTTGCATAGCTGATAGTATGTGCCTTTCATGAGGTCTGTCATGGCATTCATTATGTTATCAGTTTATAAATTGTTTTGAGCGAGGTTTCAATCAGTCGACTATAAAGCTGTTATTCAATTTACCAGCCACGACTATCGTTACACTAACATGTTAGTGAGTGTTAATCACTAAAATGGGTGATCTATTCACTAGACATGTAGTCATTTGCTGTCTTTGCAGTGTGAGATGATCTTTTCACCTTGCGCGTGCAGTGTAACATCTTCGTTGTCGATTCCTTAATATGTAGAGATATATCCCCTTGCAGGAAGTGACTGAACCGAAAGGCACCATCCTATGATGAGGCCAGAAAGACCAGAACACTTACATAGCACTTTAAAGTGCCATAACAAACCTCATCAAAGATTTAAGATATGTTGTCAGATTATTTTTTCTTTGTAGAACTGTACGGGACAGTAGTTCTTTCCACTCTCAATCAGAGCAAAGACGAGCTTTTGGGAACGAAAATCGAAGCCACTGTCGTCGTTCTCAAAGTTGGTCATAGCCATTACTACATCATCTATTCGATCAGTATAACTGATAGATTTTCTAGCAAAACTTTCTCAGGAATTTCGTCCGATGCTCGCTGGTCGCTTATTTCTTGAAATCGCTTGTAAAAGTGTGCAGAAGTGGGAGAATGACGGAGATCTCTGTGGTCTCCCACGTTTCGTTGATCACTGCAATCTTGAAGCAGCCGACATTGGTGAGTAACTTTTATTATGAAATTTAGAAAGTTGGGATTTACCTTACGTGAATGGTGTACGGTCGTTTTCGACTTTACACTTTTCAAAAGTCATTTTCACTGGACAGACCTTTCTGTTAGATTTTTAATATTATTCAAAAAACTTAGGTTTCGACGATTTGCTATGCTTGGTTTCTGAAAAGATTTTCTTTAGTGCACTGCTATAGCAATGTGAATAAAATTATATTTCAAACTCGGAGTGCATTGTGTACCCGGCTAGGGTCTGTGGATAGCTTTTCTCTAGATTAGACAGCTACTCATTCGATAGCACAAATTACGATGATTTCAAAGCTAAATTTGGTTTTTGAGAAGGACTTTATTCCTTACGTGTTCGTGAACCCACGGCCTCTGTGTCTCTGACCCTCAATGTGATGCGTCGAACAATGACATCTAACCTTCAGCGTGTTGCGTCTGACATTGGCACGCTCCGGATTAGACGCCATTATGATACGCAACACGTTAAAGGTCAGACGCATCGGTAGCCACAGCATTCTGGGGGTTAAAAACGCAGAGGCTGTGGGTCCATGGTCCCGTAGGTGTTATAACGCGCTGTAGGGGCGAAAAGATGATTATTTTTTACATTCCGAATTTTCTTCACACATAAGAGTTATGATGCGCAGAGGTATACGAGCGGTAGTGAAAATTACGAAGCACCAATGCAATACAAAAACTTTATTGCTTTCCAAAGCCCGGAAAACAAAATTCATGAATAACAAGAATCGCGCCTCACTTGCGAAAATCGATCAATTGTCGTCCGCAAAAAGTTAATGGGCGTCAATTGATTTGATAACTTCTTGTTTTCTTTCTGATATACTTTATTGCAGTATCTCAAAGGACGACTTCACACTTTGTTGCCGGAGTGGTTTTTGAGCAGCTAAAAGATTATGAAATTGATTATTTCGATCCAGAGATAACTGGTTTACTCGTTAATCTTGTTGAGGTTACTTTTGTGTTTATCTTGCATAGGCACTGAACTGATTTTTGTCTGTTACCTATTGAATTAAGGCAATTTTGAGCTCTACAATACGACATCTAAGTGCACGTCGGGAAAGAATGTCTCTAGACGTTGTCACTGAGAACGCCCATGACCTTCAGTTGCATTCAGTCATTTCACAAAACGCTAAGATGGCTATTGGTCTCGCCGGTGCTGTTGTGATGACTGCAAGATTAGATGAAAGAGTAAGATCTGTAATGAAGTTGTTAAATGTGAGAGATACTAGTCGAGGCATATTGTTTCAGAACAAATCGGCCATAACGCAGCTATGCAGCTCATTGTCGTCGTTTATTGCTAACATTTCTAAGCTCAAATGCGACGAAGAGATTTTCGATACAATGGTAGAAGATGCTCGTAAGTTACTCTATGTTTTTGGAGAGGATGTACGATATCCAACTCCACCTCCTGCTCCTCCCGAAGAAGTGAGTACTTCATTTCATAGTCTTCCTGGATAATAGCGTTTTGAATCTTTTTTTTTTCTTTTGTTAAGGGAATCACCTACTGATCTCGTTGAAAGTATACGAGAATGTTTAATGGACTCTTCACCTGTTACTCGCGGTGTAGCTCTTTTGGAAGCCGGACGGTTGATTCGTTTCAGGCATACAGTTATTCTGGGAGAACTCGACAAGTGGCTCTTCAGTGCCATAAAAGGTACAAAGATTGACCTTCACTCGAGTGGTAACTAATATTCTAAATTTTTTTTCGAATTCGTTTCTGATATTTACATCTATCATGAATCAGTCAGAGTTAAATGAGATTAATGTTAGGACATGAGCAAAACTTGGATTCTAACGTGTGTGGCGTATTGGGCTCAAATCACGGGGTGACCTTTTTGAGGGTAGCGCACGTTCGCAATGCACTATCAACGCACTTGTGCCTTTTCCACGGCCATGTTTTAACCGTATCTGTTGCTGTCAGCAGTTATTCGTCAGCGGGACAGGTGGCTATCACATTATACCTTGCCGTTAATAACGTATCAGAAAGAAACAATAAGTAGAAGTTAGAATTATGATGTCATTGGATCGTTTTTTCTCGGTAAAATAGTTGAGTGGTTCATCTCACATGTCCTCTGGGCGTCAGCACGTTCACGATTTGTGTCGGTGACTTGCAGTCGTCGTGAACATAGGTAGCAGGATTTGTCTTTATTACGGATGTGAGAGCTATGACCTCTTTTCTTCGCTAGTAGGAATTTGCTAAATGACTGGTTTGCTAATGTCAGCTTGAGATGGTTTTTATTTCAGACCACAGGATAACCATGCTAGGGCTTTCCCGGATCTCGGCTTTAAGCTTAGGGTGTTCCAGAATGAGGCACTGTTTGCTGAGCTGATACTAGATTTTTGTAGAAGAGTGTCATGTAGCAGTGTTTTACAGTACTTCCAGTCACTAATTTTTGACACTTAATATTGAGTGCCCCACGTTTAGAGCCTGGCAAGCTACACGTTGGGTATCAAAATGCCAAAAACAGTAACAAATATGGGCCTCATTCCCCTGACCCCGAAAGAGCCCCTGGTACGGCAGCGCCAGGTAGGACGAGTACGGAGAGGCTGCAAAAATCTCAGGGCCGAACTAGGCTGCCAAGATCGAAACGGACTAAAATGACGATCTGTACCTACAACGCAAGAACCCTTGCTCATCAATCCGCTGTAGAAGATCTGTTGATTCAAGCAAGAAGAATAAGGTACGACGTCATTGGCCTGGCTGAGACGAGAAGGCGCCATCCTTTTCACGCTGTCTATGACACCGGAGAAGAACTGTTCCTTGGAACATGCGATCGCAGAGGTGTCGGTGGCGTTGGCGTCCTCGTCAAATCGAATTTGACCGTGAGCATTGATTCGTTCGAACAACTAACAACCCGTATCGGACGATTACGGTCGAAACGATGTGGTTCTATGCCGGCTTTGACCATCTTCGTTGCTTACGCACCAACATCAAGCTATGACGAAGACGAAGTCGAAGCGTTCTATATGGACCTCGAAAAATTCTTCAGAGAAGATCATACATTCTTCAAGGTCATTGTCGGAGATTTTAACGCAAAAATTGGACCTAGAAGAACGTCTGAAGAACGGCACATAGGGACCCACGGACTAGAATGGAATGAACAAGGTGAGAGGCTATCCGAGTTTATCATGACGACCCAAACCATCCATGGTAACTCGCAATTCCAAAAGCCTCTCTCTCAGCGATGGACGTGGGAGTCTCCCAATGGAGAGTACCATAACGAAATAGATCACATCATAGTAAATCGAAGGTTTTGCCTGACCGACGTCGCTGTTGTTCCCAAGTTCTACACGGGATCAGACCATCGCCTCCTTCGCGCAACGTTCCGATTTTCGAGGAGAGGAGAGAAAGCCGCTAAATTCAAACAAGAAGTCCCAGAACTACCATAAACTGGGATGTATTCAAATCATTAGTCGGCTCTTAGGAAGATACCGTTGTCGACAACATCGACGAAGAATACGATCGACTCGTTGAATATCTTCACGTTAGCGCTAAAAAAGCCGAGAGTCCTAAGGTCACGAAGAGACGCTTGTCTCCGCAGACACTCGAGCTGATACGTCAACGTGGAATCGCACGAGCTGCAGGCAACCGAAACCTTACGTCCGAACTTGCGAAACGATGCAGAGAAGCGATAAAAGAAGACCTTAAAGAGAGAAGAGCAGCAGTTATGGCAGAAGCTGCAGAAGCTGGGAAGAGCATTCGCAAAGCCCAGCGAGGCTTCGCCAACTATAAGACCAAGATGATTGCACTCCGATACCCTGACGGGACACTTACAGCTTCCAGAAGGGCTATGGAGAAAATCATCCACCAGTACTACTCGGATCTCTTCGCTAGCCATGTTCTCTTACCGTCTTATAAATTGAAAGAGGACGAATATGTCGTTCCACCGGTCCTTCCTTCCGAAATCCGACATGCTATATCGTCGGTGAAAAACAGAACAACACCTGGTCCAGACAGGATTAGACCAGAACATCTGAAGAACCTGCCGCCAGTTCTCATCAACACCCTGGCTCGGCTCTCCACTCGCTACCTGTCAGAATGCAAGGTCCCTATTCAATGGAAAACCAGCAAGACCGTATTGTTGTTCAAAAAGGGAGACCTTCACGACATAGGCAATTATCGCCCAATCTGCTTGCTGTCCGTTGTCTATAAACTCTTTACTCGAGTCATCCTGAACAGGATTGACAGAACACTGGACGAAGGACAGCCATGCGAACAAGCAGGGTTCTGAAAAGGATTTAGTACCATAGACCACATCCACACGATCACAAGACTCATTGAAGTTTCGCGAGAGTACAAACAACCACTCTGTCTCACTTTTATCGATCTGAAAAAAGCCTTTGACTCAGGTGGAAACAGAAGCGGTTATAGAGGCTCTGGATAACCAGGGCGTCCCTACTCGGTACATAATGATCCTTCGTGAGCTTTATAAAGATTTCACGACCAGAATATCTCCATTCTACAACAATATCACAATTGACGTAAGAAGAGGGGTTCGACAAGGCGATACAATATCGCCAAAACTATTCACTGCCACCCTACAAAACGTCATGCGAACATTAGAATGGGACGAAATGGGAGTGAAAATTGACGGTCGACAATTAAACCATCTTCGCTTTGCTGACGATATCGTTCTCATAACACCAAACATCAGCCAAGCGGAACGAATGTTGACTGATTTCGATAACGCCTGTGGAAAGATCGGTCTTCAACTGAATCTAACGAAAACAATGTTCATGAGGAACGGATGGGTTTCTAATGCCCCATTCACGCTCAACGGAACGACAATTTCCGAATGCTCCAGTTACATCTATCTAGGTCGTGAAATCAACATGATGAACGACCTAGCCCCAGAGTTGAGCAGGAGGAAACGAGCGGCTTGGGGAACGTTTAAGAGCATCGAAGATGTAGTGAAGAGGACAAAGAACATCCGACTCCGTGCCCACCTTTTCGACTCGACAATTATCCCTGCCCTAACGTATGCAGCAGAAACCTGGTCGCTACGTAAGCAGGATGAAAGATCACTTGGAGTTATCGAACGCGCAGTCGAAAGGTCGATGCTAGGAGTATCCCGTATTTCGCAAATGAGAGAAAGGATCCGAAGTTCCGACCTACGTCAACGATCGAAAATCAGAGACGCCGTTCTACACGCCAGGATATCGAAAATAAGGTGGGCCGGACACGTGATGCGCTTCAACGACAACCGATGGACGAGAGCCGTTACCGACTGTATTCCTCGGGACGTCAAGCGCTCTAAAGGAAGACCACTGACCCGTTGGTCCGATTTCTTCACGAAAGCGATGGAAGAAAGATATGATGCTCAGCGAATTCCTAGAGCGAGGAGGACCCACTGGGCTACTCTTGCACGCGATAGGGGAAAATGGAAGAGTTGCTGGTACCCGCTCGAGTCACTCGACGATCAACGGGACGACAGGTGATACAGGTGAATATTTGAATGACCCTTCATGAAGAGTTAATTAGTCCCGTCGCATTTTTCACCTGTTTTATTGCTGTTTTATCACTTATGCCAATAGTGACTGTGAACTGAGAAGCTAAGATGAAGCTTTGCGCATTAATTTCTTTTTTTCCCTTCATATGCTTTTCAGATTTGATACTCGATCCTGACTCTTACGTATATCTGGCGGCAATAAACGCACTAGCCGAAGCTGCATGTTATGGGTCGACTTACCTTCGTGAAATGATCACATTGTTCAAGAATTTCAACGGTACGAAAGCTACGGACGCTAAGGTAAGGTGTCGTTCATCGCAATGTTGACGATATGGATTGATTCCCATAAATCATGATTACATCGCGCTTTTCAGTTCTAAATAGGTATGGCGTATATTTTAGTGAGCTTTCCTATCTGAGGAAAAAAATTGCGTGATCGACGGATCATTGCCAGCGCGTAGAAATTTCGCGTTCTGCAGGAATAGTATTTGTTTTTTTTTCTACTGATTAAAAATTTTTTGTGACTATGAAACGATCGGGTGATAGAGATTGCACAGATGGAACAACAGTGTGTTTGAGTTCACTATTCATGTTCTTCTTTGCCTTGAATCTTCAAAAATATGAAGGTCATTTTCGTGCTTTTTTGTGAATTTAAATTCAAGTAGATTCCATTTGACGTAGTATTTGGCGGGTTTATTCATTTATTCAGTGTCTCCTATAGAACGACTACTCAAAGTGTTTCCTACCAGCCTGTGAAGTTTTAGGATACTCAAAGCACCCTGCAATGTAGAATTATCTGCAATCATGAATAGCTCGAGAAGGAAATAATATTTTTGAGAACTAGGTTATAGGTTTTTTCTTTCAGGCAGATGAAAGTGGATAGCCATAGGCTGTAAATATGCTCATGTAATTTGTAGATTCAAGCCGCTTACGAGAGTTCAGAAGATGTTGCTTCTACCGTTAACACCGATGTTATTCTTCGTTCCAGATTATGCGAAGTGCTAGGGAAAGTATTTCGTGTACTCGGTATTTTGTGCACTTTTATTCGATTACCTTTTCCATTTTCGTTTTGAAACCTCATACTCAGAGCGCTGAGCTCTTCAATGTGGATTTTGAAAAGTGACTTGATTTCCATCGCAGAAGATCTTCTAGTGTCTATATGATGATAATATATCTAGGTGATATGAGTCCTATCTGGATGGATGAGTCAGCTGGAGTGTTCTTGTCATGTTTAACTGATAAAGATGAAATCATCAGAGCAAGTGCTCTCTCCTCTTTAGCTGAGCTTATTTTGGCTTGCCGTGGCCGAAATATAGAAAAATATCTTGAAGAGGTGAATTTTCCTCATCTTGGTACGTGGTCATAATTTCATTTTTGATTCATTATTATGTATAGCTGTAGGTTCTTTTCGTTGTGGAACGACTTTTAATCACCGATACTAGCGCTTTGGTGAGGCGTTCAGCTGTGAATCTTCTCCGTCAGATTATCAAATCGTGTGATACGGACATATTTGAGGTGTTTCATGACATTTTTTGCTGCATTTATCTTCAGACATTTGAAGAACGGTCGCAGATATATATCCAATCATTTTGGGTGATATAGAGAACTTTAACCATCGGACAGCAATCGATCGTATAGCATATACAGTTATAACATCGTACAACAGCAAAAAAGCAGTTGAATAAAAATTTGGTCGGTTACGTATATCCAATATCTGTCAACATATCGTGGGTGCAGGCCTATATGTGCTTACCAGGCCAAACCGTTGATGGTTGGTTGCTCATTGAATGTGAAATCTGTATCGCAGAAGGAGTGATAGCAGAAAAGGAGCCCCAATACTGCGATAGGCTAGCACATGCCTCCGGAAAGCGTGATTCACGGATTCGATTCACACTTGAGAAGTTAGGGTTCTGCATATCACTCAACATTATCGGGTATATGTATTTTTAACATCATATCATTGCTGAAAAGTAGTTAAATAAAGGAATTCTTGTTGACTACGAGTTGCAGGTAGTTGGAGGTCGCTTACGAGATCTACAAAGGGAATTGTTACGTCTATGGCGCCGAGACTCCGACCACGTTGTGCGTCTGCATGCCGAACTGGCACTTGAAGAACTGCGTGCTGCTGTAAAGGCCGTAATTAGCCAAGAAACTGCCTGTCCAAATCGTGTCGTCTTGTAATTCTATTTGATTGGTTTTTATTTGTTGCAAACTTTTGTTGAAGTCACCATTTCACTGCCTTAACACTAAAATAATACGGGCATGATAAACGTGATTCTAAATTATGACTCACCTTTCTTATGATACTGGTAAGAGACCGTATTGTATCGCTTTAACTGGTGTTTACAGCGGATTTCGTTGCATTGTACTGTTTTCCAAACGAAATGCTACATAGAAACCGTTTTTCCCCGTTAATGTCTAAGAAGGTGGATGTAGCAGCTGTAGCGGCTAAAGTGCAGGAATTCTACTCAACAAACAATCCAGATCAACGGAAACGTCTCGATGAAGACTTATGCTCGTTCAAAAGTAGTAAGTGATTTATGTTCTTTTGTTAAAGCGTATGTTCTTGAGTATCCATACCGCGTTAAGGATAGTTTTCTAAGGATTCCCATGCGAGGATACGGTTGCGGCGTGTATTCTGTTGATGGGATCACGATATCCTGGCAATGTACAGTATTTCGCCGCGATTTCGATGTATGAGACAGTTCGTCATCGATACGAGGAATGCGTTGCAAATGTCACTTTGGTTGGTCAATTTTCAAGCGTAATTTTTTCCCCGAGAAAATTCGAGAAATCTAGATGGAAGTGCTGAAGTCTTTTCTGATTGAAAGTCTAACATCGAACGCGCATGTCCAAATGCAGTCGATTACGAATAAATTATCATCAACTCTTGCAATACTTTCTTTGTATTGTATGCCTGATGTATGGTCAGATCCAGTAGCGACGCTAACGAACATTTGGGCTGCTCAACCAGAACTTCTACTTAGGTGTGTTTGATGTTGGTTTGTTATTATCTCGGTATATACTGCATTGTTTTTTCTTGTTCTCAGGGTACTTGCGGAAATTGCAGCAGAATTTTCAAATATACAGATGCCTCTTACTCAGAGGAGTAAGCTTAAGACGGAACTTCACAAAACTTCTGAGGTTAGTGAACGAAAACCAAATCAAATGTTAAGAATCTCAAATTTCTATTTTATCAAGCTAGGTAAGGATTCTTCAGTAGGAAGCTGTCATTCTTAAACAACACATTGTCGTTAGCCGTTCTTATTCCATTGGAGAAATAAATCATCATCTCTATAGGCAAACGCTCAGAATTATGTGTGGTTTTTTTTTTGAAAAGTTTGGAGTTTTCCCGAAAAGATTATCGAGAGTACTGCTAAAGATATATTTAGGACATTATACGTATTATTTCCACTGTTATGGGAGCAGATGATGCATCACCATCCACTAGGCAGGCGGCAGTTGAATGTGTGGAGCAATGGGTGAAGTTACCAGGGATAGGATTACATCAATGGGCTCCTGTGCTTTCGGTTGTCTTCGGTGCTGTTTCTGAAGACAGGTACGGCGTTATAAGCTTCTTCTTAATTCTAGTATTCTAAATCGTGCATTCTTACAGCGCCGCTCTCACTAACCTCCTTAACCTACTAGCAGCAAATGACGAGTTGACTTCCATTGATCAACTTGTTTATGACATTTGTCACTACATTACCACCTCTCTTGCTCAGGTTTGTTTTCGTTGTGGATTTGATTATTGCTTTTAGTAAGGGTAAAGAACTATTGTTTGGTTTTTGTCTAAAAATGTTGTGTGGTATAGTCCATCCCTGCACTTGCACTTTATGATCTAGTACTTTTCTTATTATGTTGTTCACAAGAATAGATGAAGTAGACGCAAAACTAGGCAGGAGATGATAGTTTTTGAATACTAAGGTGCTGTGTACAGAATGGCAATTATAGCAGAATATCCTTATATAGACCTAATCAAGCCGAAGTCCTTGTAACTGGGAGAGGTCGGCTGTGGCCAACTGGTTAGTGATGCTTGATACGTGTTAACCGCTTCTTCTCTCTTTATTCCCCAACACTCTCCGGCAATCAATCAAGGAACTTTCTAAGGGACACTCTAGCCTTGCTGTTGTTGAGATT
Organism: Parelaphostrongylus tenuis; assembly: GCA_019055375.1. NCBI lineage: Eukaryota > Metazoa > Nematoda > Chromadorea > Rhabditida > Metastrongylidae > Parelaphostrongylus > Parelaphostrongylus tenuis. The sequence goes on along the minus strand of JAHQIW010006847.1, from coordinate 220,285 downwards.
GGAAGGAGATCTCTCCGATCAGTATTTTGTGACATTCTGTAGACGAAATTCACAGGTGAGCGTTGACTGCGACGAGAAGAATGAAATGGTAGAAGCACTGATCCGGACTGTAAAAATGTGATAAAAGTCATTTAAAATGAATGAAAATAAGTCATCATTGAAAACTTTGTCAATATTCGTTCATTTCTGTCTAAGAAAACTATTCATTTTTAGAAGATCGCAACAGATCTCGCAGATGATATTCTCAGTGAGGATGTCGTATCTCTTATCTCCGCTGTCTGCAACATAGCCGTAGTCTCTGTACCAACATTGATAAGGAATTATAAACACAATCCAGCTTTATTATGGTAGTTTAAAATCTCTCTGTTTAATACATTTATGATTTTTTTTTACTCCATATATTCCCTTCATATAGTTATTATTTACTGCACATATTTTTTCACACTTTTGAGTTAGATTTCCGATAATTAATTAAATTTTAGCGATCTTTGCTCATTATTCACGAGTATATGTTCATGTCAAGGGTCCTACGCTGTGGATGAACTGATTTCTGATTTACCGTCGTCATTTTTTATGACCCTCCGTGAACATATAGCATCAGCCGCTTCTGGTAGCAAAAAAGACGACATGCACAATGTGGGCTATCTTTTTGTATTTTTTTTTCAAACTGTTTGAACCTCAAATTCTATGGAAATGCAACGTATGGTTGCAGTTTTATTTTTCTTTTTCCTATCAGTTTTATTTGAGATTGCATCGTCTGTAAGTACATACTACGCGGAAGTCTGCCGATCAGCTATCGACAAGCTTTCATATCCCGTAATCGATCGTTTTGATGAGTACGATAAGCAGCAAAGGGAGCAATTCCACAGGTCATCTTATTTTTAGTCTAAACTCTATTTATTATTCGTATGTCATAGCTCTACTTGAGGCTCAACTAGTGGCTGAGAGAGAGGCCGCATTTAGTTTATTATGGTACCTACTGGCTCACATCACTGTTTTTCCGTTATATGATATGTTTATTTGATAGATATAGAATATAGGAATGATAGCAGAAGAACAGATCTGGTAGTGCAGCAATTAGCTCGCTCTCTCGGAAAAAGGTGAAACGCGGATTTAACTCCCGCCCAAAGTCCAACGTTTTTCCTGCCACTAAAATTTAGTAGATATCACCTGTATCACATGTCGTCCCGTAAGTCGTCGGGTGACTCGAGCGGTCATCAGTAAAGCTTTCATTTTTCCCTATCGAATAGCCCAGAGAGTCCTCTTCGCTCGAATAATTCGTTGAGCATCGTATCTTTCTTCTATGGTTTTCGAGAAGAAAGCGGATCATAATGTCGGTGGTATCCCTGCAAAGCGCTGATGTCTGGAGGAATCCAGTCGGTAACGGCTCTCGTCCATCGGATGTCGTTGAAGCGCATCATGTGTCCGGTCCACCTTATTTTCGATATGCTGGTATGCAGAATGGTGTTTTTGATCTTCGCTCGTTGATTTAGGTCGGAACTTCGGATCCTTTATGTCATTTGGGAGATAAGGGATACTCCTAGCATCGACCTTCCGACTGCGCGTTCAATAACGCCAAGTGATCTTTCATACTACTTATATAGCGACCATGTTTGTGCTGCACACGTTAGGGCAGGAATAATCGTCGAGTCGAAAAGGTGGTCACAGAGTCGGGTGCTCTTTGTCCTCTTCACTACATCCTCGACGCTCTTAAACGTTCCCCAACCCGCTCGTTTCCTCCTGCTCAACTCGGGGCTAGATCGTTCATCATGTTGATTTCACGACCTAGAAAGACGTAATTGGAGCATTCGGAGATTGTCGTTTCGTTGAGCGTGAATGAGGCATTCAAAACCAATTCGTTCCTCATTAACATCGTTTTCGAGGCCAATCTTTCCACAGGCATTGTCAAAATCGGTCAACATTTGTTCTGCTTGGCTCATGCTTGGTGTTATGAGGACGGTATCAGCGAAGCGGAGATGGTTTAATTGTCGAACGTCAATTTTCACTCCCATATCGTCTCATTCTAAGGTTTGCATGACATTTTGGAGGGAGGCATGAATAATTTTGGCGAAATTGTATCGCCTTGTCGAACTCTCTTTTTATGTCGATGGTGATATTGTTGTAGAATGGCGATATTTTGTTTGTGAAATCTCGATATAGCTTACGAAGGATCGTTGCTCACCGAATCCATGGGTGTCTAGAGTCTCTATAACCGCTTCTGTTTCCATTGAGTTTAAGACTTTCTTCAAATCGATGAAAGTAAGGCAGAGCAGTAATTATACTCTTGTGAAATTTTAATGAGCTTTGTGATCGTGTGGATGTGTCTATAGTACTAAATCCTTGTCGCAACCCTGCTTGCTCGTGTGGCTGCCCTTCGTCCAGCGTTCTATCAATCCTGTTTAAGATGACAAGAGTGAAGAGTTTACAGACAATGGACAGCAAGTAGATTGGGCGATGATTGCCTATGTCGTGAGAATCTCCCTTTCTGAATAATAAAATGGTGTTGCTGGCTTTCCATTGATTGGGAACCTAGCATTCTGATAGGTAGCGAGTGAATAGCTGAGCCAGAGTGTTGACAGGAACTGGCGGTAGCTTCTTCAGATGTTCTGGCCTAATCCTGTCTGGGTGAGGTGTTCTATTCTTCACCGACGATGAAGCATGTCGAATTTCGGAGGGGAGGACCAGTGGATCGACAGATTCATCCTTTTTCAATTTATATGACAGTATAAGGACATGGCTAGCGTAGAGATCCGAGTAGTAGTGGTGGATGTTTTTCTCCAGTGCCCTTCTAAAAACTGTAGCGTCCCATCAGGGCCTCGGCAATCATCTGGATCTTGTTATCGACGAAACTTCGCTGGGCTTTGCAAATGCTCTTCCCAGCTTCTGCAGTTTCTGCCATAACTGCTGCTCTTCTCTCTTTAAGGTCTTCTTTTATCGCTTCTCTGCAGCGATTCGCAAGTTCGGACGTAAGGTTTCGGTTGCCTGTAGCTCGTGCTATTCTGTGTTGACGTATCAGCTCGAGTGTCTGCGGAGACAAGCGTCTCTTCGTGACCTTAGGTCTTTCGGCTTTCATAGCGCGAACGGGAAGATATTCAACTAGTAGATCGTAGTCTTCGTCGATGTTGTCAACAACGGTATCTTCCCAAGAGCTGACTAATGATTTGAAGGCATCCCAGTTCGTGGCAGTTCTAGGATTTCGTTGTTTGCGGTTTTTTCTTCTTTCTGCGAGAAACGGAACGTTGCATGAAGGAGGTGATGCTCTGATCTCATGTAGGACTTAGAAATAACACCCACATCGCTTAGGCAAAACCTTCTATCTAATAAGATGTGGTCTATTTCGTTATGGCATTCTCTGTTGGGAAACTCCCACGTCTATCGTTAAGAGTAAGGTTTTTGGAATTGTGAGTATAATGGATGGTTTGGGTTGTCATGATAAAGTCAGCTAACCTCTCACCCTGTTCATTCCATTCTAGTCCGTGGATCCATATGTGACGTTTTTCAGGCGTTCTTCGGGGTCCAGTTTTCGCATTAAAATCCCAACAATGAGCTTGCAGATTGTATAGTCGTCTTCTTTGAAGAATTTTTCAAGGTCCATACAGAACGCTTAGACTTCATCTTCGTCATAGCCTGAAGTTGACGCGTAAGCAACGAAGATGGTCAATGCCGGCATTGATCTGCATTGTTTTAGCCACAGTCGTCCGATACGAGTTGTTAGTTGATCAGATGAATCGATGTTCACGATCAGATTCGATTCGACGAGGACGCCAACGCCACCGACACTTCTACTATCACTTGTTCCATGAAATAGTTGTTCTCGGTGTCATAAAGAGCGTGAAAAGGATGGCGTTTTCTCGTCTCAGCCAGGCCAGTGACGTCGTACCTTATCCTTGCTTGAATCAATAGATCTTCTACAGCAGATTCGTGAGCAAGTGTTCGTGCATTGTAGGTACAGATCGTCATTTTAGTTCGTTTCAATTTTCCCTGCCTAGTTTGGTCCTGAAATCTTAGTAGCCTCTCCGTACCCGTCTTACCCGGCGCTACCGTACCGGGGCTCTTTCGGGGTCTGGGGAATGAGGCCCATATTTATTGCTGTTTTTTAGCATTCTGATACCAAACACCTTGCTTTCTGGGCTCTTTACGTGGGGGCTGGTACTTACGAGTAGCTAGCCAGTCTTCCTCGGATGAGGGGAGAAGCTTATTTGTTGCAGGCTACTTTTAACCGCCTCCCATGTACTTCCAATCCGCTTTATTGCATGGTTTTGGCGGACTTGACTCGTAGAAATAGAATTTTGTCAAATCGTCTATACAGGAGCACGGGGTTCATCCGCTGAATCCACCTGTGTCTCTGGGATGCCCAAGATCGCTTTTGGCTTGCGTTTACTTTCCCTACCCGCCAGCTGGGGACGCGCCACGTGTTATCTCGACTAAGCGGGCGGAGTTCTTTGAAGAGGGAGGTCCGTGGTTTGGATATAAATTTACAAAATCATACCAATGCTGAAAATCAATTGATAAAAATTCCTGACACATATAGATATCGAATGGTCCGAAGTGAGGTATCGATTGACGCTTATTTCATCACAGGCAAAGATACCTTGAAATTTCTCAATATGGAATTGGAAGCATCCATTGCTAAGGGGGATTTATGCAGGTGAGCATTTTTGTGATGATAAATTGTACTGTTTTTACTTGTAAAGATATTGTAGAACTGAATGCATAATGTATCTGTGGGAGACCGTGGCCGATTACCTTTCGGAGTCAGATTACCTCGAGATCTATGACAATCTTAAACTTTGCATGCAGTTATCTGGCCTTGGTGAAGGCACTGATGAAGATCGATTAGCTAATACTGTTATGAAACATCTCTATGCTCTCTCCCATCTTATACAGGAGCACGACGACGTGGGTGATTTGTTTAATTTTATTTTTCCTTTGGAGTTAGAGTATCATTCACAATTCTGATATGTTCTTCGCCCCTCAATTCAATTATCGAAGATCTAGCGCCTTTTTGGAAAACTTAGTACATTCACTTGGGCTGGAACTTGGGGGTTCTATACGATAGGGAACGCAAAAATCAACGAAGTCATCAATGTTTGAAGCAATTTCCATGTAGAATCCTTTTTTTAAATCACTTTTAGCAGTGGTATGATGTTTCAAATATACCCATTGATGTAGACTGATGTTCAAAACTTTCGCGTCACGCGGGACTAGAACACGGACCTCACTTTTTCCGGGAACGCGTGGTATATCCATTACACTACTGACGCCCATTTTGCACACCAATCTTTCTACGCTGCAGCGCATCTAACTGTCAGCCGCCAGCCATCAACATCGTGGCCCGGGTAGTCGGTCTCGACATTGAACTCTGTCACGCTGACAGATATTGGGTATTGAAGATCAAATGAAATCCTTTTTGTTTATTCAAGTGGTATATTTGAAACATCATACCCCCGTTAGAAGCGATTAAACAAAAAGGATTTCATTTGATCTTTAATATCCAATATTTGTCAGCATGACTGCGTTCAATGCCGACCACCTGAGCCAGGCCGTTGACGGCCGGTGGGTGACAGATAGATGCGCTGTAGCATGGGAAGATTGGTGTGCAAAATTCGCGTCTTTAGTGTAACGGATAAAGCACGCGCTGCCGGGTAGAGTGAGGTGCAAGTCGTAGTCCCGCCTGACGCGAAACTTTTGCACATCACTCTACATCAAAGCAGTTTCAATACTTTACTGTCCTAGGCTTTAATCGTTTCAGCAGTAAATTGTACTCGAATATATGAATTTCTGAGCGCTAATGCATTTTCTGTTTTCAGGCCATGTATCTGGAAGGGCATGTCATTCGCCTAATCCTCCCATTTGTATCTCGGAAAGCTGTTAGCAAAGAAGCATTGCGGACTCTTGAAAAATTTGTTTCAGAGCGTTCAAATGGAGTAATGGTTCTGTGCTATTCGATAATTTTAAGCATGTCATCTCTCTACTGTTTCAATTTGCGTATTTTTAGCTTGTCGGCGATGATATATCGCAAATTTGCTACACGTTCTTTATGGACGAGTCTAACACAGAGACCTTGAGATTGACGGCGTTGAAATGTATTGGCTATGTCTTGTCCATGAAGCCTAGCCACGATATTATGGTTTGCCTAATCCTTTCAATTCTTTATCATGAAGTGGTACAGAGTCGTTACAGACAATTTTGAATAATATTATGGCACCGCACTTACGAGACCTGGAGATTGGAGAGTGTATACAATCTGGGGAAGCATTGGAGAACAAGAAGTTTCAAATAAGCATTTTCTCTTGTTTGTTTGCAAGCCTGAATCATAAGGGAGGAGGTAGCCGTACCTTTCAATATTGTTTTTTTTTTCTTTTGAGTAATGAGGGTTGTTATCGGTTAGCTTTTAAGCACCTTCGACAAGTCTGAGTGATCCACCAAGTGTAGTCATTTTCCGCCAGATATTTCCACTGTTTCAACGAATTCTTGAGATGCAAGTAGTGCCCATATCAATTGGAGACAAGGTTTCTTTTTTTTTTCAGGAATTTTCTATAATAATAGACCTGTTATCTCAAGATCACCTCCATTTCAGGTTTGTGATGCAGTGCGTAATGCAGTGTCCAATTTTCCTCCGGAACATCTACCTCAAATGTTCCCATTAGTCTCACAACTTCTAAATACCGCTTTGTTTACTAATCCTGCAGCTGGATGTTCCTTAGCTAAAACCGCCGTTCTGGTTAGTGTACATTCCTTCATTACTTCGTAGTTTAGAATTTTTCTTTCGATTAACGAAGATTTTCACGAAATTTTTAATGTTTTACGTCTTTCTGCACTTTCCAACGCAACTCGTACGGATACGTTATCTTCACCAGTTCATCATAAAATGTTTGGTACTCACAGTAGAAAGGCTATATTTTATCTGGAAAACCTTGTAAAGCTGCAGAGAAGAGGTTGTCCCTAGGCTTTTGACCGTTCTTGTTACTTTTTTACTTTCAGGTATTTGGATATGACTCTTCAACAACACCACAACTGTGCGCTGCTATAAGGCAGTGGTTAGAGTCGTTTGCTCATAATATGCCTTCACAGGCAATCGAAGAGTGGTTGTCACTAATTTACCAGGTGTAATAATGATTATATAAAGTAATGACAGTGAAATTTGTGACAGTTTTAGTCAGCAAAGAGGAGAAAAAAACAATTTTAGTTGGAATTTCCGTAGAATCTGAAGTGGAAGAGGCTATGAGAAAAGTACTACGAGGGTTTGAAATAAAGATCAGTAACTGCCACGTTTAGATCATGAAGAAGAATTATAAAACACTGCGTGCTAACGGAGAAGACTCATTACCTGCAATTTCAAATGCAATTTTGATTGCTGGCCAAGTATGCATGGTTTTATCAATACCTATAGATGTACAACGTTTGAGTAGAACGTTATAGTTCCATCTGTAAGGTCCAGGGAAATCATCATTTTTCTTAGACATCAGTTTTAGACGTTAACAGAGTCTCAAGAGCCATGTGTTGTACGGTTAGCATCGCAAGTGTTAGCCGTCATTGCAAATCAGTCGATTTCTTATGGTGATGAAGGTCCACGCTTAATCCTTGCTAACCATGGACCAGCACTTGTCAAGGTAAGCTTTGGTGCTACAGTCAGTCTTCGAAGCAGGAAAGTTGGAAGTTGATTGCCAGAATTACTTTTAAGGCAATATTTGTCCGCATACAAGTTGAGCTCATAAGAGCTACTGTCGAGTCGTTGTCCGAAGTGCTGTTCTTTTTCATGAAAGAGTTCTCCGCAGAAACAAGGTTAAGCTCAGTGATTGATTTCCGAAACTTAATGTATTTTCAAAAGAAAATTCTCGAAGAAAAGTTTGTTATAGACGTGTGCTAGATGGGTTAGACCATGGCGACTCTCCACTTGTGGCTGCACTATTCAGGGAAATTGGTAATTTACGTAATTTCAAAGCAGATGACTCTCCGACTAAACATGGCGTCACGGAAAGGTGCTTGTTCGTAATCACTTAGGTAATGAATATCTATGTCTGTAACTTTATCCGTCATTCAAAACTCAAAACCTTTCACTTTTGTTTTTGTTGAAGAGTAATAGTTCGTTATTATAGGAGCTACTGTTACGCATTAATTTGCAGGGATGATCATGGTATATTTCAATCTATCTCTAAACTCATAAAAAAGCTCCCGAGCCGAAGGATTGGTATCTGGTCAGATTTGCAGTGCTAAGCATGTTGCATGATAGCTGTGGCTTAGATTTATCAGGGAAAGATCACAATCATTTACCTGTATAATAGCCGTATTTTCATTTATAACAATTTCATATGTTCACTAAGATCATATAGCTTATTCAAATATTAGGTCAGGAAGTAGATTACGTCTCAAAACACTTGTGCTGCTTAGCGTTTTCCTATGTAAAAATTGGAATGCCATTCTATAATATTGTTGTACGGGTGCGTGTATCTAGAAGAAACCAATGAATAATCGAGAATGTTGTAATCATTAAAAATTCCTGGTTTTTTACGCTGATTTCAAGCTAACAGGATTAGTTTACCAGGAAAAGAAACGCTACAATTGAAAATGTGAAAAAAGTCACCATCACTTGTCTCCGTGTTAGTGGTTGACGGTACAACAATTACTTCACGTTGGGTAGCGTAACATCAGTCTTTCCTTTTTCTAGAGGCTGAGTAAGGGCCAAACACTTTGATAGCCTCAACGAAAAATTCGAAGATTGGGTTTCTCATAGTTTGCTTTCGTAGACCGCAAACGATTGTTCGATTAGTTGCAGCATTCACTGATGTACTGCAACAATAAAAGTTGTGAATAACTTAAACCTTTTCAATTTACAAGGGTTGACGATGTCCTCATGGTACGATAGTTGGAACTCTCAGGCATGGATATCATGGGATTCCGAAGAGAACTACGCTTGATCAGCACACATATCTACTATACTTAACACTGAAGTTGAACCTACACAACACGAAAGGCCCAACTATCAACTGACCTTATAAGCAAGTGACCAGAGTGATGAGATCATGTATATGCATAGAATTTCCATTTTTACGTCTTATTTTCGAGTTTGATGTTTGACCGAAACACATCAGGAGCTCTATAGCTCAATCTTTCCGGTCCGTCATGTTTGTGATACTAACATCACAATTTGTGAATGTTTTTCGTGTTTTATGTGCACCTACTATAGAACCTTGTCAATCTATTCGTTTTCACCGACGTATACACTCTTTCATGTAAAGAACAGTAAATTACTCAGTAAATTTTTCGAGGTCAAAACTAAGACACTGTAACATGCAAGCTGTTGATCTTCTCCTGATGCTGGAATGGAAGTGACAATCACTTTAAATCACAACAATAACGAAAACATGGAACAAATTTTCACACAATTTCTAGTAAGACGGAGTATGTGAAGTCAGAACGGAGTTTGCTGAGGTCACGTAGGCGAGAATGGAATGTTGGCAATATTTTCTAAATGGGTATGCTGGTTAGTAGTTCCATATATTGTTAAGCAGTAAAGAAAGAGTGGAAGGACTTACTTGAACTTTGGCTTTGAACACTAGGAGCTGCGTACTTTTCGTAGATAGCTGGTTGGTAAAATTATTTCTGTACATCCTGTTGAGCAGTTTTCATATCCGTGAAGATTTCAAGGCAGTAACGAGACAAGTCATATGATAATTGAAGTAGTGACATTATCAAACCGTATATATCCTGCAACACATATACGCACACATATACAATTTATATGTGCATGTACATACATACGTATATATATATATATATATATAATGTATACATATCTATATATATATATATACATATATATATACATATATATATATGCGTAGATGTATGTATGATGTATGTATGTATGTATGTGCATATTCATATAGTTCTATTCGGTTATGAGGGGACAGATGAAAAACCGAGCTCATTCGCTGGACAGGAACTTTCCATAGGAGTATTAGTGAGCATTCGAAAGCTGAGACCCTGAGACCTCAAGGACTACAGCCCTGCGTCGCCGCTTAATCAAAATACCCCTCCATAACGCTGTGAAGTCCACACAAAACTATGTCGCAGATGCGCTTGTTTCTCGCCGGACAGAGCTTTTTCTTTGAACTATAAGTAATTCGATAGCGTAATTGTAGCTGACTCCCACGCTGTGCTTATATCCTGAAAAGACGGTTTCTCTGCAATGCTGCAGATAAAATAAGTTGAATTCGATGTGTGAGAAAGGTGGCCTTTGGCCAATTAATGTGCCGCCGCGTGAGGCGACCAAGTTCGATGATGAAGTGATCATTGATTTTTCGGGCATATCAACGTTTAGGAAGTACTGCGTCAGCAGAACATGTGGCCGCTTCACGCACCGGCACGTGAATTAGCCAAAGACTTTGCTTACACGTGCGAATTCAACTTATTTTACCTGCTGCGTCGCAGAGAAACGACTTTTCAGGATATAAGCACAGCGTTGGAGTCAGCTACCATTAAGCTATCGAATGATTGTTAATAGTCCAAAGAAAATGCTCTGTGCGACGAGAAATATGCGAGTCTGTAACGCGAGAGATCTACTTCTGTAGCAATGTCAAGAAAAGGCTTCTTGAAAAATCGGCGACGTGGAGCTGTAGCCTCAAGTCTCAGCTTTCAAACAGCTACTAACACTACTCTAACACTACTGTGAAAAATTTATGTCCACCGAAAGAGGTCGATTTTCATTAGTCCCCTCGTAACCGGACAGAACCTTGCATATTTATGTATGTATACATATATATATATATATATATATATATTATATATATATATATATAGATATATATATATATATATGTATACTATACAAGTATATGCTCCGAAACTGTATATATATTTTGTAATTTATTGTATTTTAGTCGCTCCGAGATACGGAACGATTAAACAGAAGAAAATACTCATTTATTCAAACTATGCCGAGGTTAATAAACAGTCGGTCCAGAATTTCTACATAAAAGTACCACTGCTATATGTTGAATAGATCTATTCATCCTCATTCTGCATAATTTTTGAAACCAATTATTACTCTATGATGGGATGATAGGACTTTTTCCTGTTTTTACAAATTTGCTCTCCAATAAGAAAATAATGATAAAAAAAAGTGTGCACGTAAAAATCCAACTTGGGCAAAATTCCAATACTGAAGATTGCGATATTACATGAGATAGAAATATAAGAAAGCGAAGGTTTTTCTCGAAATACCTCCGTGTCAGTGTCCATGAAAAAAGATGACATCAGTCCTCTGAGATAATTCTTGTGAGCATTTATAACAGCGTCCAGATCAATAGCGTCATTGATCCAGCAACGTAGTCGACCGAACCACTGTTCAACCTGGAAATGCTCCATACAGTGCTTGATTTGCTCAAGGAAACACTGCACGACGCACAGTGACCTTTCTGTCAGCGCAATTAAAATCACTGAGAGCATCGTGATCCATAGTGCGCGGTTCTTGTTAATTCATTAGGATTTCCTCTTCCGTTCCAAAAAAAGTCCAGCTTTGTCTTATTACTTTGATATTTCATGTTTTTCTACACACTCTCTCTCTCATGTTTTTAGCGCCTATGCGTCAAGAAAAGCAGCAATATACTGCGCGCACTGCATGCGATGTAGACTTTTTTTTGACAAATCTCAGATATTTTTCTATACTTGTATGCTTGAAGAGCTGAGATTACTATAAAATTTTGAAAGAGACTTTGTTATATCATTCTCTATGAATATTAGTTTTCTAGATCCATTCTGTATTACCAATAAACCTGCCATAATGTTCAATCAACAGGCTCAGTTCAATCAGCAGTGCGAACCGTCATCTCTTGTTCGTTCCTTAGCGCACCATAAAGGTCTTTCAAGAAAGCGAGCTTAGTATTAGAATATCTGTTTTGCAAGCTATCTAATGACTGCTAAAGTCTGATGAGAAGTCAAGCACAGATGAGACGAGCATACAACACACGGTGGAGGAGGAAATAACTTCCTCTTCGCTGCTACAAGCGCGTTCAGGCCTATTCTGGAACCAAGTACACATTGAAATCGTCGTTCCACAAGCCATCTAAAGACTACTGAAAAATTTGGTGAAATACGCTGTCTCCGCGAGGAAGGCCTCTAAATACTAGAGTACATTAAGATACACGCGGTGCCCAATGGACAAACATATTCTCGACTACGAGCATTACTTTCGATATGTACGCTGTAGCACATTAAAGACAGCATATATCGACATCATTACGCATGATTTTTATGGCTTGTTTTGCCTCTTCCCCAGTAATCTTTCATTTTCTTACCTTTCGTCCTTTTCCATTTCTTCACCTCTGTTCCTCTTATAACTCTTTTCCTTAAATATATTCAATACACAACAATACCTCGGTGCACCTACACCCTTCACATCTACGGCTTTGTCCTCCATATTTCGCTCTGGATAGACTTGGCACTACTCCCTCCCACCTTTTCCACTTCAAACCTCCAGCAACAACTTACTTAAACTCCTCTTGTTAAAATCTCTCTGCAACAGGTACCTAGCACGCTCTTCATATGCTTTGCCCTTACATTTCCGTCTTTCGAAGCTTTCAAAAAATGGCTGAATTGACCATACAATCATATTTTTCCAAAGACATTGTGATTAGGGACTTGAAAGTTAAATCAGCAACAGGTTTAGGTCAGCAAACAGTTAGCAGCATGAAACCTACACTACTCATTGCTTCAAAAGAACGTGTTTGACGAACGATTTCAAATGCATCTAGAAGGACATTGAAACATGAAGTACTAAGACAAAATCATTGAAATAAAAACGAAATCAAAGAGAATGGAGTGAGTAGACATACCACTACTATGATATATGTTCGTATTTTCAGCAGTATCCGTTCGAAGACAGATAACAGATGTGAAACGAGACGAAGAACAACAATGGACTCTGAAAGTTATCCATTGGCCGTTGCATGCTTGTGAATATATCCATAAGGAACTCAAAAGCGAACCTTTTGTGAACTTAGACGTACTCTTTGCACTCAGTCTTCCATCATTGACCTTATCCGATATCATCAATAAGCACATTTCCACTGGCCAAATAAAGTGGAAGAGAGACTCGTACCTTAATGACCTCATTTAGGGACACAAATTCCACTTATACTATGGGAAAAAACCAATGAAAAGCGCACTCCTTTTCAGTGGCATTGAAGATTTCCCCTATGGGTCCGTTTGGACGATATACAGGCCGAAGTGGATGCACGAATTGTAAACGTGAAGAAGTATTAGGAGAATCAATAGCCTATATAGGATCATGGATTAGGCTAAATTTCTGAAATTTCTAAAACTGCGTGTAACTTGGAGACTTTGAATATACCGATGAAAATGTGTCCAAATTGATTTTGAAAGGGAAGCGTCGAACAGAACTTGATAAGGTTACAGCAACCATGAGGGCTTCATTTGCGTCTCGTTGTGACAATTTGCTGCGAAGACCATGTGTGCGCTCACTTGAAGTTGTAGCAATCAGAAATATTTTAGCAAACACTGAGTAGTAAAACCAAACCAGAATTGCTGATATAGGACGTGGGAGAAATTAGTATCATGAAGAAGCAGGAAATTGCGAGCGACGTCAAGATGAGCTAACAACTGGTGGTCAGATACAAAGCTGTGCACAACACTCCCACATACAAGCAGACAAACTTCTCGTACTACACTTTCCAGCTTATATCGTTCACCTAAAGTTCTCTAGAAAATGAGTAGAAAATAAATCAAATAAAGTAGTATGGAACGTAACCGTAAACTATGACTTCCACAGTGAATAAATCTTCTGAATAATGGTACTTTACCTTGCACATAAAGCGACTTCGGGCTCAACGTGGCTATAATTGCCCTTGCCTTATCAAGATTATCGGTACCCTTTCTCTCGTCGACAGATTTCCATGATTTAGCAGTTTTCAGTATCTGAAGCACACAAACAGCATGTTAACAGTGCGTGTTAGCAAATATCGCTTAACTTACGTATTGAGAAACCCAATGAGGAAAAAATGATGGAATCCAGTGAAGTTCGTACCCATCAATTGGACAAAGTGAGATCATTAGCTAAAATACTTGCTTTTTTTTCAAGACTTGAAACTACTACGTAGTGAGATATTGAATCAGAGCTGCGAATATTTGCTGATTTTTCTGAATGGAAAGCACATGAAAACGAGAAATTCAACATTGCGTGTACTAGTTAGTCATGATGGAAATTAACATTCTGTAAACATGCTTAAGCATGGCGGAGTATTATCACTAGCATCCATGTAAAATTGAGGTAGTCCTTCTAATGCCATCTAATAGCTTTTTTTGTGTTTTTTCTTTTTTTTTTTCTGAGAACCATACAATAGGACGACTGTCTCAGAAAACTAGTTGATCGAGGCTTTCTCTGGCTGGGCCAAAAAAACTATCGACAAGGCAGGTACACGTAAACATTTCGCTCCAATCGCACGATCTATTTGGGTCAGGCGAAACGTGTTAAAACGTTCGTTGTGTGGACATCACAGAGTAAGTTGCTGTTTAGATAGCAAAGAGAAAAAGATGTCACTAAAAATACCTATATGGAATCTCATCGCTGACATTCCATTGTTAAGAAACAACAAAGTCTTTAAAAATTTGAATTTTACTGTATAAGTACTCGATTATAATGGAAAGCGCACCGCCATCCGAAAATGGGCCACCATCCCTAACATATTGCATGGATCACATTTGAATTCAAGAATTTTATTATAGACGGATAGATCTATATATAAGTGAACAGAAAACATTATCTAATACTCACAAAATGACATTTCTTTACTTCAAATCCACTCATCCACTTGATGATAGAATTACACAACACATCCGCACAACGCTCAAGTACCTTATCGACCACACTGAAAGTATGACGAAGTGCTATAACTCGAATAAAGACGGTAAAAATCTAATATACCACTATTCACTAACAAATTCTCTACAACGGAACTATACACTGTGTATAATCGCTCCAGAAGTGACGTTCCTGTTTCGTTACGAAGATTATGTAGTCTCTGTAGAATAGTTAAACGATCTCGCCAGCTTTCTACAGCGGATAATATTTGTAACAAACATAAAGGACGACACTGTAATGAGCAAAATATTACTATCCAGTCATAGGAACTAAGAACTTTGCAACAAAAGATAGACATACATAGGCAGGGATATCGCCGATGTCGTGGATGTACTCCTGAATAATCTCTCGCGATGACTAACAAAAATGCCTAAAAATTGAATTAGAGCTGAAGCTTCCTGGAAAACCTGAAGAATCTAGCCTTTTCAGATCAATGGTCTTGCGACTAGTACACAAATCAATAGGCCTTTGACTAAGCGGCTTCTATAAGGCGTTCAAAAGCGATATGTTCCAACACCGACTGTAAAGAAATGTGTTACATTGAAGTAACCCTCACATTATTAACCGACTTCAGTAACCCTCGACAGACAGAAATGAGTTGAAATGCATAAAATTAGAAGTGACACCAAGAACAATCAGTAGAAAATAGTATGCGCGTTGTTTTGATGAGAAGAAAAGACTTGATTCACTACCGAATTATATTTTAAGGAAGAGTAGCAAAAAAAATACTCTCAGAAGATCTTCACTAAGATGACCTGCACGATGACGTCATTGCTGTGTTCAGGTGGAACTCGAACGATATCAGCATGTAGGTGAGCGACTGCAAGCACACTCTCTACGACTGATCTTTGTGGCTGAAATAGCTGAATTGAGGACGTATCATCTGATACAGCGAAGTCGTATCTGGAGAGACTCAACCTCTGACAGCGAACAGGAGTCCAACACACGCATATAGCCACTACTATCGTTACGAAAGTACGAGCCCTCTAGGCCTTGTAATGCTCCACATAGTTCGCGGCATAAAATATCTTCAGGTACGCCTAAGTTGTCACAAAATCAAAGAAAGCAAGCGCGGCAAGAAGCAAATATACAGGAGTTCAGATGATAAACACCAGTGTCAACATATAGGCAGTGAAAGCAATTTTGTTCCTCTCATTCAACAATATGTTGAGCGATGTACAAGTACGAAATTGCAAATGATAGGCAAGGCTCAGAAAAATCTGAACTTACAAGATTCCTTTTAGTTTACTGATTTTATAAGTGTTCTGTTGTTATAATTATATATCCAAAGATGCCGCGTAATATTCAAGACCTTCGCTTCAAGCGTAAGTGGCAGCAAATGTCACTGTTTGGGTGAGACGCGAAATCAACTCTCGCCTGGGGTTGAAGGAGTTTCTTAACACTCAGCATCCTTGGATAAATTACAACCGTTCATGATAGGCCTGTTTCGCAAATTTATGTATAATCATTTCGCTTACTTACAAAATATTAATGTCAAATCACAATTAACAGTAACTAACTTGGTGTGGTACCCTTTCGTGCGTGAAGTGGCAGCTTGTATGGTGGTGGATATCCGTTCACAACACGCATGGACCCAATGTTTGGTGCAACATCAGGGCGATGGTAAGGAAGCTCTGACGTACCGGCACTAAATAAAAAGAATAGAATAATTGTTGCCAATATGTATTAGCCACAGTGACTCCACCTATAATTTGGAGTATATAAGATATACGTATTTCAGGAAAGTTAGGAGCCAGAAAACCCACTCTCTCATCACAGTTATCAATAATGCTATTTCAAAGCAATCATAGTGATTTGATAATTTGTATAACCCTTCTAGAAGAAAAATCAACAAATTCCAATCCAATATTCGCCGATTTGTGTGTGGAAAAAACATTTCTACAACATAATTATAGGTATTGAGACATAGCTAATCCTTTCGGGACCGTGGACCCAAGGTCTCTGCATCTCTAACTGGCAACGCTGGATGGCCTGCCCCACCTCCGCGTCTCAAACCCTCGACGTGCCGTTATCAAACACAGTAGCGCGCCGCTGTTTGACGCAACAGCTTGCTACTGTCAACAGCACGCTGGGGGTTATAGATTTACAGGATATGGAGCAAACCGTCCAGATTTGTCACTCAGAGATGCAGGGACAGTTAATCCACAGCCTCGGAAGGGTTTATTGCGTTCTTTACTACTGGTACCAGTCGACACTAAATAAATGAATGATACAATGATAACGATCTGTAAACATGGGAACAACCTAAAAAGTGGATTTCTTGCTGAAGTAGAGGAAGGAGTTTGCCCGGCTACACTGTCTTGATATGAATTCGTATGTGGTAAGTCAAAACGAACATCGGAGGAGCTGCTCTGTTCGGTAAACCTATCTGAAGATATCAACAATAATGAAAGATGTGCAACAGTTTCTAACACTTATAATTTATTTCAGTGAACATAAAAAGAACATAGAACAGAAAAGAAAGAAGAAAAAAAAAGAAATTTGACGAACCGAATCGTGGAAGCTTTCCACGGCTTGCCGATCTTCGATTGAAAAACGGGGATTTGATCACTACATCTCTAGTTTCTGATCGATCACGGCTTGACTTTGCGTAGAAAACATGGCCCTTCAAACAAAAAGGAAAACTACTTGACGTACCAAAAGATAGGCGCTACAAAACAAACTCGACTCTAACACTCACCAATCTGCACTTGATGAATACCTCAATTAGAAGCATCGACATTACGTATCGAAGAGGATGTTCGTAACACGTCAACTGTACGGATGAAAAAACTTGCACAACGAGGATCTTTGGCTTTTACTGAAAACTGAAGAGCTGCTCATAGGTAAGTTAATTCATGGTTTGTTTCCTAGAGAAGATAAACACGATTATCTTGTAGATGATGAATTAGCCGAGATCAAGAGAGACACAGTATTAAAAATAAGCGTTTCTACCTACATCTCAGCAAATTTTCTTCCATAACCAATTGGACTGGGACTCAAGCAATACACCTGGTAGATATTTCTGATCTACGAATGTGGTCTGTTATGAGCACTTATACAATGCTATATACGTGCTTCGTTCGGCTTTGGCAGCAGCGTCGTCAGTTGCACGGCGCCTCTTCGTTAACTCGATTACTCGCGGATCTATCCTTTGAAAAAGCTTTCATTTCGAGTTTTTCCTGGAACCACACTCAAATTTCATGATGCTGATAGCTATTTTTCAGAAAGGGTACGATATTTAACGACTACCAACCAAGAGAAATCGAGTGTACGCAACACCGTCGTCCAGCAGTTTTATTACTTATGGACGCGTGTAAAACGTTCGTCGTCGACTCCTCTAGGTAGGGGACATCCCCAAGGGACTGACTGACCGAGAACACACCATGCAACTGACGAGGCAACGAGGTTGAAACATGGGTACTACTGCACTGTATAAGTGCCCGTTACAGATTACATGCATGGCTCAAAATTTGGGTGTGATCTCAAAAAACACTCGAAATGAAAAGCATGACATCTCAAGCAATACTTTTCTGACAATTTATGTCTTGTCACGATTGCTTGAAACTTAGTCAGTTGTACTTATGGCCCACAGTTTTCATCATGATTACAAATTTGAGCATTGGTTTCGAAAATTTCACAAACATCGGAAGAACTTATCTTGATTGGCCGACGCGAGGTTGGTAAAGCTTATTACCGGACTACTACTACTATCACTTTACCAACCTCGCGTCAGCTAATCAAGACATTCTTTCGAGTTCCACATATCAGTGAATAATATCGAGATTTATAGATAATCAAACTTTTGCAGTGTTGTGGTTTTACAAACAATAACCGAACAAAATGGCCTAGACCAGCCAGGAGGACTCAGCGATCAGTAACCAGCACTCACGGTTATTTTTATCTTCTCTAGCATTTATTGGATACGAAAAACTTCATACAATGGGAAATAACAAAAGAGCTGTTAAAAAGCAAGGCCTCGCTCAACTCTTAATTATTCCAAGCTAATTATAACTCGAGTGAGTATTCTTGGTTTATAGAAGAAAATTAGAAAAGTGATCTAACAAACTTTTCGTGGCAAACTTCCTCAGGTTTCTTTCAGTTTCTGCGTGACTCAGATTATTCTGACAGAAGAGACTTCCACTCCAATCCATCTGTGATGCTTAAATAAAGCATTATGAAGGTCATACACTACTAAACGCACTTTTTGAGTTAGGTACAAGAATGTGTAGGAAGGCTAAGAAAAAACTGAACATATAGAGAATGCTACTCAAACTGACTAGTGCGGTTACATCCAAAGGCGTTCATGAGGTCACTGAATGCCTCTACCTGTTTATTTGAAAGGATCGCAGACATGCTGTAACACTAAACAGAGAAATTACGCAGTCTTTCATAAGCAGCGAAAAAGCACAATGAATGATTAGGTTATGTACCGATTGGCATTCATCTAACGCAACAAGTTCATTTTTATTGGCTAAGCATTTGCCACATGATAGAAGCGAAAAAGAATCTAACAGTGATAGATATCTGTGTACATAGGAAGAAACAAATCAAAGTAAAGACAACGCCAAGTAAACTTGAACGTTGAATCAAAAACGCTAGTTCTTTTTATGCCCGAATTTTTTCCGTTCATAGAACAAATCCGTCTTCGCACTTCCGAGATTGACGATTTTTGGACATCCGTCTCTATCCTGTAATAAAAATAGCTCGACTAGTAAATCTGTAATTTCTAGAAGATAATAGCTCATTAGTCTCGCATATTTTAAACGACTGAGTGATCTTATACAGCAACAGAGTTCTAATACCTCCAGTTGTTTTCACATGATCTGAAGAACCCTTCATTCTCACCACTTTTTAGAAGTGGTATGATGTTACAAATGCAATCTATCGAATGGTATGCATAGCATTTGCCCTCAAACGATGGCCTCAATGGTGTGGTGGTAGTAGGTGCCTCCAATGGTTGAATCACAGGTTCAATTCCCAGCTGGGGTCGAATGCTTGCATACCACTCAACGATGCTAGATTTATAAAAAGTTTTCTCTTGGTTCGTGAAAAAGTTTGAACTTCATGGAAGATACAAGAAACTAAAAGTATAACTTGGATTTTGAAAGGGTCCGATGGGAGTGAGGCATCCACAAACACTGACGGTAAATTTTCGTGATAGTGTACGCACAATCTTACGAAATATTGACTGTTCGATCAATTCAGCCATCAAAACATTCACCTCAGAGGAATTAAAGTGGAAAGTACTTCCGTGGGCTTCAGAGAAGCATATTTTCCTGCTCTACTGAGATTGTGGAAGAAAAGACTTAACAGTTTCAGCTGATTTCATTAAAACCAGTGGCATATACTCCACTCTGCGTAAAATGACTCTATAGAGTACCGACCTTTTCCATGATCGTACACTCTTTGCAGTAGTAAGCTTCACTGACGCCAGGACCACCACATATGACACAACGACCCTAAAACTGGGGCAATCGTACATTATACACTTTGGGATATAGTCGATAAAGACCAAAAATTCCAAGACAATTAGCTTGACCATCGTACCTGGTACGAACCATAGTTGCATTCATCACAGATTCGAACGAGTGAGCATGGCCTCACGTAAGAATCACAAATTACACATCGACCGTCACCTAGGAAGACTACGATACAGTACCAAACAGGTAGAAACAGATCTCTAGAATAAAAATTAGGCCTGAGAAAGAGTAGTCTCGAAGACCGACTTCCTTAACCCTTTCGGGACCGTGAATGCACCTCTTGCATCACTAACCCACGGAGTGGGAACGCACTGGATGTTTTATTGTACTGTTTCAATTGCATTATTGTTGTTATTTCCTTACTTATAGCAACATAATACATTACACATACATAACATGGAAAATAGTGATCAACAGTATAATTGAAGTATAACAATGATACATTCAATGCGCCCCCACGCGGAGGGTTAAAGTTGCAGGTGAGGTGAAGCACACCGTTCCAGCACTGCCACGCTAGGGCTCGAGGCGCATAGCAGGTGGCTTCGCCGTCTCGAAGGGGTTGAACCTCGACATAATCACTCGAGAATTTCTTCGATTTAGCTTAACCACGGATGAAATGCGATCACGCTGAATAAAACACATATAATTAGCTTAAAGAACCATCCTGTACATAAGGATTTCATTCGAGGAAGGTTCTTCATTCGAGGGTTGCTACTCCGAAGAAGATTCGACTCGCACGACAAGACGAGGAACTAATATTAGGATGAACAACTATGGACTAGCGACTCGAATCATCGTAATTAAGAAGACAAAGATATCCAAACTTCAAGGATAAGGCTCTCGGCTTTGATCAATCGCTGAGGGATGGACAAGCGTTCGCCCTCATCCGCGATGATTGAATGTATATCTAGTCTTTACGACGACTTTATGGCGTATCAATGTGTCATATCGGTGCTGCTTATCTTCCCAGACATGTGGACTCCGGAGTTATGCAAGGCCTGATGAGTTTTGACGCAGGATCGAACCACTGACCATGTGTGGAGCGCAAGAGCACTTCTATCCACGCGCGCACACTCGCACAATACAATCGAATAGAACTCATATACCAACCTCATGGCATTAGTTAAATCTCAATCAAACTTGAGAAAAAGATAAGAGATTAAAGCTCTCGGCCTTGATCAATCCCCGAGGGATGCCCGCTGCATTCGCCTTCAATTTTTAACTTCATTTGAGGTGACTGAGTACACATCTGGCCTTTACTATGACTCGCTGTGGCCAACCGTTGTACCGAGTCAGTGCTGCTTATCCTCCCAGACAAGTCTGAGATCGAGTCTCGCACCAATTTACCGACCCTGGAGGGACGGATGGCTTGGTGAGCCATGTGCGCGAGACCGAACCATCGACCTTGTGAGCGACGCAGAGTACCTCTGACCACTGATGTCGTGCACTCAAACTTGATGGAAAGTATGTGTAAAATATGAAATAAACAGTCGTTTGAACATTACCAAACACAGTAACATCAAAGTAAGGAAAAAAAACAGCTGAAGACAGCGTTTCATCCACAAACTCACATTTCTCACACAAACGTCCTATGGCGACACCAGGCTGCTTCCTGCAGAAGATCAAATCCGGATGATGCTTGGCCATGATGACGTCACAGAGGAAGCTGAAAACAGCAGAAATCCGAAGCCTGTGGTTACTTATATGAAACTAACAAAAGGATAAATACATGGATATACTCTTTGTACGCCACAACACATATATCTGTTAGCAGCTAACAGTCCGTCAACGGCCGAACGGTACAACGGCAGAAACAATGGTGAGCAAAAACAGGGGTCTGTAGTGCAACGAGTTAGAGCACGCGCTCTCGGGTAGTGTGAGATACGGGTTCGAGTCGAGCCTGACGCGAAAGTTTTGCACATCACTCTACATCAGTGGGTATATTTATAATATTATACCACCGCTAGAGGCGGTTAGATGGAAAAGGAATCCGATTTATTCATCTAACAAATATTTATTGAGTTGCTTTTCAGGGTGGTACTATGTAATAATCCTTTGAGGACCATGTGGGATAACTATTTATCCAAAGAAAAGGAGTCCCGCCAGTGCAGTGGCTGATAGGCGCTCCCGCAAAGTGTGAGACGCGAGTTCAAGCTCGGCTTGAGCTTCAAAATCTTATACAACACTCTCAATCGTTGGATTTTAAAGAACGAAAAAAAGCAGTAAAGTCTGGGCGCCAATAAGTCTCTCAAGGATGCGCCATACACTGTTCAATCCTCTGCTATTTTCAGCTCCGTTCGCGATGATTGAATGCATGTCTGGCCTTTATAATGACTTGCGGTGGCCTACAGTTGTACCGAGTCAGTGCTGCTCATCCCCTCAGAGAAACCTGGGATCCGTCTGGTACCGAAGAAAGGAAGGCCTGATGAGCCTCGAGCGTGGGATCGAACCGTCGAGTGACCGACTGGATGTACCACAAAGCACCTTTCACCACTGCGCCACACGCGCCTTCATAAAGAATGTAGTACGAGATAATTTGAAATTACAGAAAAAAAATACGACGAAGGAAAAAGTAGACGCACTTTCGAAGCGACGATTGCTGAAAAAATCGCCGCGAACCACATTTGAAGATCTTGTTTGGAGCACGTTTCATCAGTCGAGCGCTGTTTGCAGAAGTCGCACAGCGTAGTGGTTGTGTGACAGTGTCAAGTCGTACTTCCACCCATATGTCATAATCCCTCCATCTGTGTGTGGTTGACTATACTAAATTCCGTATCCTTGTCTTTTCCTTCACTAATACGGCCGTATTTTCGTCATCTCCTCAAAACCAGCCATTAGGTCTGCGAAACACCTGAATCAGTGTCGCCTATAAGAACGTTTAGCGCCTTTCGAGTTTTATACGTCAGAGCCATAAGTACGCTTCGACGATATCGTTCGCTTCATTAGTAGTCCACATCCCATGCCAAACCCTACTTGGAATTTTTCTGTTGGATAGCACAGATTTTCAAACTTATCCCTTACGCTTTACAAGCATTTTTCATATAGAATACTACTAACCATTCGAAAGCTCAGATCTCAAGCTAACGTTGTACTTGGCCGATTTTTCAAAAAACTTTTCAAAATGCTGTAATATTCAAAATGAGATTATGTTTCACATGCGCATCTTTCTCGCCAGATAGAGCTCTTTCCTTAGACTGTTAGTAGTCATTCGATAGCGTAAGATTTACCGATTCCAACGCTATGCTTATAACCTGAAAAAACCGTTTCTCGGTAATGCAACAGGGAAAATAAGATTGATTCACATACGCGAGCAGATGTTCTTTGGCCAATTCACGGGTTGTGGGGTGGGGGACAGGGAAAGGGTCGACGCGAACATCGATCGATGGCGCCTAAGTGAATTGTATCTGATCAGGAATTGTTTCTCCGTTTTGGAGGAAACTCTTGATTAGATGTCAGACTGATATTAGAACATTTTCTCTACACATCCATGTGCTTACCGTGCTTTCAGAGAAGTAGTAGTCGGATTGCGCGGCCGATGTGAAACATAATTCAATGTCGAATTTTACAGTGTTGTAAAAGGATCTTCTAAAAAACCGGCCACTTACAGCGCTAGCTTGAGATTCGAGCTTTTGAATGATTATTGACATTCTTTATGAAAACTTCCTGTTGAGCGGAAGGATAGGCTTGAAAATTTGTGCTACGAAAGAATCCTACTTCATAACAGGATTTCATAGATGGGAAGACGTTGTTTATGGTGATAGAAGGTGATCTTGTGTTATCACTTTTTCCAGTCGATTGATTACGGGTGGTAGTGAGTACGTGCAGATCGATCTCATCGACTGTTTTCAAAACCTCGCTAAAAACATTCAGTATAGTCTGTGAGAATGTTTATAGCCTTTCCGAGTTGATACGTGAGAGCCACACATACGTTTCGGCGGTGTCGCCCGCTTAATCAGTGATCCACGCCCCACACCGAACCCTTTTTTAAAGCGGAATGGGGAGACGTTGTTTATTGTGATAGCACGTGATATTGTCCTGCCCTTACAAATGAAATCATCAAACGAACCTAAATCTGCCTTTCATAGTTTGAAAAGAATTTTTTGAGCTTCGTTCCCTGATACTTGAGAAAGCATAAGGTTGTGTATATTCGTGGATTCGAGGAGACAACCTTTGGTTATTTTTGTGAGGTATTTTTTTTGTGAAAATCCCGCGCTCATTCAGCAGCATATCGCGCAGCAATCTGCTCGATTTAGGTCCGTGAAAAAGCTGTCATTCACACTTTATTCTATTTTACAAGAAATAGATTCAAACGGATTTCTTAATGTACGTTGAACCAGGCAAAAAAATTAGACATAGTACCAAAAACTTTGGAAAATGAGTTGAGGCAAATGTGTCATCATGACGGTTTCAGTTCAACTCGATTTTCAGATAAAGCACAACCTATGAAGAAAAAAGTGGTGATATTCTCGAGAAGCGAACATTTACTGATTCAACAACAGCATTCAAAGTAGTAAAACATATCTCCTTCAGCTGTGTAAATCTTGATCGATAGACTAACAGATCGATGGACTAAGTTACGGATTTAGCTGCCCCATCCATGAATAAGACCCTCACAGAATAACCACCTTTTGAACGAACTTCTGAGCAAAGTTCGGTTCAGTCGATCCACCAGCTTATACGAACTGTACAACTCAAACTTGAGTAATTAAGCTTTTATAGTGGCAATTATAACATAAATAACAGCACCGAGGCACTAATGTGATGTGTAGAGTGAAAATTATATACAACATCATGATTAGTGTGTGTGAGATTTGTAGTGTTGACTCAATCCACGAGCTTGTACGACGCGTACAATTGAAAGTAATGTGTCATACGAGTTGTAGTATAATGTTCAGCTTAACTAAGCTAATAGGAGTTTGGAAGAACATGATTAGGCAGCTCATATCCAAGGAGTTATTGGACATAACGATCACTTGACGGTCGAATACTACTGAACAAATGAATATAGGAAAGGCAAACTATGGCCTTGAGATGGATAAGGATTTATTCAAGCTTGCTAAAGTACTGTGGGAACGAGAGAGCGTAAGATGAACAAAGACATAAGATATCAAACATTGTATGTTAATTGGAAGACAAGAGACCAAACGTGCAAACTCTGTGAACATCAGATGGCCGAATGGAGCTGTGTGTGTTGGAGTAGGTAAGTTGGTCGGCTAGACCACTCGGTCTGTTGTTCAGGTCCCATGTCAGTTTGCTTCTGGCATATCCGTAGACACGCATCAGTCTCTAGATTTTCTTTTTTTTTATGAAACATTGGAAAACTGCTTCTTGTTTGACAACATGAATGTTGAAGTTGCTTCTTAGTAAAAGTGGAATCAATAGCTAAGTGACTGACACCCACTCTGACCACCGACATTCTTTCTGTGGTATAAATGGACACAACGAAAGAAATTCTATCACAATTGAATGCCATTTCCTACACAAATTTGAAATAACATTTTACCTCGGTTCTATTCAAAATTATTCCTTTTGCGGACAATGAGGGTCATTCTTGGTTTTTTATTTAAAACTCAAGTAATCATTCGAAGGCTTAAACCTCGTAGACTCCGACTTTGTTTGCTTCTGAAAAAAAACCTTCGCATTACGCTGCAGCAGCAAATATAAACTTATGTTTCACACTCGGTTTATCTTATTCGCTCAACTGAACTCTGGTGAGTCGCCTCTTATTGGACCATACTAAGCTCATTCGATAGCCCTGATATCGGCGAATTTGAAGCTCAAATTGTTTTAGGAAGGTTTCCATAGCGCACTTTAAGAGCGAAGATAAAATTACGTTTTCACATTCGGAGTCTTCCTTAGCACATGGGAGTTTATATATGCACAACAAGTTTATAACTTGTGGGGAAAATCATGTTCTATGAAAGAGGTCCAAGGAGCATGACGTATTTTTCAAAACAAAGAAAGAAGGCGATATCGATTGTGCTGTTGTCCGCAAAGGTTTAATCGTAAGATCGGACATCACGTATTCTGCGGATTCGCAGCACTTCTCCTATTGTCTTCCGTCCTTTATCTACAAACTTCTTATATTATTGTCTAGATTGGCTATTTAAAAAAAATGTGTTTTTCTGGAATACTGTGGTATTTCCACTAAAGCCCTCGTAACTTCTTTACACACTAGTTACTATTCTTTAAATCTCGTGTTCGCTATGAGGACCAACAATATCAATGGTTTAGACGTTAGAGTCCCGTGTCTACTCGTGTCAAACGCAAACAATAAGTTTTCGTGGCAGGAACTCAAGGATCAGAGTGGCCACGCGACGCGATCGCGTCGAGGCCTCATCGATGAGGAGCGGTTGCCAGTCGGGAACACATTTCATAGATAATCACTCATCTTATCTGTCTTATCGTTACATCTTTTATAGCATCTAATTTCTTATAAGTGCCAAACAACTTTCATGGAGACTATTGCTAACTTTCTCTTGCATTGGAATCATTCCTGAAAGATATTTCCTAAGCATGGTCGTTCATACAACGTCTGTGACATGGCACATTGACTTTTGCAGTGGAGCATTCCTAAAAAGGTCATGTCCACTTTGTCACCAAGTTAGCCATTCCCCTGATAATCCTTGTTATTACACACGTCGTTACATATGAAAGCCTTACGGTGGGCACATTACATTATGCCATGCTATCAGTCGATGTCGGCCTATCCATCCTATTCAGTCACCCAATGACTACCCCTTCCAATGCAAACGTTCTTAGGTAAAACATATCAACACCTTGAGCTCATCACTTAGTCGTGCTTTGCAACCGTTATACAGACAGGTCTTTTCTATTGTTACGTGCTTCTTTATCGCTAATGCAAATCGCTACTCGCGTCTCGATCTATCGCTCAATGACTCATCGTGACCGTCCTTTTCGTATTGTTATTGTATGTTTATATTTGTCATAATGTTGTGATTGCGTATATAAGGCTGTTCGTGACTGTTACACCAACAATTCCTGCTAGCTGACAGAGCAGCGCGGGTCAATCGAACAGTCGACACCCAACGTGCAACATTCCAATCACTCAAAGCGGTACAATTTGTGGTGCTTGCTGGGATCGAACCCGATCGTCTAAATGACAGACAGTTATTGCTACTATTAATTCACCAATTACACGTCAATCTCAGGAATTTTCACAGTGAGAAATGCTACTTTTTACCACATTATTGTAAAAAAAATTCTCTGTAGACTACCAATTTCCAGAACCGACTATCCAAAATGAATGGTAGGGATCAATAGTACTCGTCATCACGTGTGACTTCGCACTATGCTCAAATTGATTTTGGTTTTAAGTTATGGACAGTCTTCGCCATGGAGGACACGATGCGCATGGGCTATATAAGATCTGGTGTGACCAGAGCAGACAAAGAACTGGCAAGTTTTCTAATAGAAGTTGTTTGCTACTCGATCAAATGTTACGCGTTTGAGTTTTATCTGCTTGGTTAGAAAGTGTTTGGCTGAGTAAATTGCTGTCAATTTCTTCCCAATGCTACTGGAAAGTTCTAGTCCCATTTATTTTTGAATTTTTTTATAAGTTTCAGTGCAAGTAGCCCGCTAAAATCCGTTCGATCAAGATGGTACCTGGTCCAGAGAACTGTGTGCAGTTTTATCGATTCAGCATCTCCGTAAAAGGATTCGATGGCGAGACGACCTGGTGGTGCACACGAACAAATGCAAGCATTCAATTTCCACCTGTAACACAAGATCAAACTCATCCGAGGCACATTCAGCCTACGTGGCCGTGTACATCTTTGAACCATGCTCGAGAATAAACATCCGTGCACGCGAAGA
Organism: Parelaphostrongylus tenuis; assembly: GCA_019055375.1. Classification (NCBI taxonomy): domain Eukaryota; kingdom Metazoa; phylum Nematoda; class Chromadorea; order Rhabditida; family Metastrongylidae; genus Parelaphostrongylus; species Parelaphostrongylus tenuis. Next base: position 192,085 of record JAHQIW010006847.1, on the reverse strand, counting down.
AGGACCACTTGAGAGCTTCTTCAACCAGATCACCCCGCTGCCCGTTCCGAGCTCGAGAGGCAAATGAGGAAAGCAATGAAGATGCGCACAGCGAGTCGCGACCAAAAGTATGTGAACGTCGGCTTCGAGCACCTGGACACTTCTCTTAGATCGGTTAGTAATATGTGCTCTCGTACTATTAGAAACCTTCGATCTGCATTTCAAGGAACAACACCAGAATTCCGTCATGGCGCAATTGGAACAAGGGATCTGGCAAATGTAGTGAACAGAGCGGTTCGAGTGTTGGCATCGGGTCCGTCCGGTGGATGGCACTTCTTCTCGGCACTTAGGACCGCAAGATTTTCTACTGATTTCTAATCAATCGACATTCAACGTATAGCACATGAATTGAATCGTCTTATGTACACACCCAAGCATTCTATTACTGAACCACCAGGCACTCCGCGAATTGGCCAGTAGTCCGGTCCTGGGATTTACTACAAGCTGTTTCTGCCGCAAATTTGTTTGCGAACAATTGAGGGAAGGAGGATGTGGCAAAGATGTAGTGAACAGAGCGGTTTCGAATGTTTGGCATCGGGTCCGTTTTGGATCGCACTTTCTTCTCGGCACTTTCGATCGCAAGAATTTTTAACGATTTTTTAGTCAATCGACACTCAACATATAGCACAATGAACTTGGGATCGTCTATGTCCACACAAAGCATTCTATCAGTGAACCACCAGGCACTCGCGAATTGGCAGTAGTCTGTCGGGAGATTTACTACAAGGCTGTTTCTGCCCGCTAGAATTTTGTTGGCGACAAATTGAGGGAGGAAGATGTGGCAAGATGTAGTGAACAGAGCGGTTTCGAATGTTTGGCATCGGGTCCGTTTGGTCGCAACTTCTTCTCGGACACTTCGGATCTGCAGAAATTTTTGATCGAGGGGGGGTTCTTTGTTAGTCAAAGTCGACACTAAACATGTAGCACATGAATTGGATCGTCTTATGTTCACACAAAAGGCATTTTATCAGTGAACCACCAGGCACTCGCGAATTGGCAGTAGTCCTGTCGGGAGATTTACTACAAGTGGTTCTCCCGCAAATTTTGTTGCAATAAATTGAGGGAGGAAGATGTGTGCAAGGTGTAGTGAACAGAGGCGGTTCGAATGTTGGCATCGGGTCCGTTGGATCGGCACTTCTTCTCGGCAGTTAGGACCGAACGAATTTTGTTGGTATTGGAATCAATTGACATTCAACACGCAGCGCATGCATTGACCACTCAAACGATACATTTAGTAATGCATTAGCCGGGAATTGGATGGTCTATGTGCACACGAGCATTCTTATCACTGAAACCACCAGGCACTCGCGAACTTTGGCAGTAGTCGTTCTTTGGATTTTATTACACAGCTGTTCTGCCGCAAACTTTGTTGCGACCAAATTGAGGGAGGAAGATGTTGGCAAGGTGTAGTGAACAAAGCGGTTCAAATGTCGACACAAGGTTCATTTGTATCGCACTTCTTCTCGTGAAATGTGCTGCCAGAACTTTGACGGCCGTTACTCAATTCACACTCACCGTAACACTTTATTGATTAATTTACCACTTAAACCGATGCAGTTACTTATGAATTGGCTGAGAATCTTACCTCAGTCACCCGCGTGATAGACGAGCATTCTACTGCTGAACCTTACCAATCACACGTCGATCTCAGGAACTCTTACGATGAGAAAGGACCGGCATCCGTCAACTGAACAATGGCACGCACTATTCGCGGTGGAAAGGCCCATCACGAAATATTGAAGGCGGAGACTTTGTCATTCACCCTTCCATCGCTCATCTCGTCGACTCATACGAAATCCTTCTCCCTCTCCTAACTATTCTTCGACTCTAACTAAAGCGTAATACTGAGATCACTCTCACCAACTGTTTCCCTCGCATCGAACTCTATTTTTAAGGTGCTCACATCTTGGCTGAAACGTTCGAAAGCGCCTAGAAAATACATGTCAAATATTACATACTTATTACATGACTTTACTTTATTGTAGTACAGCAAAACTGGTATTCTAAACGTCGTTACCTAATATATTTCTAAAAGAATCTGACTAACAATAGCATTTTCTGATTCCTCGCATCGTAACTCTATCTGAAGGTGCTCTCATCTTGGCTGGAACGTTTAAAAGCGCCTAGAAAAATTCATGTTAAATATTACACACTTATTACATGATTATACTCTATCAAAGTACAACAAACTAATATTCTAGACGTCGTTACTCAGTCTGTTCTAAAAGAATCTGACATTCCAATAGCATTTTCTGATTCCTCGCATCGAACTGTACTCAAAGGTGCTCTCATCTTGGCTGAAACGTATGAAAGCGCCTAGAAAATCATGTTAATTACATTCTTATTACAGATTTTACTTTATCATAGTGCAGCAAACTGGTATTCTAAACGTCGTTACCTAATATATTCTAAAAGAATCTGACTAACAATAGCATTTTCTGATTCCTCGCATCGAACTCTATCTGAAGGTGCTCTCATCTTGGCTGGAACGTTTAAAAGCGCCTAGAAAATTCATGTTAAATATTACACACTTATTACATGATTATACTCTATCAAAGTACAACAAACTAATATTCTAGACGTCGTTACTCAGTCTGTTCTAAATGAATCTGACATCTAATAGCATTTTCTGATCCTCGCATCGAACTCTACTCAAAGGTGCTCTCATCTTGGCTGAAACGTTTGAAAGCGCCTAGAAAATTCATGTTAAATATCACATACTTTATTACATGATTTATACTCTGTCATAGTGCAGCAAACTGGTATCTAAACGTCGTTATACTCAGTCTGTTCTAAATGAATCTGACATCCAATAGCATTTTCTGATTCCCTCGCATCGAACTCTATCTAGAAGGTGCTCTCATCTTGGCTGAAACGTTTGAAAGCGCCTAGAAAATTCATGTTAAATATTACATACTTTGATTACATGATTATACTCTATTAAAGTACAACAAACTAGTATTCTAAACGTCGTTTACTCAGTCTGTTCTAAAAGAATCTGACATCCAATAGCATTTTCTTGATCCCTCGCATCGATCTCTACTCAAAGGTGCTCTCATCTTGGCTGAAACGTTTGAAAAGCGCCTTGAAAATCATGCATAATTACATTCTTATTACAGATTTTACTCTATCATAGTGCAGCAAACTGGTATCTAAACGTCGTTACTCAGTCTGTTCTAAAAGAATCTGACAATTCAATAGCATTTTCTGATTCCTCGCATCGAACTTTCTCTAAAGGTGCTCTCATCTTGGCTGAAACGTTTGAAAGCGCCTTGAAAATTCATGTATAATATACATTCTTATTGCAGATTTTACTCTATCATAGTGCAGCAAACTGGTATCTAAACGTCGTTACTCAGTCCTGTTCTAAAAGAATCTGACATTCAATAGCATTTTCTGATTCCTCGCATCGAACTTTCTCTAAAGGTGCTCTCATCTTGGCTTGAAACGTTTTGAAAGCGCCTAGAAAAAGTCATGTTAAATATTACATACTTATTACATAAGTATACTCTATTAAAGTTACAACAAACTAGTATTCTCAAACGTCGTTACTCAGTCTGTTCTTAAAGAGAATCTGACATCCAATAGCATTTTCTGATTCCTCGCATCGAATTCTATCTGAAGGTGCTCTCATCTTGGCTAAAACGTTTGAAAGCGCCTAGAAAATTCATGTAAAATATCACATACTTGTTACATGATTATACTCTATCAAAGTGGAGATCTCCACTCGAATTACTCAGTGGAACTCGTATAAAAAGCGGCTCTGAAGAAGGCGAACCGCCGAAACGTCAGCTGTGAAATAAAGTTTAATTTAACACCTCGTGTTTGGCTTAAGGGAGAAAATCAGGAATAATATTGAAGCATGCCGAAGTTAACAGACAGTCGGTCTTGGGAATCACATACCTTTCTTTATTTTTTTATTTTTATCATTTTTATTTATTTATTTATATTTATTTATTGAGATTATTTTCACTGAGGCCGTTTAGGGGTAATTGTAGTAGAAAATCTGTTTGAAACGGAGTAAATCCGCTGAAATCTGGTTCCGAAATGTGTTTTAGTAAAATTACTTGTAGAATGATTTGAGGTATGGGTGTGTGACAGATAAAAACTCAGGTTAAATGCACAAAACGAACACTTTAAGCGGGGCAGCTCTTATGTCTGTAGATCATCCAGTTCAGTGTATGGATGGTAGTGTTTTGGGTGGATGCATTGGATGTCAGATTCTCTTCATTTATCGCCATTAATTCAACAACCGGCAATTAATAACGGTAGTTTTCAACAATCTGTAATATAAAATGACGTATTGTACTTGCATATAATATGACATAGAAAATCAAAAACAAATTTACAATTAGAATAATACTATAATTCAATCAGTGCAATATAAATACAATGAATACTTATGAATCTAGTGCAAGAAAAAACTCGGAATTTTTACGAAGGGAGGAAAAAATTTTGAATAACTAACGAAAATCCGCACATTGACGTGCAACGCGTGTGCACAATAATTTCCCCTCTACAGCGCTTCGAAGAAGTTTTTTTTTGAAACTCAATATATTTTTGAATTCTCTACGGTGTAAGCTATCAAATGATCAACAATTTAGGGGAGGAGCCCTGCTTTGTGAAAAATAAGTGCGCTTTTGTACTATTTAGCCATAATATGAACAGACCATTTCAGTCATAAATGCTGACTCATGTTCAGTTCCGATCATCGCCTTCTTTAAAAGAAGATACGTTCATCCGTATGCTTGAAAAGAATTTATTTCATCGACCAAAAAAAAATCGTCAAGCTGTTTCGAACGAATTCCTTTCTAACCATGACATGACATAATGACATAATAATGATTAAACATAATTCCACCGAAGAGAGGCGTTGCGCACATTTTTCAGTGACCGTATAACAACATTTTAAATAACTTGACGAATGCTGTCTATCTCTTCCCAGGTGTGAATCATCAACTTGTACGCCCCAGTCAAGTTTTCGCATACAATCTGTTTTCGTAAGTTCTATGTTTGCACCTCGAAGGACTGGTGAACATTCGATGCACTTCAGATACTGTTCAGTGTAAATGCATAAACACTTTCGTGATTGTCACAATGAGCCATCTCTGTACTTATGCCTTGATCACGTAGTTGAGCTCACTTTGATAAATGAACTTTTCGTGTGAACAAGTACTGATTGTATGCCTATGATTTTGATTTGGTGTACTCATTCTTAGCTTTAACTTAGCTTTTCTCTAGTCGTAAACCCACCCCTTAACGAAATGAATATAAGCAGCCGGAAGTTATATCCAGGCTGTCTAGTCGCTCAACTAATATTACGTTGTCTACGCTATCTGTAGTCCTCCTATATACACTGTTGCTGATGTTGTAGTGTTGTTGTAAGGATAAACGATAATCCAAATACGAGGAGTTTGATACAGAGGCAAATAATAGGTTGGGGAAAAAGTTCTGAGAAAATGCTTGTAAAACATTCATATATGCACCTATAACACCCGAACAAAGACAAAACTAATAATCAAAGTACTTCCCTTCAACTTCAAGCACTTCCTGCCACTTCTGGCAAAAGATCAAAATAGAAAAGATGGCAAGCCAGATTGTTGCGTTCTTTTGCCATGAATCCTACAGCCTTCGTGCATCATCAATAACCTGATTTTCTCGCATGTTAACTCTATCTTGAAATAAGTAGATAAGTTATACACCAATCAACGTGGGCGAAGACTTGCTTTAAATGAGCCTAAAAACACAAAAATGGCCGACACCCAAAAAATTACAAGCCTTTTCCTAAAAGTCCCGCGTGAGCAAATCAATTCAAACAACCGGGTCAGTTTAAATAAGACTTCTTCTTGATAATTGCGACCGTCAGAATTTTCTTGATTTTTCCTTAACCAACACTCAACGTACACTACGTGCATTCACCACTCAAACTGACACAGTAATTCATTGACTGGGAACTGAATCCGGGCCGCCTGAGTGGCAGATGAGCATTTTATCAATAAACCACCAACTACACGTCAATCTCAGAAATTCTCACTGTAGAAATGTACTTTTGAAATGCACACTTATTTGGAAAAAATTTTGTACTGACTCCAATTAGAAAAATGACAGACAGTTAAACAGTATGGCTTGTAAGTGAACTCTAAGTGCAACGGATATTGTGTAAAACTCTCCTAATCGGTGTTTGTAAGTAGAGTGGTAGCACTTCGCTGCAGAATTATTCCACAAAACAAGGATCGATAAGGATCAAGAAATCTTCCAAAGTTCTTGACACGCGCAAATTTGATACATAAGCTGAACTTTTGCTACTTTTACCTATCTACTACCAGTACTCGCTGCATCAGTCTTTTTCATATAGTATAAAAGCATAGAAGAAAGATATGATGCTCAGCGAATTTCTAGGGCGAGGGAGCCCACTGGGCTACTCTTGCACGAGATAGGGAAAAAATGGAAGTGTTGCTAGTAACCGCTTGAGTCACTCGACGATCAATGGGATCAGCTGATACAGGTGAATGTGCCAGAAAATCAGCGGTCTTCGTATCAGGAGAAATGACTCTTTTCGGCGAGCGCTGGTTATCCGAACTGGGTTTGAACTTTTTCACTAGCGCGATCCCTTTCTAAAAAAACCCAGCTTATGATCACGTGCAGTCTGTACCGGCTCAGGATCTATTCCGTCATAACACTAGCTAAGGCCGTTGCATAAGAAAAAAAAAAGAAAAAAAGCATTAGAAGCAGAAGCACCCGTTTCTCTCGAGCGTTCTCTAGGGAATGACGATACTACATATATATAGGAGCGCATGTGGCGCAGTGTTTAGAGGTGCCTTGCGTCGCACACGAGGTCACTGGTTTGATCTCTTGCTTATGGCTCACCAAGCCATCCATCTCTCCGGGGTCGCTAAATTGGTACCAGACAGGTCTCAGACTTGTCTGGGAAGATAAGCAGCACTAACTCGGTTCAGCGGGAGGCCACAGCGAGTCATTGCAAAGGCCAAATGTGCATTCAATCACTTCAAACGAAGTTAAAAATTGAAGTCGAATGCATGGCGCATCTCTCAGGGATTGATCAACGCCGAGAACTTTATCCTTTATCCCTTATTTATATTATATATATATATATATATATATATATATATATGCGTATACACATATGTGCATATTTCTCATAGCACAGATGTACTTCAATCTAACGTTTACTAAATTCCAGTTTTTCACGTTTCCTAACTTCATACAGATAGTAATGAAGACTGTTCGTAGACGCTTTCACGTTCACCGACAGATCCGTTATGTCACCACTTGGCGGGTGTATAGTAAGTCCTCCACCGATTATTTGCTATTCTTCTATTGTGTGATCCCATGAATTCTATCACATTAAACATTTAAGAGTCAGACAATAGTGTTGAAGACCGCTAGTCAGCAAAAGATCAGTTTGCGCGGCAGGATCAATTGACACGCGTTACGATCGCACGGAGAACTTTCCGTCAATTACTGGCGATTGCCAATTGGAACCAAATTTCTTTCATCATTAGATATCTTGTGTGATGATAGTATTACTTCCTTTTTAGTATCATTGAATTTCATTATGCATTTCTAATAATTCTGATGAACATCATTATCATTTTCTTATAGTCATTGCATTCTTGAAAGATATTCACTGAGATAACCTTCGTATAACTTTGTGACACAGGACATTGACTTCTGCGGGTGGAGCATTCGCTAGTGGGTTATGCCTGTTTCGCCACTACGAACAAGGTAACCATTCTTCACACCACATATCTTATTAAATACGTTTTAGGGTGTGATTGCCGTCGATAGTCACATCAGTTTAAATCATGCTATCAGACCTATGTCGTCCTATCACATATTTTATATGATCACCCAATTCCTTCCGGTGCAAAAATTCATGGGGCAGATATAGCAATATCCTTAGCTCCGCCGCCTAGTCGTACCCTGCAACCATAATTAGCTTCAAAATATCTATCATCACCTGCACCACTGTCGCTCATGCAAACTGATACTCTGTGTCTCATTCTCTATCACACAATGATTCATCGTGGCCGTTTCTTATCGTATTGTTGTCATGTAATTATATTATTCATCGATGTTATGTTTGTATATATAAAGGTTATTTATGAGCATGTCACCAAGAATTCCTGCATGGCCAACGAGGTGAACCACGATCAGTCAAACAATTGACACTCAGCGCACAATTTAAGCATTCACTACTCAAACTGATACACAAGCACTCCGACGTATTTGTGTAATAGAGCAACCTTCAACCAAATAGCTCTAGTACCGGTTCCTCGATCCCGAAAGGATCGGAGATTTTGGTGATCCTATTTGTAGCTAACTAGCGATTATATATTCTTTACTATTGAACACCAGTTTTATCTCTCTCCATTGCGCTTCCCAGCGTCAACATTATTTTATACTTATCACTTCGAATTAATACTAAACTGGTACGATTTCAGATTACAGTCAAGTACCAAGATGGCACCGTTTTGTGCGAAGAAAATTTTCCAACTTTATTAAGCAGCAAATGGATAACTTCTTATACAGTCATGATTCAAGAGAGCTGTGTAAAGCGACCCTGAAATCAAATGTATTTAGAATATTGTTATAGTTTGCAATCATATAACTTAGTGACTAATTTTTTTTTCTCTTCATCGCCTTCTACAATGTTAAAATTGTACTGGCAACAAACAGACAATCCTGTGATTATGCAAAATCGCATAAATATGCACTATCAAAGTGAGTCATTGGTGTACTGTAGTCGTCTTTGTAATCAACTATACATACTCTCGGCATTGCAGTTTGTCTAATGGCTCAGCGATACTGTGGCTCCTAAATGTAGTTTGTCATGACGCTAAAGCGTGACCACTCAACATGATCATCCAGCCTGATAAGGAATATGACACTTTGCCCAGAAGCTTAGTTAGGCGCAAATTGAGAGTAAACCTATAGCACGGCAAAAGGCGTGAAGTCAGCAGTGGTTAAGCACTTCTCTTGAGCTGACCAACGATTAAGTTTACTGATACTGGAAGTGTTCTTCAGTAGGATTAAGGGTACGTGGTATAACTGAGCAGGATTCATTTAACCCGGTAGGTAAGGATCGTCCTCAAGTGATGCACGCCGAGGTTAGCCGCAGGATTAATTACGGAGTAAAACACATTATCTGTGATATGATGTGAATCTCGAGGCAGATTTGTATATCCGACTTATGGTTTTCTGTATAATTCGGCCAAAAGGCTAAAATCGTCTTACAGCTAAGAACACTAACGACTCTAATCGTTTTTCACATCGTGTTAACGTAAACTCTGAAGGAAGTCGTGATCAAGCCTCACTCCACAGCATGAGTCGACAAGCTATATTTGGCTCAATCTTTCAAAATCACTAGAATTTAATGGCCTCATATGAAATACTTGATGTTCTTTTGTGTCATTGAGTTAGCGGCACTTGTGACGCACCAGCTCCGATTCGTGCAGAAAACGAATGGAAATTCTACTGATGTCCCTCAGAGTCGTTTCATGATCAAGAGGATTATAGCTGATACAATCATAGTATAGTTCAATAGATAAAAGTATTACAAAAAATTGGGTATTATAAATGTGATCTTTTCATTTTGCGGCATGTTTATCATAATTTATGACAAAAACTGGCCTTGATTTAGTGTTTCTCTTCTCGATGGAGAGATGGATTGTTTGGAATATAAGAGTTATATGAATCTGGTGGTGTCGAACTGGTTGGTTTCGAATTAATCTGGCTGCACCCGAAAATAAGGAGATTATCAATCCACTACATGTTTTTGGAACCTGTAATCGTAAACTACTGTCTAACTGTTCTACCTTTTCCTACTTTCGGTCCCTTACAAAAATTGATAGTGAGATTCAATTATGTGTTTAGTGAAACATGGAGTAATCTAAGGATGAGTTAATTCGTATTATTCTTTAGCAACCCATCAAGTAAAGTAGCGAAGTACAGTAGAAAGAAAAAGGGCATTGAACATCAAAACATTTTTTGCCATGACTTTCACAATGTCATGTGGACTTCCAAAGCCGACCAAGTGATAATTCAAGGCACAGCGTACGGCGCGCACATCACAATATCCGTAGGTATGAGAATCATGTCTTTTTTGAGACCCGTTAGACCTTCTTAAGCCTTCCTAAAACCTTTTTTTCCGACTTAATAGACTGAACAGTCGGACGATGATGATTTCAAAAAGTCAGTTCGTCAAATGTTTGCTGAATACTGGTCACAAAATAGATATGGATTATATTGCGGCGCTTGTGATTCGTCGCTGCGCTAGGTGTTACGTATCCTCTTTTAAATAATCAACATTTTTGTGGTGTTTGAATTGGCTAATGTGAAATCGTTTTCAATGATTTGAAAGACACTAGAATTGGTGTCGTGATGAATGCTAAGCAAAAAAGATATAGAATTAATTGACGAGATAGGTTCTTCATGTAACATATTTTTGCCACCAATTTGGAATAGACTAGTAACGAAGACTCCTACCAAATTAAATGATTTGATTGACCAAAGGCATGAAATCGACATGCTCATAAAACAATTTAAATCACAAAAATATTTGTGTCCCAAAACGATTAAAAAGCTCATCATAGTAAAGATTGTTCCTGGGTATCCAGATGCGATCTATAGTGGGAATACATCTTTGCCAAGGTCTTCTCAACTGGGATAAACAGTATTAGATATATATTTGTGACATCATACCACCGCTAAATGCGGTTGAATAAAAAAAAATTTCAATTGAAGGAGTTGTTCAAAGATCGAGTTTGGCCTTTTTTCTAATCAAAAGTAAGTCTCATATGGCTACCAACAGAGGAAAAATGTTAAATAACAGCATAAGTTTAGCGTGGTTCCAGAGTTTGGATTGCCTACAGTCAAACGTAAACTACATATGAGCCATTTCGCCGATACTGTGTTCGGGCTAGCCAACAAGTTTTGCTAATTTAGTTTTCGCTTTCTTTGTTAGGAAGATTTTTAGTAAAGAAATATAAATAATAACAATTTTGAGCCAAGAAATTCTAGCGAAATGATAATTAGCTGCGATTCAATCTCAAACCAGAAAACGAATCTGATCGAAAACTTTTCAGAAAAGGGGTTTGACTAACCTACGTATCCCCGACCCTTTTTTCTTAAATATCTTGGGCAAAGCGACGTGAACGAAGAAGATTTCGTACGTGATAAAAATGGCCCCAAGATTCGCGAGTAAAATCGAGTTACTTTCATCTGTCTGGAAGAGAGAGATTTTTTCTGTTTCAAATAGAGCAAACAGATTTTCAGTGCACTGCTCTTGAGTCTGCATGTTAAACTACTAGGGACATGTGTGAAGATAATTAAGTAATACAGCAAAAACATGGTAGAATGCCCTATGACAAAAGTGAGGAATATATATCCACGATAAGGACGCTCCTTGTTATTCGATGATAAGTAATTTATAAAGATAACAAAAAATAGTTGATAGAAAGTCCTAGAGAGAAAGTAGGGATTTTATTATCCACGATAAGAATGCTGCCGTGATAATTAGATAAATGAATTCAATAACATAAATCAAGGCACTGATTCGTTAATGAAGAGGCAGGAATAAAAAAAATCGCTCTGTGGCAAAAAGGATGATGTTGCAGGTAAAGATACTATGCTTTGTGACTACCGACACTCAAATAACTTCGATAACGTGAAGAAAGCATCCTATTTAACCAATCCTTTACGGACGCGTCATGCATTGGACTCCGCTCCGTTTCAGAAGTGATCCAATGCAGTTTAACCTGTACGATGGCTTACGGTGACCTATCGATGTATCAAGTCAGTTGCTATCTCCCGCACATGTCTGGAACCAAATCATTGACCCACGATCAATGGAAAGCTTGACAAGCATGAGATCACACTATCAATCACGAGTGTGCATTAGAGGACACCTCTAACCTACTGCGCTACACGTACACCGCAAGAGGGGATATGTTTATGTTCGAATCATCCAAAGTTTTGTGTTTAAACTCAAGACTTTCTGACTGGTAGTCTACAGAAAATCGACTGAATGGCCACAAAATTTTAGTTGTGTATAGATCCTGGTACCGCTTGCTTCACGATTTCACTTGGGATCATTACACGCGTTTAGAATTAAATGTGGAAACAAAACACTGCAATCGACTATTTTGACCTCGTTCAAGAACAGTGTAATCTGGAAATGTAATTTTGAGCCTTTCATGAGTTTTGTTATGAGCACTTATACAGTGCAATAAACATGTTTCGGCCTTACAGCCTCGTCAGATGCACGGTGACTTTTCGTTCAGCCAGTTCGTCGCCATGCAATCGAAATCAGTCACTCTAAAAGGACGCCACCGTGATTGTTTCACAGTGCGTGTAGTGCAAGAAGTTCGTCGTCGATTTCTCTATATAGTGGTAGGTCTTCAAGGAATTGAGTGAACGAAAAGGCACCGTGCAAATGAGGAGGCTATTAGGCCGAAAACACGTGTCTTACACTGTTTAAGTGTCCATGACAGATCTAATGAAATACTCAAAATACATTGTCAGATTATATTTATGGAAAGTTTTTGAAAGTTATCTCTTTATGCTCACATTTTGTTTGAAGAAAAATCAGTTAATAAATGAATGAAATAATCAAGTGCTTAAAAATACTTTCCTCTTAGTGAACTGTTTTACTGAACTAAGTATTGAGATTCGAATGATTATGATTATTTCGACTATCGTGCAGAATATGATTAAGAACTCCTTTTGCTGGATAAAAAATTTTCCACGCACTTTTATTAGTCATTCGAAAGCTTAAATCCCGGGGAGTGCAATACGTGCACACTTTTGGAAAAGCCTTTTGTAGCGCTGTAGCGTTTGAGGCAAAATTATCCTTCACGCGCACCTCACTTTCATTAGGTCTTTTCATAAGCTTTGGCACTAGAGCAAGAAACACTAAGTTTATCAACCAGAGGCTTCAAAATGGATTGCTGATAGTCATTGGATAACTCGAAACTCAACAACTTCCACTCTAAAATTGACTTTCGTAAAGGCTTACAAAGAGCGCTGTCAAAGTGAGAAAAACACATTTTACACTCGACTTGAATAGCCTGTAGCTTGAGCGTCATAACAGGTTTATTTGGCAAAGTGAAACAAAAAAGGTTTATACCCATAGAACGATAGCTCCAAGTCTCGTTACTTTGTGAAACGAAAAGTTCAAGAGCTTGTTCGAAATGGAGGAAAATTTCTAAATGAATAACGAAAAACGCGTGCTTTTTGAATGACTCTAAATACAGCGATTCCAACTACTACCTCGAAAGAACGTGCCAATCATGAGGCGCTCGATTTTCGTTATTCATTTAGGAATTTTCCTCAGTTTTTGGAAAAACTTTAGGTCTTATGTTGTAATATTTTAAACAAGACTTCGTTTTATTATTCTGTGGGTATAAACTTATTTTTGCTCCACTCTGCCAAATTGGCCTGTTAGAAGTTTAAGCGCCGAGCTATTCTCGCCAAGTGAAAAGCGGGGTTTTCTCTTTGCTTGGATAGCGCTTTTTGTAAGCCTTTACAAAAGTGCACTTCAGAGATGATGAAATTTGTGCCATCAAATGACTATTAACAAACCACCTAAAGGCTCTGGTTGACAAATTTGGTGTTTCTTGCTGTAGTGCCAGAACTTATGAGAAGGCCTAATATTACTATCGCGTATGAGAAAACATATGTTTTACTTCTACTTTTGTCAAGGCGCAGAGTTACCCTAAAGTCAATAGCAATATCGTACTACACGGGTGACTCGCGCTCACGGCCATGCAAACGCTATAAGCGATAAGCGGATGTGCGACATATATTAAACTCAATCTTATTTTCCCTACTCCATTGGAGTGAAACAGTGTTTTCAGAAAATAAGCACAGCGTTGGAATTGTTGAAACTTACGCTATCGAATCATTACTTATAATATAAAGGAAGAGCTCCGTCCTGCAAGAAAGATGCGTGTGTGAGCCTCAAAGCATTTCTTCTTGCCACAGCGCTGTTTGAGAAGCTTTTTCAAGAAGCAGGTATGTTTTTGAATTCCTCAACATTTAAGCTGTCGGATGATTTCTAACACTCTAAGAAAGGTTTTTGTCCAGCGATATACAAGCGTAGTAATGAAATACGTACGGCGTGTTTAGTCTGTGAACATAGTCTTACTTTAACGCTACAGCGCTTTATTGAGTTAAGCAAAAACATCAGGAAAATTTTTGAAAATTTAATTTTTTAACATCTTTATGCCGTTTTTACTGATAGTTTTGTCTACTTCATCAATTTCACCTCAGTAATTCGTACTGAACAATGTGATTTGCGTTTGTTGACTCGCCATTAGTGGAGAGAAGGTTTAACTATTCCTAAAGCCGTCGACGAGATTAGTGAGGATGAAGGCGCTGATATGGCAATGAAACGACTGGAGGCAGATGGTTTGAGTGATTCAAGGGAGGCAATTTTGATCTCCAAGACATGCTTCGTTCTAGCCGGCCATATGCTTTGGATCAAGGTGACTTTCATGTCGCTTTGGATGCTGAGCTTTCATTGTGCACTCGTGATCTGGCTGCAGAGCTTGCTGCTTCGTGGCGGTCGATGTCAACATGTTGGACAATTTGACTTTATCCACATGCAGAATCGTCAGAATTCGCATGAGCTTTATCCGACTGTGGCCTCTTTCGACCAATGCAACACTTTTTGAATGGCCATCAGTTTGAATCACCTAATGATGCTTACGAAGCATGTTAAGAGTCCTTCGATTTAGAGTAACCGGAATGAGAGTTTGAGCAGATTCGGAATCTTGCACAACGATGGCAGAAAATTGTGGACAATAATAGTTTCTACTTAGAAGGACAGTTTCCTTTGTTGTTAACTTGCGCATGAAAACGAAACTTTCCAAGAACTCCCAAACTTTTTTTAACCTCAGTACAAAGGCCTTTCCAAAAAGCGATCACGTGCTGCATTTTCGCGAAATTTGAGCTTAACTGTTGTCCAACTTAAGGGGTCGCTCCTTTATTCCTTACCGCATGCCCGAAATGAACCAATGATTCTCCGACAAGTCAGTGGAGAGACAATCTTTCCCAATCTTAAACTGAACGATGGTTAGAGGGAACAGTGATGGAGAGTTTACTTAATCGTATTCAGGAATCTACTAAAAATTTTACACACACGATCGGTCGACGCAATTGATCAGCTGGTGTACTGTGAACGAATCAACTCAAACTCAACCAGCAGGTGCTTTGTGATAATCTGCGACACTTAGCCAAAACTCATACAAATTATTTTCTTGATGATGAACATTAAGATAAAGTAGTGTTAAATATGCCAACAAGATAAAAGACCCTAAAAGAAAGCGGTGCTTGAGAGAGACACACTTGAACGACACAAATATAGGATTGTAATTCAAGTTGAAGCTTATCTTAGCCCATAGTTTAGTACCATCTACACATGAAAAATGCTAGTCTTTCTTACTCGCACACCATTGCTTCGAGTCAGAAATTATTGATTACAAATCAGGATTTAGTAGTGATTACATCCATGATTATGAACAATCAAAGAAATAAAGGTGACTTACTTAATTGACTCCTCTGATTTATTGTCAACTTCTGTATTCGAAACGACTGTGATTGGAGAACAAATTTGGAGGTTTTGAACACCTGAGAACAAATATCCCGTTCAGGGTCTGCTCGTTACAACTTACCTAGTCAAACCCATTAGCTTCACTAACCGAGTTCAGCTTCATCATGTTCTTGCGACGAAACAGTAGTGCTAATCTCTTCAAATACCAAATCCGGATACAAGCGTACAATTGTGACGGCATTTTCATTGTTTTGACGAGCTCTGAAACTGCAAATTTTCTCATGCATCATCAATAATAATCAAAATTTTAAAAGATAAAATGCTCTGAGCTGATGAATCCTTTATGCATCATGCTTTTGAATCCAATCACGACATCGCAGAATTGATAAAGCCTAACAGGCCCGCACAACACTTGTTGTGGATCTATTAACGTGTAGAGTCGGTGCTTAAATTTTCAGAGAAGAGTCTGATCCTAATATGCTGACTCCTGGGAGATAGGGAGCCTGATTTAGCCAAGACGTGTACTCAAAAAAGATCATGTATGTGTAGTAGAGGGTCATACAGTGACTTTATAAGACAACTGCTAGTTGTTCAATCTTTGTTCTCACGTACCTAAGCTACTCAGTGTTCATTACTGATTCAAGCAATGGACACAAGGAGCACCGTACATTTCGTATAGAACACCTGGTAATTTAGTTGTGCTAGGATAGTTTCTGACGAGAGGATACCTATGAGGAATTTGCAGGCCCCTGCTAATACGTGAAGTAGCATAATCTGTGTTCTAGATAGCTAGAAAGTTCAAAACTAGATAAAGATTCACCAAATGTATTTGCTGCATGTGGACCGACTTTTATAAAAACCAGTCCTACGAAGAGGTCGATGCTTCGTCATTTTCGTTTTAGATAGCTAAACTTCTGAAGAGGTTATACCCTGACGCTTCATAGTCATACGCTGTGCGTTTTTCAGCAAGAAATCGAGAACACAAAAATCTACTATTTGACTTTAATGATGTTCACATATTGTAAAGACGACTTACTCTCCAAAATACGCGGATTCAAAGTGTTCCCATTCCGTTTTACTTTCAGCGATTACCTTTTGGAAGAAGGAAAAGATGCTCTTCGTACAGTATTGTGTACTAAAATCAGGTAAAACTTCATAGATCATGCTTGAATGCGCAACAAAACTTGTATTAAAGGACAGCTTGTGAAACGATTTCTTTAAGCTTTTTATGTTTTTCTTAGGTACTTTTGCCGAAAAAGAGAACAGCGACCTCAATTAAGTAGTTCACGTAATTGAAGCTGACTAATGATTACTACACTAAAGTTCTATAAGGGCGGTCCAAATTTGCAAGAAATGAACAAACACGCATCAGTTCTAAAAGCTGCAGTGTAAGACTTGCAGCGCTTCATGATTCTTAAAAAGAGTTCCTAACTAAAGTAAAAAAACGAAAAAGTCTAAAAATAAGGAAAAAATAGGCATAAGGAATTCCGGAAAATTTGTACGCATTTTCCAGTACAGATCGCTGTTATCTATGAACCGCTCTCAATTGTGGAATTTTCGAGTAAATGATACTGAATTCAACACGCTCAGCCGGTGTGAATGATCGGTTACTAAGGAGCAAATTTTAGTTGCGCTTCGTAAGACCAAACAGCATGCTTTTAGTATTTAGTACTACACGTTTTGCCTCTTTGCAGCAGCATAACAGGAAAGTCGTTTGTTACTAAAATCTAGCGCGGAATATCTACACAGTTTGGGTTTGGTGAGCTCATAAAAATAGTGTAATTTTATTCATTTCTATATATTCACAAAATTTCAACCAGAGAACTTCTCTTTGATCCACAAGCGCCTGATGACTAATGAAGGGAAAGCCTTCCTTGAGTTTATACTTATCTACTTTCAAAGAACTTGCTTAATAGATCAACCCCAAAAGATCGGACAACCACTGAGTGAGTTCCGCGTGGATACGAGAGTTACTCCTTATCTGTATAATCCTAATCGCAAGGAACTAAATTTCCTTCCGATCCACAAGGACCAGAACAGGGTGTGGTGCCCAAATTGAGAACCCTCTGGCTTAGGTATCTTGGGATCCCAAGGAATACCGAGATCGATATTCTATAGTATCTGGCGTCTTAATAAAGAATGGAAATCACAATCCCTTACACAACAATCAAACCTACGTGAAAATAAGGCACCTTGTGCTGATAACGGTTGGAAGATAACGAAGCAAATGGAAAAAGAGTTTGGAACATAACGAGATTTGGAGGCGGAGTGTCCTAGTTTTTGAGTAAACGATTTTGCTTCCGGGAAGCAGAAATGTATCTCACACTCTATAAAAAACAAATCGGAAAGGCATGCGGAGTATGCAATTAACTACTCCAAATCTCATAAGATGGTTGGAAGTTTTGGCGAAGGAAATTTCTGTGCCAGAAAGGGACAACGCGGGTTATTTAGAAAAATTTATTGCCATACACCTGGTGAAATGGGGACCTCATACCATAAACTTCTACTAGCATACGTCTACTATTAATTTGGGGAAGAAAGTGCTATGAACTACTCAAATCGCATGAAGCAAACAAAACGTGGTGAATAGGAAAGTTGTTAAGCTTTGGCATTTGGTTACAAAAATCGAGCACTGCCCGGATATGTTAGGTTATCCGCTCTGATTAGCAGACTTTCTCTTTCTGACAACCGTCTATTGAAGTATCAGTCAAACAGTCTAAATGCTGTGAATTTTATTCCTATGGATATCAGAAGACGTTCAGACTAGTCCTTGGTGTAGAGATCTGAGAGCTCATAGGAGCTCCAAAGTGATGCAAATTATCGGGAAGGTGGAAGAGTTCTAAGGGCAACTAAAGTCTGTGTGCGAACCTCAAAATATTTGGATAAGAACGAGACGGACATTCATATCAAACGAATGTTTCCCTCGTGAGGATATATCATGTTGCAACTCACAAAAACTGATATTGGCTTCGATTCCCAGGAAAGTGCACATTACTGTGACTCTTTCACGACTTCTATAAAACACGCTCCATAGAGCGATCATTTCACAGCATTACCATTTTACTTCAAGTGACTTTTTAGTGCATCTTCATCAGTCATTGTTCATAAATCCTTGAATGTTATTTCCAGGAAACGAGGTTCACTTCTAAGATCATTTATAATCCGATGTATCATGTTCACAACCACATAAGTTGCTCAATTTTGAAAGCACACGGCTTTCGACGGCTAATGATTAAAGAGAAGAAGTGAAAAATTGATTGAGGAATTTGTAGGAGACACTGGTTGATCAATAGGGAGATAATGGACAGAATTTATAGGCTGTTATATTGTTATTTGACTTTCTCCTGCATAGACTGTTTAACTCTTAACGATCAAGAATCTAACACATATCAGAATACCATATGCATTAGAACTTGAGCTTCTGGTTGTCAGTCGTTGTGGCAAGAACGTGAACGTATGAAGTACCATATATCCCCTATCTCATCAAAACTGACAGTATATAAACGTTATTACTGCCCACTAATGTGTCAAAACTTAATGCTTGACCTTAGTCCGTCAACCAGAAGGTGATGTAAAGCCAAAATGTCTCAACTTACTTGCACGGATTACGTTGTCTAGCCAGATCTACCATACAAGCAATAGAACGATATCCACATGACCATGTGTCCGTCTGGAAATACTCGTGGCTGATTCTCTTCGAGCTTTCTGTTTTTTTTTCCGGTTCAGTCAATAAAAAGGACCTGTCTGTCATAATTCCGAGAAATAGCGATGTTTATCGCATTATTGGTGAACACGTGTGAAAAAAGTGCAGACACTTGTTTACGAATCGGTTCTGTTAGCTAAATCGTACATTGTTAGTTTACTATGCGTATCATTGCCAATTTCTATCAAAAAAATGTTATATAACACAAGAGGAGATAACGGAGTGGTTAATGATGCAATCATCAAGGAGTAGGCAATCACGAAGCGGTTTGGACCTCATTCCACACATTTTCTTTCCGTCAACGTGGAAACGATTAGCTCGGCTATCTCCAAGACTGCGATCAAAATTGACTCGATCAGCACTCTTATTCATGAGGAAGGCGAAATTTTAAAACCGAAACAACACGTGAAATGTTCGAAGACCATCATGGGTCATAAAAGCGAGTGAACGGATTGATTGGAGTATCGGGATCTGTAGAGGATGTGTTGAAAAAGCATGTAAATAAGTAATAATAAGAATACGAGCGTATAACGAAGTACGACGACGGGCTGATGCCATCCGTAAGCTAAGGCTCGAGCCCTGCGACTAATTAGAGATTGGCAAGAGACCAAATCTAAGCGAACTGTTGTATGATGACTCTTATTCATATCATTTCACCTTGATGATTTTATGAACAAAAGTAATTGGGTACTTTTTTGTTATCCGGGAAGGAATTGTGAAGGAGAATTGTTCGCTGGAAGAAAACTTTTCGCAAGAGTTTTAGTAATCATTTGCAAGCGTAGATCTCGGGGATCTGCTGCACGCGCTTGCTTGTTGTAAATGGCTTTTTACAGCGCTGTAGTAATCAAAATAAAATTATGCTTCACTCGCTTCGCGCACTTTTTTTTCATTATTACGCTTCTATTTTTTCTGTTTATACTTACCAGATTAGCAACGTTTGAATCTTTCTCAACAAGCGAGTCGTATAATACAACTAATTTAGCTTTTGGGTCATAATCCACCACTACGTAATGAACTCTGTCCGGATCGAAAATAATTTGATGTGTTGGCCGATCAACGCTGACAAACGATTTCACTGATTGTGGCTCCACCTAAATCAAATACTTTTTAGTAATCATAGAAATTACTGTAGATAGGATTGAAGTATACGTTAGCCAGAGAATACTGTACTTCTCCTGACCATAAACATACCAAGACAAACTGTATCGCCAAACAGCCATCGATTCTACGAGGACATGCAGCTTGAAGGCGGTCACAGAATGTGTTCATCAAATCGTCCAGCAAGCGGTCACCATATTGCACCTACATTGTGTTGAAGTAAACGTTCTCAAAATTTGTAAGTCTTCAAGTGCAGCTGTGACTCGCATTAATGCTAGAGCCTGGTTTTCAGAAGAATATGGTCTCATGGTGACAAAAACATCTGTAGCAGGCTTTCTTAAACTAAGCACTTTTACAGAACACAAGATGTTGTTTATGTAGACTGTACGCGATCTTGTTCAAGATCGAAGATGTCTATTTTTCGTTTAAGGAGTTAGTGCGCCACATCTGCTTCCCCAAAACCCATCACCAAACTTACCTCCACAAACCTTAGGATTTTTGACACACATAAAATCACCAATCTTGATTAACTCTGTCTTGAAAATTCTTAAGAGATCTATTTTTTTATTCTAAGTGAACTTGAATCGTTCCACTGAACATTTTCTTAGTCATGATCATTGAGCCATACTTATCACTACATTAATCTCCAAACGCAGCATTAATGTAAGAACAGAAACTATGATGAGTCGCTGCATCGAAAAGAAGCAGTGATTTTACCTCTCCATTATCGGTGGGTGTTGTTGCCTTGGGAACATCTGAGTCTACGTTGCTTACAAGACTGACATTGCTCCTTGATTGACTACTCTTCTCCCTGTAAGATAACTTAGGCATAGCAAATAAAAATGAGTATTCAGTGATAGTATTCAGTGAATTATTCTTTTCGTATCTAATCGGTTTCTAGATTTTCGATAATTTTTATGGCTCTTTTTCGCTATGTTTAACACCTATCGTACCGACCGATCACAGCGCCACATTGTCATCAGTGTTACCTAATAATCAACAATCAGTAAGGACTCGGTGGACTATTGTCTCAAAACTGTTTCTGTGTTGCTAGATTTATAGAGATTGAAAAAGCTTGAAAAGCTCAAGGATTTTGAAAGAACTCCCAGAGAGCATCACGCTTGCAAACACCGTAGTGTCCGCACGGTACATTAGATATTGATAACACAGCTTTATATTATCTATAGCAACTATTAACGACCACAAGTTCGACTTGAATATGCTGGTCAAGCATTGAATATATTAAAAGACAGAAAACTTAAAACGTCATTCGAAGACGAAGGATACAAGCTGACGACGGAAACAGAGATAAGGATGAGATGCTCCAGATTACAGTTGAACCTTTCGTTTTGATAAGACCACGCTCAACGTTAAATATGCGTGATAATCATTTTTTGAGCCATGTATGTGGTCTGTTATAGAGCAACGTAACACTTCAGAATCAGTGTAATGCAGCCAGTGATATTTATCGAGTCATGATGACATAAAAGTTGAAGTCTACAAATGTTTAAAACCAGCAATCTGAGTCGTTAAGGGTTCGGACCCTGGATTTTTTGTTCATCAACTGCAAAAAATACGGTAACTATTTCTTGACTTCTTTTCAATTTCATCGTTGCAAGAAATCCTATTAAAAAGGTTCTTTAGAAGTAGATCATTGATGAAAGCATTGAATTCAAGTTAATGAGTAGACGCAGCTTATTGAAATAAATCTCTATCACCCTATTAGACAGCACTAAGTAAAGCTTCATGAAGAGAAGTTTTCATGTCAACATCTGATGTCGTAGTACTATATATCACGTGGTCACGTGCATAATGGGGTCGTCTATCAATTGTCATCTGAGCTCGAGTATTTGTTAGCCTCGTAAGTTAGCATATGAAATGAATAATCACTCTCAATAGACGAATTATTACATACCTACTAGATGTCTTTTTCAACGTTAATTTCATCTTATGATTCTGAATGAGTCCTATTTACAACACTGTTCATGATGAGAAGTGAAAAAGTCTACACCACTCATTGGTCTGACTGTTTCCTTCAGAGAAATGACAGAAGATGCTCACCATTTTTCACTCAATTTCTCCAGATCGCTGTTATCCATTATGATTGTACGTTTGATAAGAAATCTATTTATTACGTTTATTCTTCTTTTCGGCAGACGTTATTCTCTGAATGAATTCCTTAGAATACATACAAATTTCGTCACCGTAATAAGATGATAACGGTTGAGTGTTTCCTGTTTTCCGCTTCAGCCGTATTTTCTGGGTTATTAACGAAGAGACTGTAAGCCCGGCTGAAAGTTTCATTAAGCCCCTTATCCACTGTTGTAATGTGAGCTGGAAGTAATTTTTGAAAGAAAGAGTCACACTTGACAAGGTCCTTGAGCGAGAAATCATGCCATACGTGGCGTTGGGACTGATTGGTCAAGGCCCAACTTGTGAAGGAGATCCGTGAGTTGACAATTCTGACAACTAAAAAAGGAGAAAAAGGAGAAAGCTCTTCGTGTGGATCACTCTTTGAGAAGTATGTCATATACTGCGCTTGACAAAGCATCGATAAACGTGACCGAACACATACTTGCGCATACAACGACTTGCAGAAGCGCACCGATGTATCAAATGAGTACTGCCATTCCCCTAGACGAGTCATGTAGAAACTTTGTAAAGGAATGGAAGACTTCGTGTGCGCTAACAGTTTGATCGAATCAACGACAATGCATTTATTGCACGCCATCGGAAAAACAACTGTGATGTTAATCATTTGAACTCTCCATCGGGAGATTGAGGCTGCACTGCAGGAGCCCGCGGTGTGGATGGATCTGTGGTTGATGGCAAGTGTACATGTCTATGTGATGGACAACAAAAACTGTCCCGAGTATTTTTGATCGGTCGTGTTCCCACTAGTAGTGAATGGACAGCTATTTCTTAGTTGGCGGATATTTGACGTAGTGTACTCAATCGAATAGAATTTTTTCAGCGCAGGATACTTATATAGTGACAGATGTTCATAGGCCAAACAATTTTGCTATCATGATAGCAGTTAGTCTTATGCAATTGCTGCTTCACACTGGACCTCTCTCAACCATCAGTAGGTGCAAAATAAATAGAAAATAGAAGACTTCTGATAGCTACTAGATCCAAAGGAGCTCTCATACTGTAGTCTACGCAACGCTATCATCACACGATATGAATAATGTTTCTCATTACTCCGCAGTAGTCGGCGCATACAGTAATCACTGAGAGATTTACATCACTGAGAGATGGGGTGTCTATAAACAGTTATACATCTTTAGTCGGAGCTAAATCTACGTGTTCTTTCTAACTACAGTTACCTACAAGAGTCTTTAGCACTGATATACTGAATAAGCCTAAGCAACGTACATTTTTCCTCTTTCGCTTGCTTCGATGACCATTGATATTGAACGCTATTTAGCTAACCTCTGAAATTTAAATGATTTCTGATCCTATGTGTTTGCTTTCACAACACTAGCAAAAATGGAGCACAAAGCCTGTTGATTTATTTCCCAAAAACTTTCTCAAAGACTAACCTGTAGTTCCTTAGAATGTTATGACCAATACACAGAACGTCAACGAGTGAAAAGCACCACCTCCAACAGTTCTCTCGACGATTCGATAAGATCATGTTTACTTAACAACCTAGTATAACCGTATATCATTATCATCATCTTTCAATCTGCACGTATTTCATACATGTTAAGAGTACTCCATAATCAATGATATAAGGAAAGTCGCTCTTAGCAATGACGACATCATAGTTCCTAATATTACTGTAGTAACCACTACTATAGGGTAGTGTAGCACAATTGTTGAATGTGTACCGCAATATGCAGGCGGCCGTTGGCTTGATCCCGCTACTGGGGCTCACTGAACGGCGTAGGAGTATATCCGCAAATGGAGTTGCAGTACACACTCCAAGAGCCAAGCACCTCGCTAACCTACACTGTTGACAACTTAGTACCAAATTTGTCTGAGAGGATAGCAGAGCAGAGTTGTTACATTGGCGGGTCTTAGCAATGCATTCTGTGCGTTGGATATGCATTCCACTACCCCAAGCGATGTTCGATGAAGTCGATGCCTGGTGCATCTCTTAGGGATCAATGCCGATAGCTTTATCCGTTTCATCACTTCATCTACTATTATGAAACACTTAATTTTAGGTGTTAGAGACAGTTAGTTAGTTAAAAAAAATAAGTAGACTGGACTGGTACTGTTCTTCAGGAGGCTTTCTCGTTTCTTTTAGGTAGCTCGTCGTTATGTCTGGAGAGCTGAAAATAATCTTGATTTTGAGCCATCAAACCACTGCTAATCACAAAATCACTGGCCAAGAACGTTATTAGTCTTATGCTAGAGTCCTTTATATGATTGAAAAGGTGTAATAACGCAGACTCTACTCTCTGTGGTAATCCTAGTGCTTCTTTCAGGTATATTCCTGCGAAAAATTTCATTCTCTATAAGAGTAGCGGTCTTAGCATGTTATGGGACTGCTAATGGGTGACACTTACAAATCAGCGCTGCGATTGATGCCAAAGGTTTCTAATTCATATTCATCGATTTCGAGTAGCTGGTTCTGTAATCAGAAGCCAATACCACAGTACAAATCAATATGAAACTGAAAGGTAACTGTTCTATTCTCACCACTAACCGTAATAATTGTGCTCCACTAACACCTTGAGACATCAGGCTAAAAGTTTCGCGATAATTGTTAAACGCCCGCAGACTAGTGCATACACGTTGAGATGCTTCACTTGTTAGGAGTGCTCTTTGGTACTCTTCGTTTTTGAAGCAATGAAGAGAAAATCTGCTTGAAGAGATGATAATAAGTTCTATTAAATGACCTTCCTAGTAAGTGCTCTATGACGACATTTGTTTCCTGAGTATAACCACTTTAATATTCTATTTGACCTGTATCAAAGTTTTTTCCGTACTATGCGGGTCCCAGTACTCTTAGCATTTGTTTCGCCTTCCCGTTTGCTTAAGGATTTCATTTCCTTCACGAACGTCGTAAGATACTGGTCGAGCACTTGTTTATGCAGATTCGAGGATAACCAAGTTGAGGCGTCCGGTAACCGTTCGTTATTCGATTTTATGAGTGCTGGTAGAGTGTGAAATAGGTTCCTTGTCGAGCCGCGCCAAGCATCACCAACCACTCAGATCCATTTTGAATAGAGTATCCACTTCGAAAGTGTTGGAAGGAAAATCAAACTATCAGCAGTATAGTTGGAGCTGTGGACTTCTGTCTACTTCACCGGACAACAGAAGACGACGACACAGATCTGGTTGTATCACTGAGACGGCTCATTTCTCAAATCCTATTGAATATAATTTGTAGCAGCTTAATCTGACACATGTCAAATCATATAATTTAAGTGGTACTCAAGTGGGATTCTACATTTTTCAAAGGAAGTCTGCGCCACTGGTAATCTCTGTGTGCGATCCCTTTCCCATAACGCTACTGATTCACTACTGCATTGGAATCAGTCGACGTTTCATACTGATCGTAATTTGTGATAACTCGTTTATCAATAGGTCTACCTTTTTCGTCTCCATTAAACCAGTTCAAATGACATTCATAGCACTGAGACGAATGTCTCACTATACTACTTCCTGTGTGTCTAGATGTATTTCCTTGAATTGTGTTGTATTGAGCCTGAATCAAGACCTTTAACAACACTTCTATGAGAGTCATATAGAATTCTTCTTCACTAAACCGCTTTCTTGCGTTGGTATGGATATTACAAATAAACCACAGTAATGTTGAGCAATGTAAAAACTTTGATGCTAGACAGAAATCGAGCCCGTAATCCACCCTTTCGGAGAACGCGCGCTAAGCAATTGCACTAGCGACGCCTGCTTTGTTTTGTTGATCACATATATCCAGTATCTGTCAATCTAACTGGGATCAATGCCGATATGGCGAGCCAGGACACACCGTCGACGGTTGGTTGCTGACAGATCGATGCGCTGTAGCGTACAGTGGTGGCAAAACAGGCGTCGACAGTGCAATTGGTTAGCAGGCGTCCTCGTAAATGATGAAGTACGGGTTCGCTTCTCGCCTGACGTCAAAGCTTGCACATTACTCGACAACGAAAGGCATATAATTCCAACAAACGATATTTTTCTAAAAACTAGATCAAGCATTAACCCATTACAGTAGAAACTGTGTGATACGGTTTCGAACATAGCGTTTCGATTACATGAACTGATATTACATGAGCAGTTCCTTTGTAGAAGTCATCCTTTTTCGTCACGATGCTGGTTTATCGACAAAGTTTTCTTATTATCACTAAATTATTTCAGCAGCTCAAATTTTGTGAACAGATACATAAGAGTGGCTTTGCTCTATCGTATTAACAACATAAAGGATTTTATCAGATGTCTGTACAAAATAAAATCTTTTCAGGATTGTAGCTCTTGAAAAACTAACATTAAAACCTAATCCGACAACAGATTTGAGCATATCATGTCCTTTACAGCATTTCTACAGTAAAAGACACGTGTTTTACCATTACAGCTCAGTAAGTTGCAAGCTGCCTTTCGGTTCGCTCAGTTTTCTGCGAAAAGAACCGACGCCGAAATATTAACACTTGCCGCTAGTTGATGGAATCACCCAAAGAACTGTGTTAAACAGTCGATTGTTCGTAGATAAGGAAAGGTACGACAACATATGTTTTACCAGCCACGAGTAATCGACTGTACAACACTGCCCGTTGGGTGATTTTACCACATAGCGGCAAGTGTAGAATTTCGGCGTCGGCTCCTCTATATAGAGTAAATCTACCCGCATGGAACTCTTCGCAGGGACTGAACCAATATGCACCGTGGAACTGACGAGGCTGTAATGTTAAAACACGTGTCCTGCTCTGTATTAGTACCGTAAAAGACTTCACGATAGACTCAAATTATGTCGTCGCATTGCTCCGGTTTGTTCCGGATCTCAAAAACAGTCAAACGGGAAAGTATAAAAACCTAAAAAACTGAAGATTTCCGACGGGATGGTGGCAGCTGCAAAAGAAAAACACTGAAAACATCATCACAAGATCCTATATGGAATCCCGCTTGTCCATTTAGCTTTGTGTACGAGATACTGGCCTCGAAACAAAAAAGTGGAAGAACTGTATGCTGTGAGTTGGGAAAAGCAAATTTCATCAGAAGATAAAAAGAAGACTTCCACCCTATTCGCAGAGATTTATTGTAAGTGTTTATTGTACCTACTAAAGTTTACTATAAGCTGCGATTAGTTGGTTCCAAGTTGAAAACTGCTGTTAATTTCGCACTATGAGATTACCATGGAGGTTATCATTTTGTATAATTATCAAACCACTGCCTTCACCACTGGAAAGCGCATTCAGCACCCAGCATTACTACTGGAAAACTCAAGCGTTAATCAAATATTTTATCGCTTGAGATACAACGAAATTATACAATCAAGATTTCATTTCTTTTAAAATGGAGCTCTTCGCTACATAACAGTGCTCTTGGACACCAAAGCGTTTCCAAAAAAAATTGGCAATTTCAAAGAAAGAGTGAGACGTTACCTTCAGCGAGGAATATTTTGCTAATGTAATTCATCATAATGACAACGTGCATTACTACGCGAAAAACGCAGTCAGTCGCATAGCGGTTAAACTTAACCGCCTTTGAAATGTATCGAAGAACAAGGAACCAGGCGCGACTCGCTGATTATCCTATTCGTTTAAAAAAGAGAATACAAGGAAGTGTAAATACTTATGAATCAGCCGATGATATATACACAGAGTATGGGGGTTATTTGAAAACGCGGTGAATTCTATCACTTATAAGAGAAGACAAATTTGTACAACTTGAGGCAATATCTCTACCATGCATAAATCACTGCTTAAACTAGTAATCAACCCTATTCAAACCGGTTAAAAATCTGGTCAAGACTGCTGCTGAAAAGTTGAAGAGATCAAGATCCAGATAGATACACACAGAAAATAACAAAATGGCAAGATGATCTAACTGTGTCAATGCGTTTGATGTAAATAAAAGCTTTGTAAGAGATTCAAAAAGCGACATGATAAGCAGAATACGACCGATCAATCTATTTGTCACTATCCAGATTCGCTTGATATTGTGCCATCTGAAATTGGTAAGTACGTGTCCTAGCTCGAATATCTAAGATAAACTAAATGAAGAATTAGGCAAATTTAACACATTGTAAATCTTAGATCTGAGCACAACAAACTTCACATAGAAGATACACAATTGAAGAACAATAAATGTAACGCACAACTCACCAATTGGGGATTATAGGCTGAGAGATCAAATCCTGGCGGCATTCCCATATGGCTAAGATCTTGCCCAGGCAACATGCCTTGATACGGGTTAAGCATTGATGATGATCCAGCCAGCATACCATAGTTAGCTCCTGGGAGTCCTAGAATAAAGTCTCATGTATGGGAACGATCTATGCATTGGAAGTGAATTCGTATGAGATCTTGAGCAAAAGTTTCAACAAGACCGATGATTGCGACTTTTTATACGTTGAAAAAGGTTTCCTCTGGCTGCATTCTTCTACCTTAAAAGATTGCCAAGACATTCTATATGGAAGAAGAAATGATACCTCCAAGGCCATGGGCAGCCGCCTTCTTTGCAGCGTACATGTTTGCTTCTTCTTGTGCTTTAGCAATATTCTTCTTATAACGAATCCGCTTGTTACCAAACCAGTTGGACACCGAAAATCAGGAAAAAATTATACAAGGTCTACTCGCAAAAAGAAATCAACTGTTATTGCTGAAATAAGTGCACCAAAGACCTTAGAAGCAATATAAAAAGGAGGATAGATTTTAGCACAGATATCACCTACTTGAGAAACCGTTATGTTACACTGCCGGGCAAGCTCCTCCTTAGCCTCCTCAGATGGATATGGATTGCTTAGGTGGGAATAGAAATACTCGTTTAGAACTTCAGTAGCTTGTTTCGAAAAGTTACGGCGTTTACGGCTGAAACAGAGAGAATAATTGATTATCAAAGCTTCACCAATCCGCTAAATGTGATAAATTATATTTG
Source organism: Parelaphostrongylus tenuis (assembly GCA_019055375.1). Lineage (NCBI taxonomy): Eukaryota > Metazoa > Nematoda > Chromadorea > Rhabditida > Metastrongylidae > Parelaphostrongylus > Parelaphostrongylus tenuis. The sequence goes on along the minus strand of JAHQIW010006847.1, from coordinate 162,620 downwards.
CCTGCCTCGACCTTTCTCATTTTCAATATAAAATAAGGGTTAAGGCTCTCAGCGTCGATCAATCCCTGAGAGATGCACCATGCATTCAACTTCATCAAGCATCGCTTGAGGTGACCGAATGCAAACCTGGCCTTCACATTCACTCGCGGTGGATTACCGCGTATCGAATCAGTGCTGTTCATCCTCCCAAAAAAGTCTGGTACTAATCTACGCATCAGGGAAGGATGGATGGCTTGGTGAGCCATGAGGGCAAGATCAAATCATCCACCATCGACTAATCGACCGCGAGTGCGTCGTAGAGCACCTCTAACCACGCGCTACTCATCTTAGATACATGAAGAAAATTGTATCCGGTGGTACATACGATAAATAAGTTCAAATAAAGAAAACAAACATACCGCGCATCAAGAAAACGACTCCTCAGAATCATTACTGCTTCACATGTAGATTGTTTCAGTTGTACTTGAATACCACTGAATTTCTTCTGGATTATAGAAACCATTCGTTCGATTTCCTGAATTACAAAATGCAAAGTTAAAGGGGAATACAATAAAATATAAGGTTGATTCCTTGAAGAAAAAGAGGACGGACAATAAGATCATAAGCACCTTCTGACTGATAGGTCGAATTCGTGATTGGTCCTTCAGCAGTGACATCACATGCTGTGTAAATTCAGAGCAAGCCTAAAACTTTTTAAAAAATTCACTTTTCAGAAATGATAGGAAAGACCAAAGACCATATTTATTAACATGCTTACCTCCTCATATTTTTGCAACTCTTGATTATATACAAGCCGGATTTGGCCAAGCTTTTGCCGATAATCGGCCTGGTCTCCTCCGGAAGCGTCACTGGACAACGGTGCCCCTTTATCGGGTCCAGCAACACCTTCGGCTACCTAAATTACAAATAAATCTTCAGTTTCTTTTTCATCTGTTAAATTCATTCTTTGACTGGAAAAAGCGAAAGAATATTGGATACACCAGATCGATAGCATTTCTGCAAACTAATCAGATAGAAAACATAAAAAGAACTCACAAGCATATTATCTAATCGCATCAACTGTGGATCTTCAGGTTGATCGTCGGTGGCTGTACGGATTTGCAGTGCTAAAAATTCTCTCAACTATAGACTTTCAGAATGTTCACATGAATTATAAAAAAAACAACTGTCGCTACAAAAAGGTGAGGAAAGTTTATTTCTTAATGTACTTGATTCAAAAAAATATGCAAGAACGATGGAGCAAAAAAGTCGTGACAAATTTTCACCTGTTTTTTCCTTTACTTCGCACAAAACATCAAATAGTGCTTGTCTCATTGGATGACACTGTAATGCATGCTTTCTGAAAAAGCGAAAACATGAATTTATCTGGAAATCTAAGCCTACATTTTATTCATCAATTGGTATAAGAACCCGACTAGACTATCTCATATATTCTAAACATTAGAACACTTCTAAGAAAGGAGTAACAATATTACACCGATAATGTTAACTGTTATACAGAATATTCCACCTCGGGCAGGAGTTGAATCCACGTCTCACTCTTTCCCGGGGACGTAAGAAAGCAGTTGAATAAATAATTCTTGCCGATTACATGTACATCCAATAGCTAGTAGCGTAACTAGGCTCAATAGTGATATGCGTTCTTCAACTTCAACTCGCTTGCTGACATTTCAATATTCTATATCGCAGAAAGAATGATAGCAAAACAGGAGCGTGGCAGTGCCGTGACTAGTACGCGTCTTCGGAAAAGACTAGAATCGGGTTCAACTCTCGCCCGAGGTTCAAAGTATTGCATATCAGTCAGCATTCATAATCAGCAGTTTTTTCAGACTTCGCTGAAATCAATATTAACAAAAATGTTTCTTTCTGAATCTTTCATGCGACATGTTATGGATACTTGTACAGTGAAATACACGTGTTTCGGCCTCGCAGCCTCGTCAGTTGCACGGTGTATTTCGTCTCAGCCAGTATCCCTTGGGGGAAAACCCTTTTACATAAATAGATCGTCGAAGAACATGTCACACTGTCGCGTGTAATGTGAAATTCACTTAAAAAAAATCAAAATTTACTATAAAAGACCTTATGAAAGGCTCACAAAACACTATCAGAATTTATTGCATTGAGTTAGATTATGGAAAAAAAAGTGGAAAAAATGGAAAAAAGTCGAATTTGAAACTATAATAACACATATTGAATAAAATCGCGCCGAGTTCAAACGATTTTCATTTCAAACGCGGTATAACATGTTCGCCCATGGTTTCTTTAAGCAAGGTGGTTCTACCACAAAAGGGATTGGCTCAAGCAAAAAGCACCGTATAATTATGAGGCTGCAAGGGCGATGCACTGTATGAGTGCCTATAAGAAAACCTCATGATGAAAGGTTCAAAACAACATCGCCACTCAAATTATTGGATATATAGTTATAACATCGTAGAACTGCTGAAAATGCAATCAAACAAATAATTATGGTCAATTATATATGACACTTACTTCACGTTATCGTTGTCCTCAAGCGTTTGTTCAGAGATCTTTATAAGCTCTTGGAGCAGATCATTCAACGAGCCTGGACTTGGGTCCATTGTGCCCACCATACTTGAATTATGATAAATTTACGAAATAAACGTGATAGCAGAGAAAAAAAATCCCGAATATCATCATACTGAATACACTCACATGACGTGCGAAAGCAAATGACATGCCGACTAAAAAAATGCCGATTATGGAAGTTAAGTGAACTACATCAAAGTCTCAAAAGCATTGGAATTCAAAACTTGGGTAATAAAACTTAAAAAAGGTAATGTAATAGGATCACAAGAGGATTTGGAAAGCCACCTACTTACGCAATATCATGATTTTAATTGAATTCGTACAGAATCTTTTTTGATAGGAAGATGCAAAGTTGTTAAAGTGGTATTTATTGAATGCAATGATAAAGGACAATAGATAGCGCATGTGACGCAGTGGTTAAAAGAGCCGTGCAAAACAAACGTGGTCGATCAATCGATGGTTGATAATTCGTTCCCGCGTTCAAAGCTCATCGACCCTTGCATATCCTTGGGGTAAGTGAATTGTTCAGACTTGGATAAGAGGATAGCAACATGACCAGATACATTGTTATTCCCGCCACATTACAGAAGCCAAATATGCATCCAATCACCCCAAACGAAGGTTTATGAAGGCCGAGAGCTTTATGCTTTAGTACAATAATAATAATACTATGGATCGCATAGTGGGGGTCAACCTCTTTGATATGTGGTCAAAAAATTTGTACATTTCGTCTTTCAGTCGAGGTTATTGAGGCATTTGACTTAATAAATTACGAATCAATTTGACCTTCTTTCTGGACTCTTAAGCGGCGAAACGTGATCGATCATCAGTGTACTGTATTATTTTTATCATAGTCTGGTAGAATGCTCCAAGCTTTCAGAGATTTGGCACGGCATTTCAAATGGTGTGCGTACGCCTCGTAACGGCCGTTAGGTATCGACTGAAAATCGGTATGCACAGCAGCATCAAGTGATGCTTCACTTTTCTAAATTGATACAGCTGGGACAGTGCCATTATAAAAGCAGGGGTGAAGCGTAAGGCACCGGCATTGATGAGGTGTGCGAGAACGCCAAATGTACGTACACACTCGAAATACCACACCGAACCTCTGAAAGGCTTGGAACATTTTGTCAGTATTGTGTTATGTATTGATAATTACTACCAATAACAACCTTTCTCTGTTTAGAAAGAGATAAATAGAGCTCTCGGAGTTGATCAACCCTGAGGTATGCGTCATGCATTCGCCTTCAATTTTAATTTCGTTTGAGGTGACTGAATGCATATCTGGGCCTTTACAATGACTCGCGGTAACCTCCCTCTGTATCGGGTCAGTGCTGCTTATCCACCCAGGTAAGTACGAGACTATGCTGGCACCAATTTACCGACCCCACAGGAATGAATGGAACAGTGAGCCTTGAGCGCGACATCGAACTATTGACCTCGTGCACGACGCAGAGCACCTCTGACCACTGCGCCAGATTCGTTCGTCTTATTCGTCGATTCGGCTTAACTAAATTACTGTTGATGTTGATTTTGAGGAGTGCTTTTTAATATATGGAGTTCAGTTCAAAGAGGGTACCGTTGCCACGAAATATCTGATCTGGCAAGCGCTCGAATTTCTCATTAGGTTGCCTTACCAGACCGCCTATCGTTTCCTGGTTAACATGGTTGGTGATGTTCATAGAAGTAGAACTACACTGTGTCTAGCTTCACATACAATGGAATTAGTCTCCTGCCGATATATGAGCTTTACCGTAGACTCTGAACTAGGAGAGTTCAGCGGATAGTTATGATGGAAGACAGAGTTAAATGAAATATTTACTGCTGGCCAATGGAGCCACTGGGTGATTAACAGAATGACGGACGGCATAGGTGACCTTGAGGGAGAATGTAAGAAAGCCTTGAAGAGGGGAGGGAGATAGCGAAATGATTAGTGATGCAGAAGCGAGGTGCTGGTTCGACAACCCTTCCAAACGCTTTCTTGTAATCCACATTGGAACACCTTAGCTGAACTATCTCCAATATTTCAAGGAGTATCGGCTTGTCCTCAAGTATTTTACGAAAATCATGAAAGAGACCAAATCCCCAAGCAATGGTGGAACTGCTGAGATCCGCTCGGTTAATTTCACGAGTAGTAACTCAAAAGTCTGACACCGACATGAGTAAGAAAATGCAACGATTCTTACAAACTGTCCTATTACTTAATCAAAACTTGCGTGAGACTGGTACTTCTCTTGTCTCAAGTTTCTCAAAATTCGATGGCTAACGTTCCGGTGGTCCCGCGTTCGTGGAGCTTTCTTTAAATATATTCATTTTTCACAGTGTGTCTCATAAGACTGATGACCTCTCTTATAAAACCCTTTGAAGACCGAACGGTACGTTTCGTGCCGTGCCGCGCGACGTCACACCTCACTCAAGTACTGTAATGGCAGCGTCGCTTATCGTGGGTAAGCAGGCGCAAACGACCAGGCATGCATGCAGAAACATGCAAATGCCGCCTTCTACGGCTTCCGCGAAAGCGATGGCGCGACGTCGCCTGCCTATCAACGCTGGTTGTCAAAGGGTTGAATATAAAGAAGGCTCTGACGAAGGCGGGGAAAATGTTAGCCATTGAATTTCGAGAAAGCAGAAGTACTAACCTCGTGCAAATTTCAGTCAGGAAAAGGACAATTTGTACGAAATATCGTTGTTACACAAATCATGCTACTAATATATATTGCTCACATCATAATTACACCACATTGTGGTGAATAATAGAAGAAACAATCACTCTCCACTGGTTCAAATTCGAACACGTGATGCTATTTATTTATGCGTCACCTGTCCTTCCGGTTCGCTCGATGGACGGAAATAAGCACCATAAATTTTCGGCGATCAATTCCACTTTTTACCACTGAGCAGCTCGAGGCGCTTCATTATGGGGGTTGGCTGTACTGAGTGTGGTAGATTGCTAAGTTTGTTCGAAACGAACATGATGTTTACTTCAATTACTATTTGCTAGTCGTCTGCCATGTCTTTCTGATCATTTGCCCAAATTCTCGGGAAAATTGTCGAATATAATCATTAAAACTATCAGACGAACATATGGCACGATAAAGAACCAAGTTCCCACTCACTCAGTTATTGACTCGGCAATAGGAAATAAATTTTACTCGATAAACATTCCTAAAAGTAACCTCAACCTAGGTAAATCTTCCAAAAGTGACAAGAAAACAATAAAGTCGGGGTCAATTTCAGAGCGTTTGATACAGGTTGATACAGAGAAAATCTATATAACTATAGCTTCTCACAAAGAATAACAAATTGTCAAAACTACAACAAACATATAGAGGCAACCAATGACGTTGGGTAGCATGCAAAACTTGGAACCTCAGGCGAGAGTTGAACTCGCGTTCCATCCACAGTGGAATGCGTGCTTCCACTACATCATGAAGACCACCGCTCTACTGTCATACTTTGTTCGATTTAGCATCAAAACTGTTAGTCTCGTAAAATTTAGATATTCAGATATGACAAATAACTATTATATTGTGTAAAATATTGTAACTGCGATAAATATTGAAAAAAATAGAAAAGAGAAGATGGACTTTTTACTTTACTTCATTTGATCTGTGTAACAGTTTCTTCTACTCTGCGGGCCGCAATACCTAGCAGTCGATTGGTCTCCTAGCTTGCTTAGGGTTTTCATCTTCTTCACGAACGTCGTAGGATACTGGTCGAGCACATCTCTTAAAATCGCGAAGATAGCCTGGCTGAGGAGTTCGCTACTCATTGCCGGAGTGCTTAGGGAATTAACCCCGCGCGTCGAGCATCATCAGCCATTCACCCATAGACCCAACCCTCCTCCCGAAGAGAAAAAAAAATACTACCTTTTTTTCTAAAAACAACAGACAGGGCATTAAGTGATCATAATCACTTCGAAACACACTATTTGTTTTGCGGTTTATGAATTTCGCAGCAAAAAAATTAGACGAAAACTGCACAGTAAAGTTTCAAGTAAAATCAGTTGAAAGTAAAACAAAGACAGAGCAAGATATTTTGGGAGCCACAGATACGAGTATGTCACTCCAAGAGTCCTCATGATCTCACTACGTTTTCGCAGTGCTATGATATTTCACCTAAGAGAATTGAGTGGTAGGGAAGAGTTCAACCTTAGACATCAGTTTGACCCACGTTTCACCCTATACCGGGAGAGCGTGCGACCACTACACCACCGAGGCCGCTGCTTACCCACCACTCAATTTTCAAGGGATCTCAAAAAGTGAGTAGTGGATAAGCGCTGGCCTCGATGGTGCAGTGGTAGCACGCGCCTCCGGTATGGATTGAACACGGGATCCTCCCGTCAGAGGGCGTTTTTGCTCGCCACTCAGTGCACTTGAAACATTATAACACTGCGAAAAAGCAGCAAAAGCACTAAAAAAATTATAAATATTATACCTATTGGCCAGCGTTCCACCTATAACGAAGGCGCGCGCTACCACTACATCACCGATACCACCGCTTACCCACAACTCATTCTTCAAGATTTTTCTATCACAGCTATAACTCACCAATTTTAACAACTTTGGTCGGGTGAGCAATATCGCCCCATAAACCTAGTTAAGCTGACAGTCATTGCACTTATTAAAATCCAAGAATTCTTTTGTTTACTGCTTGAAGAATCAGCGGTGGGTAAGCAGTGGTCTCAGCAGTGCAGTGGTAGCATGCGCCCCTGGTACGGATGAAACGCAGGTTCAACTTTCGTCTGAGGTCTAATTTTTGCCTACCACTCATAACTCACAGAGTGCAGCACTGCTGAGGCCGGCCCTTACGTGAGTATGATTACCTACGTAATACCAGAAAACTCCAGACACTTCTTGAAAAGAAAGAACTAGAATAGTGAAGTGGTGATGCTCATGGTTACAGCTAGATTACTGATGTAGACAAGAACGGTATAATATGAATGAATTAGCAATAACAAAGCAAAAAACAAACAAACAAACAATGAAGGCATGACGAAATAAAGGAGTCCTTGAGACGTATAAAATAGTAATATGAACTCGCCTTCCTACCGGTAATTACGGAAGTCTCCTGCTATATGAAAATCTGCTGCTTGATAATTATTTGAATAAATAACAAGTAATTTTTATTTATTCAGAAGACTCGTTATCAATATTTCTCACAAATTGCCCTTCTCTTGATTGAAATTTGCACGAGGTTAGTACTTATCCTTTCTCAAAATTCAATAGCTAACATTTCGGCGACCCCGCCTTCGTCAGAGCCTTCTTTATATTCAACCCTTTGACAACCAGCGTTGATAGGCAGGCGGCGTCGCGCCATCGCTTGTGTGGAAGCCGTAGAAGGTGGCATTTGCATGTTTGTGCATGCATGTCTGGTCGTATGCGCCTGCTTACCCACAACTGACGCTGCCTTTACAGTAGATGAGTGAGGTTTGACGTCGCGCGGCACGCCACGAAACGTACCGCTCTGTCCTTAAAGGGCTATACGGAAGAGGTCACCAGTCTTACGAGACACACTGTGAAAAATGATTTTCTCTCCCGCATTTATACACATACATATATATGTACACATATATACACATATATATACATATATGTATATATATGTATATATAAGAAAATAATATATACATAAAGAAAGCTCCGACGAATGCTGGGTCACCGAAACGTTAGCAATCAAATTTTGAGAAAAGAGAAGTACCAGTCTCACGCAGGTTTCGATTGAATAATAAGACAGTTTGTAAGAGACGTTTGCATTTTCTTACTCATGCCGAAGTTCAGAGAGTCGGACTTTTGAATCACTACGCGTTATGAAGGATCTCAGCAGTTCCACCATTGCTTGAGGACTTGGTCTCTTTCATGAATTTTATAAATACTCAAGGACGAACCGATCCTCCTCAAAATGTTGGCGATATTCCGGCTAAGGTGTTCCAATGTGAATTGCAGGAAAGCCTTTGGAACGGTTGTCGAACCAGCACCTCGCTTCTGCATCACTAATCATTTCGCTATCTCCCTCCCTCTTCAAGGCTTTCTTACATTCCTCCACAAGGTCACCTATGCCGTCCGTCAATCTGTTAGTCACCCAGTAGCTCCATTGGCCAGCAGAAAATATTTCATTCAATTCTGTCTCGCATCAAAACTATCCGCTGAAATCTCCTAGTTCAGAGTCTACGGTAAAGCTCACATGTCGGCAGACTACACTTTATGTGAAGCTAGACACACTATATTTCTACTTCTATGGACATTAGCAACCATGTCAACCAGAAACGATAGGCGGTCCGGGTGAGGCAACCTAATGAGAAAATCGAGCGCGAGCCAGATCAGATAATTTGTGGCAACGGTTCCCTCTTTGAACTGAACTCCATATATTAAGAAACATTTCTTAAAATCAACATCAACAGTAATTGAGTTAAGACACGAACGCACCTGGCGCAATGGTTAGAGGTGCTCTGCGTTGCGTACGAAGTCGATGGTTCGATCTCGTGCTCAAGGCTCACCAAGCCATCCATCTCTTCGGGGTCGGCGAATTGGTACCGGATTGGTCGCAGACTTATCTGGGAGGATAAGCAGCACTGACTCGATACAGCGGAAAGCCATTGCGAATCATTGTAAAGGCCAGACATGTATTCAATCACCTCAAACGAAGTAAGAAATTGAAGACGAATGCACGGCGCATCCTTCAGGGATTGATCAACGCCGACCCTTTATCCTCTAAGCTAAGCCATCAAGATTACTCGTAAACGACATGGTAGAAGGTTCCCGCGTAAATCAATCCTTGAAGAAGGCGCCATGCATTCACTTCATCGAGCATCGTTCGAGGTGACTGATTCAATACATACCTGACATTCACGACTCTTGTTGGCCTGCTGAAAATCAAATCAGTGCTGTAATCCTCCCAGACAAGTCTGGCACTAATTCATCGACCAAGAAGAGATGGAAGGCTTGATGAGCTTTGGGTCGCGGATCGAACCATCGATCATTCACTGATGGACCACCACGTATGTGCGCAAAGCACCTCTATCCTCAGTGCTACGCGCGTTCACCAGACTCGATATAAAAGTGAGATAAACCAGTAGCAATAGAAGTTAAAACAAAATAGGCTGGTCTTAAACGATCTGAATTAAGTAAATAAGAGTGAATATGGAAAACAAAGAAGCCTATGATCGTGAAAAAGAAGGAAAACACTTGCTTACAGAATGTTTAGTAAACATGATTCGTAAGAAAAAAGAAACGGAAGTACTGAAATAACAAAGTGGAAAACCACCTTCTCTTGGTGATCATAAGATACAAATGAGCAATGGCTTTATCCGCACTTACTAAGCCCAAGATAATTACCTCGATTCTATATAAGGACTACGAGAAAAGAATTCATATATGCTAATGATCATTATCTTCCAGATGGTTTACCGCCTCATCGTGGCTGGGAGGTGTTTCTGGGTGCCGCACTGCGAAGTAAAGAGGGGAGTTCAACCCCTAGCAATGACACCTAAGCTGAGAATGAGTCCCCCAGCTAAGAGTAAAGCGTACCAGGATTGACCGCCGCCTTGGTAACTACTAGTCGCAAGGTGGTAACCTTCCTCCAGTCCACTAGGCCCGGCGACTGCTCTAATGTGGTGACGACCTGAAGAAGCCCTGGCTCGACTGACCCCGGATCTGCAAAGAACAAAACGGCGAAACCACGCATTTTGATGTACAGGGGTCCGCACAACTCGCATCGATGGACCTGTCCAGATATCCGGGTAAGTAGTCACTTTAAGGTTTTTCGAAGTTCTCACAAGTGGATAACCCTTCTTCCTCGAGAATTTCTATGATTGTTTTGAAAGACTATGGCGACTGTGTTTTCGGATCGACTGCAAGATTCCACTGTTTCCTGGATTCAATTCCTTTCCTCGCATCGATTATGCATGAAAGTCTTCGAAGTTTTCACATATGTATTCCACTTCCTGGAGAATTTCTATTATTGCAATGGCTGTCGCATAATGCTGATTGAGACGATTCTCCCTGGAGTCCTGAGATTATCGAGTGCTAGAGCATTCCAAAGTGATTTGAGGGACTTAGAGGTGACTTGATGGAAATTCGGGTACCAAGACAAAATCAATAACGTGGATACTGATGACATGAAGCTAAAGGATAAAACTCTCAGGCGTCATGCAAATTTCAACTTCATTTGAGGTAAATATCTGGCCTTTACAATGACTCGCGTTGGCCTCCCTTTGACGCTAGTCAGTGCTGCTCATCCTCCCAGACAAGTCTGAGAACCATCTGGTACCAATTTTACCGACCCCGGAGGGACGGATATCTTGGTGAGCCATGAGCGCGGGGTCGAACCATCGACCTTGTGTGCGACGCAGAGCACCTCTGCCTCACACGCACTCTTGCCGATAAGTATGACGATAGTTCAACTGAATAAATAAATGCTCCAATCTATGAGAACAAAATAATACAAGGCAAGGAAAACTCTTTGAAAAATGCTCTATTAAGTGGAAAAAATGTTATAGAATTTGGCCACAGATCACTTAACAGTATAGCTAACAAACGGCGAAACAATTCTTTGACACGAAAGGGTAGATCAAGCAATCAATCGATACTGCGGAAATACCATGAGATTTTTCGACTCGTTGGTCTTCAGTCGTCCAGCATGACTGACTAAAGGGATTGAGTACGATGGCTAGCGGCTGAAATCTTCTAGAATAGTAGGACTTCGAAAAAAGAAACAAAATAAAGGGGTAGATCAAAGGGTCGATCAATACCGCTAAGATACTGCAAAGCTTCCCGACTCATCTATCCTCATGTCGTCCAGCATGACTGACTAGAGGAATTGAATACGATGGTTAGCGGAAAGAAAGCTTCCCAAATAGTAGGACATCAGGAAAAAAAAGAAGTAAGAATCAATAAATTATTATCGATCGATGGACGACTCCGTGACACGCCAAGGGCCATGGATCGCCCATGTGGGGACAATGGCAGACTGCCACCCACGGCCGCGGAGCGACCACCATCCACAGCACATCTGCGTCGGATCGCGGCGGCCGGCGGAGTCGCCGCTGAGGTCATCGATTAGCGACGACCGCGACGCAGCGGACCGGCGTGTCGCGTTGCGTCACCGGGCTGGCATCGTAACTCACCTCTGCCACGGTGGTGGTCGGTCGGGGCTGGAGGTGTCCTCCTAGCGGTGGTGGGTCCATCAGCGGTAGATCACGGACAGATCCCTTTTGGTGGTCTCCAGATCCGGGAAGTCGTGGCGGTGGTGATGATGACGGCGGCAGCCACCAGCGAACCGCTCGCAGGGTGTCGCTCTCACACCGGCATATCTACGCCGATCATCAATCTTCCCAGCCTCTGACAGGTTGGATGCAGAGCACAAACGAATTGGGAAGAGAATGACGTAGAGGGCGAGACGGGAACGACTCCAGAAGTCACGTCAGCCAGCGAGCGACAGGTAGATGACGGTCCGTGATGTTTATCGGTCGATCTGGAGAAGTACAGACCGTATTGGACCAGCAACCCGTTGGGTACGATGTGAGTCATATGTGACTCACCGATTGCCGCGCCGCGTGCGAGGTAATCGATGTTGCTCATGCCACAGTGAAAATATGGGATCTTAATCGCTAAAATGAGGCTCTAAGAGAGACATTAAAGGATAAAAAGGATAAAGCTCTCGGCGTTGATCAGTCCCTAGAGAATGCGTCATGCATTCGTCTTCAATTTTTGGCTCGTTTGAGGTGATTGAATTCATGTCTGGCCTTTAAAATGACTCTAGGAGGCCTTTCGTTGTATCGATTCCGTGCTGCTTATCCTCCCAGACAAGTTTGGCACCAAATGAACAACTTCGGAGGGGTGGACGACTTGGTGAGCCATGAGTGCGAGGCCGAACCATCGACCTTGTGTGCGACGAGTGCACCTCTAACCACTTCGCCACATGCGCCCTCAATAGCAATCATCATTAGTATTGTTATGCACTTATGCGCTAGTATGCGCTCCAAGGGGGTATTACATCTTTGATTGGTGAAATATCACTGGAAAGACTTACATAAAGGTTTTTTAAAGTATAAAGTACGCCATAACGTTTGCATGCTCACAAGAGGAACCAGTAGTCTTCTTGCTTTTTTGGCTTGGGCTGCCATGATTTCGACCATCTAATACCGTTCGGATCCAGTTTCTAGGCTGTTCATGATTTCCATCTCCTATTGACAGCCTATTTTTTTCCATGGCAGGATAGGATGCAACCACAATAGGTCTACAAGAATGCAGATATACGAACAAATCCGAAGCCTGAGGTCTCGATCTCAGGATGTCTCTCCTGGAAGTTCACGTGCTACGCTCTACACTACCAATGCTCTCGATCTGCTTTTCTCTCAGCCAATGTTTTGACCGTATTGCTTGCTATCGGCAATCACTCATCCGTAACACGTGCGACTCCAGGAAGTGGTAATTGCGGGTTCAAAGAAACCTTAGAGTTTAAGTTTGCACATACCTCAGGTTTCCTGTGGTTTGCTGATTAGTTCTCAGAAATGTAACGAAGAGACTGAATCATTCTGGAACCGTAATGTAGATTGTAAAATTGTATCGCTTCCAGTGTCTCCAACAAGTGTTACTCGAATTGACACCAAGATGCTATTCATACCACGAAAACTTACATGTTTAGGAGAACGCTTCACTCCTAATACAACGTCCTTTATTTTCGTATTCTTTTAAGAAGGTTGCAGGCCCCGCCGAGTTATATCTGGGCTTCTGAACTCCTTAGTTTGGATGACCTTGCTAGCAGCATGAGCCTCACGCTGTAAATCGTCGGTCGACATCCCCGAGTACCCCACCGCCAGTGGCAGTGTCGCAATACTGTTGGATAAAAAGACAGGGATGAGTTTTGGAGATTGAATAAGAGAAAACTGCTCAAAAACAGCTCGATTAAACATAATTATCGGAGAAGCGTTAGAAACGATCCTGAATAAGGTTGAAATAATGTGAAACTGGACTGAATACTAACCATTATAGCCGATCCACTGCTATAAACGCAGTACGGTAGGATGCGATATGCAAATATTGTCGGCAAAGATGTGAACGGGTGATATCGGCCCGGTTTGTGGGTAAAAAAAAAACCTCATTTGGGAAGCCGGTAGGTCTTTATGACTCTACGTCTACGACCGGTACGGATTATCCGACATGAGTATCTGTTGGAGAATCACTTGAACTTCTAGAATCTCCACCAAATTTCCTACAGTCTTGCTCTGTCATCTGTCATTTCTGTCACCTTAATAATATCAAGCTGTTATTCCTATCACAATCTACACAGTTATCATGAAAATTCTCGTAGAGGCTAGTGATATGATTGAATGCACCACAAAGGATAAAGAATTAAACTGTCTGCTTTATCAATCTCTTAGAGATATGTGATGCATTCCATTCTATTCATAGCAACGTACTGTATTGAAAGCATATCGAGCCTATACAGCAGCATCTACCACTATAAAAGTTTGCTCTTTCTATTCTTTACGACAGATCTGGCGGGGGGTTGAAATGGCACGTTTGTTCTAGGTAGGGAATTGAACTATCGAAACATTTGAGTCAAATCAGTGTTTTCATTCTCGAATACAAATTCAGCCATCCGGAGGGCTCGAAAATTTCGCCTGGCCGAAGTCGCGATCGAATTTATGAGCACTTATGTGTTGCACGACAGAACTGTTTACTACGCTTTAAGCTTCTTCAGACATTATCAGAATTTATTTATTCAGCTTTCTATTTCGGATTCTCTTGATTCTCCATCCCCTTCAGATTGACTGTGATACATAAAAGTGCTTTATATCAAGGTCACGCCCGCAAGTTATGCACTTTGCCAAGGATTCCGTGCATTTGAAAACATAGCACTACTTTCGAATATCGAAACTACGGCACATTTTAGTATCATCTTGATTTGGAGGAGAAATTCATGCAATGGTATATTGTCTCCAATTCGACTGATTTTCAAAATCTTGTTAGAACTTCAACATGTATGGATCCACAGATTTTATACCAAACTTTTTACGAGGTTTGATATTGCATCTCACTGATGTACGTACGTTTTCACAGTTTCGTCAGTCTCTATCATCTGTATCACATTTCCATACCAAAAGTAGCCAAAGAAGAAGATGATGCCACAATATTAGTCATGTGAAAAATCACTATTGCACCGTTTTTCTTTCAGGCGATGTTCGCTGCTGTTGTCATATAAAAAGTGCATTTATTCGACAAATTTCCAAAGCCTCGTTAGAACTTCAATATGCGCCGTTATCATATGCTCAGGTTCCATCTCATCCCCAACACTTCCTTGCAATGAATCAGTTGAACGCCAAAGAGTGCCATAGTATCGCTATCTCCGATGTTGTAAAAAGAAAAAAAAATTTAGTTCCGACTATCCTGCGACATCCATTCAAAAGACGAATTTATCAAGCTCGGCACAAAAGCGAGATGTTTGGAGACTTTTGAGCGATCAATGCATGAAAACGAATTGAATGCAAGTTCTGTGATCTGCACAGTAAATTGTAGCGGGTACGTAAGATGGAAAAGTCAAGAAAATTTATGCAATGCCTGTACTCCTCTTTCTAGCAAGATATTCATTTCAAAACGGTAGAAAGACCCAGACGAAGTGCAGCGAGATCACCAAGTTAAGTGAAAAGTGAGCCAGCAAGAAAATTCAGAAACAGACAAAAGATAAGAATAGGCATGAAAACCCATATGGAAATTCATGACAGCTAAAGGAAAAGATCGGTACAAAATATATCTTACGGAATTTCGAATACAGCAATCTACAATGGTATTTATAGGTAGGAAAAGAAAGGAGGATATTCTAAAGAGTGCACAGAAAAGAGAAATGGGATTTTGGCAATGCCAAAATTTCAAAGCGTGCTTGGTTGCAGAAATAAGAAATAGATGGTGCGGAGATAAAAGAAATGTGAGAGAAGACGTCCGTCACGTAGACTGGCAGCTGGATAGCTGGTGATGCGCATATTCATGATAGAGTGAAGAAAAAACGTTGATCATGTTTTAGAATGGAGTACTACCCAGTTTCCTATTGAATGCAGCAGAAGTCCTCAGATAAAATGAAAGAAATAGGAACGATTTGAGTAGTCCTGCTCTATCTACATGATCTGATTTTCGGACGGTTTTGTAGCGCTTCACTAGTCAGTCAATTTATTCCGGGATTTTTCGCTACCTCCGAAGCACTCTAGCAGGAGGAAAGCTCCATCCGATTCACAACCAGCGGTGGATGTATGTGAATTGGAAGGCCTGGCAAGCGCTTAGATGGGTATTTCGCAATCCCACGAAAATAGCTAGCGACCAGCATTTAGTATGTCAACGAATAATACAGCCTACAGATCTTGAACCTGAGATTAAGTCTTAGAACTGAGCCTCTTATTTTCAAGGTTGACGCTTATACGATAAGATGACGACACAATGGAGTCTATACATTGTGTGATGACGGTTTCAACCAAGTAGGTAGTTTGATGAACGACCATTGCTAGACCTTCTTTTGAAAAGTCACCTTCAACTCTTCATTATTTTGAAATTGTCACCATGGCGGTGTTGGAAGTGGAGGAACCTAAGATTCAAGAATGAACTTGTGAACGAATGTAAAAGGTAAATCAAGATACCTCAATGAGGGATAAAGGATAAATCGTTCGGCTCTTGATCAATTCCTAAGCTGTGCTCCACACAATCAACTTAATCGAGCATAATCAAAGCTGGATGAATTTACAATGTCAATGACTTAAGCGATGGCTTGTGGTGACCTATCAATGATTTGGGTCGGCTTTCTTTTCACCCAGTCAATGCACGTGCCAATTTTCTCATGGGAATTTTCTTATTGGTGAGTCAAGGGAGTAGCATTGAAGCATCACGTGTATATTAATGTACCCCTCTAACACAAAGCTACACGCGCCCAAGGCACCTGAATACACATACCTAATGAAGCCCGATCATAATTGTAAATTTGACATTATGAACTTAACAGCTTCTTATTGGTACTTCATTGATCCATTTGAATTACTAAATTCGTAATTGATGATAGGAGCTTTCGTTGAAGAATGTCTTCTCGGTTTTCAAGTATATCACATTAGAGAATTAGACTCAATAGAGTGAAACATGATACACTCCATAATAAACCTACTTTACAGCATGGTTTATCCTTCACTCCTCACGCTTTTACTAAGACTCAGCGAAAAATCCTGAGAGTTTCCTGAAAGTTTCGTTTTTTATGCGCAAATTTACAACAAAGACATTAATAGCTCCACCGTCTCCACCGTTCTGCAGAAATACGGATCTGCTCGAAGTACGATTCCGTTTCCTTTCAATAGAAAAACTCTTGACGTGCTCCTCCAACTCCATCAATGATTCAAGTCGAAGGTCATTCAAATAATGATGCATTGATGGGTAAAGGCCATAATCGGATTGAGCAACGTCCGACTGTAGGCGGTTTGAAGAAGAACTTCGACGCCGTCCAATCCTTTTAACCTGCTTTTGGTCTTCTTGGTGGTTTGGCGGTTTGGCCACTGTCCTGCTAAAACAAAGCGCACTTTCGTCGACTAGTCTTGGATACTTCTCCTGCAATTTGTCGTAGACGCGATCCAATTATCCAAATCACTGAACTAGATAAATATATACAAAACTATCAATCAAAAAACAACGCAAAGATTCAAAAGATTGACTTCCAAAAATTTCCGAGATTCTTTTGCATAGCTTAGTAGCGCCTGTATCACAAGTAATCTCTTTCACATCATGCTCTCATGTAAGATCATCTCCAAAAAGTGACTCTCGTCACTCGTTACGCACTCCAACTTGTTCGCATCAAATGTTTTTAGTAGATTGGAAATATTCCGATCCTAGAATGTTCTGTAGCTTACGAACTTTTCTATACCGACTTAGAAAAAGTTTACTTATTATAGAATTAGAAAAATCCATTTCAAACTGTGTTAAAGAATTTCTTCAAGGCGACGAATGTTGGATAAAAAACATCGAAGTTGCAGAACTCCCTACGAAATCTAGATAAATACCTATAGTTGGATCAGGGTATCGACAGGCCCATGAGCAATTTTGGAAAGTGGGAGAGGGGGACGGAAGGGGCTGTGATTGAGTGGTCAATGAGGCAGGCCATCAGGGAACTAACACTAGTTCGACCTCCGGCCAACACCTTACGGTAGTCAATCGACGGATGCCTCACTTTAGTTCCTTCGGTGCAAGAAGATTTGCCACGGTGAATGGTCCTATGAAACAAAAAATACGAAAGGATTCCCATATTTACACTGAAGGGATAGTGTGATGGCGTTTAGAAATTGGTGGATAGGTGACTCGTTCTGATGAAGACGATCATCAGATAGAGAAATTACTAGTCCTGTGAAAAAGTAACTACGGTTTATGCCTTGCTGCAATGAGCCGTTTGATATTAAGATATATTTTGAATAAATGTGGTTATGTTATACGTTACTCAAACGCACATTTCTCGCTTCATATTTTGTTGCTAAAGACGTATTGCCTGCTGTTTATTTTATATTTATTTTGGACTATGGAACGGAGGTAACACAAGGAGCAAATTTCAGTTCAAAACGGGTCGTAAAGCAGCAGAAACAACTCGAAACAACAACAACAACAGCGCATTTAGCCCAAGTACTGCCACCTAAGTAACGAATGTACAGTGCATTGGTGGTTCAAGAAGTTTCGTAAAGGACAAGCATTTCAACAATGCGTAAAGCGCATTTATTTTTGTGCCAAGCTAATTGGAAATGGGAGAAGCAATCATAAAAGTTGATCCTCCACACGAGATGTTTTACAAGAACTCAACGTTGTCCATTTAAACATCTGAAGCAAATCACATAAATAAATGCGGCTTTAGCATGGTCTAAAATCTCAATTAGCTTTTTCACGAACCTAATGTGAATCTCACTGTTTCAAGTTGATGAATCTGGCTGTACTTATGGTGGCGTTATAGAGGACGATAACTGTCATTCTGTCATAGTTCGGCTCTTCATACACCATTTTTAGTGTACTGTAGGCATAAATTATCGTAGCGGCTTTTCTCACGGACCATGCTTATCAGTTTAGTTGAGATTTTTTAATCTAGTTCAATATCTTAGAGACAAGATTCTCGACTTTGTTCAGTCTCTACCTGTCCAAATGACTTCATTGTGAATTTATTTTATTTGACCGCCTCTTGCGGTGGTATGATACTACAATATACCTAATAATGTGGAGTGGTGTGCAAAAGCTTTTGCGCCAGATGAATTCGAACCCCATTTCACCCTACCGGGGAGCGTTCTGAGATGATGAAGTGCAGCGTTCAGCAGGCGCCCCTGAATAGGGTGAATTGTGGATTGGAATCCCAATTGACGTAGGAAAATTTTGCACACCACTGTACATTACTGACTTCATTATCACTATGTGCAGCTGGTTGGTGATGCCCATCAGAGAGAACCTTGTCCACCCACATGCTTCCGGTAGGTACTATAAGCTCCTGATTCCTTTTCTGCTTATACCAATATAACTCAATGCTCTTCTGCATCATTTCTTTCACCATGGTTTATCTCGAAGTAATTGTACTCTTCTGCATCATTTCTTTCACCATGGTTTATTTCGAAGTAATTGTAGTACTTCTGTGGGAAGAAGAGTCGACGGACGGAAACTCATTGCGGAAGAGTTCTGTGCGAAAAGGAACAATCGTATTTTAGAGGATTCAGTTAGCAAAGCAGTTTTCCCGCTTTATCAATGTTTCAGCATACCACTTTTATTCCCAATTTAGGCGTACTTAAATGGAAAAAAAGTACAGTTGATGAGATGGATAAACTCTTTTATGGGGCAAAAGGAAATTCTATGCAGGAAGGGTAAATTGCTGACCGGTACTAATTTATGGGGAAGTTGCTTTTGTTCAATACTGATTTTAGAAGTTGTTGACAACTTAATAAACATTTTAGGCACTTTATCTTCAACATCTGTTAGCCATTGAAAAAGTATGTGTTGAAATAATCATATTATACAAGCAGCGACTTTTTCCTACACAAGATAACTGCGCGTTCGATCTATGTTAACTTTAGCTGCCTATCAAAAAGCTCTATACGAGTTCCTTCTTGAAATCATACATTGTACTATATGTGTTTTCGACTTACATTTTTGCAATATAGCACCAGTAAGAAGAATGTATACTCTATGGAAGCATCTGCATGAGGCATTCGATCAAATAGGCACTCTAAGAGAAGACGTTGTGCAATCAGAACTGACGAATGGACGATGTGTGGTCATTATAGACGAGACTTCATCGTGAAGGTGTCAAACATTTTTTAATCTCCCATAGATCCAGGAACAAGGTAAAAAGTTTTTTCTTACCTATGAAATGCCCCACATATTATTTTGTTTATAATGAGGGTAGTTTTTCAAATTCTCTTCTCCGTGAATTCCTACAAAACATTCAACTCAACTGAAACCAAGTAAACACAGTAAATCAAGACTGGCTTTCATAGTGGCACTAACGAGAGCAGACGGATTACACAACACCCATTAAATGCCCGATAATAAATTTTATTCGGTCAACGTTCCGATTTATTCGTCTTTTTCATGCCGATGTGATTCGAGTTGAATGTTCACAGTCCTTCGTCCTTGTGTATCGCTTTCGAAGTCGCTCGACTAAAATTTTCTTTAGTGGAGTCCGCTCGAATGAAGTAAACTCATTCGACGGTTTCCTCTTTTTGCAGAACGACTCCTGCCGACTACTGATTGACAATTGATAGTAGTTAGTTTGCTGGCATCCCATCCTGTAGCAGTCGATATAGAAGAGTCGGTAAATAGTGAAACGATAATATCCTGGAGAGCGACTTTCACCTAACCTTGGTGTGAAGATAGATTATTGGACAATCGACTCGAATCATTGGCTTTGAAGAAGACGAGAACATCCAAACGCTATGAATGAAATCGTGTACGCTGGTAAACCTCCAAAAAATATGTGGATTTTCCGTGCCGAGGTTGAATGAAAGTCGGTTTAGTAAACTGTTACCTATTTTATGAACTTCTCATTGCTATAATTCTTGAGTATGTTTAAACCTTACCGAGGTTGTCAAGCCAGAGCCATTCACGTGTTTCGGAGGTCTCGCCCCCTCGTCAGCGGCCCACGCCCCACATTAAGCCCATAGGGTCATTTTGTAGCTACCAGCCGCAATCCATCAACTGAAAGAGGTGATAGAGCAGTATGATTGTACGCTGTGCTGTCGCCACATATTCCTCCCTCCTTTGTTACAATTCATAACTTAATGTGGGGCACGAGACACTGCTAGGTGGGCGAGACCTCCGAAAAACGTGTATGGCTCTGGCGTGACAACCTCGGTAAAGCTTTAAACATTCTTGAGAATTATACTGAATGTTTATTGCGACGTTGAAAAACAGTCGATGCTATGAATCTCATTACTTCAGATAAAAACCATTATATTTGTTACACCCAACGCTTTCAGCGAAAAATCATCAGCAATCATCTTTGACGGCATCTAGACGTTACGAAGTACGACATAAAGACGGAATGTGGGCATAGGTTACTTGTCAAACGTGCAGTGTGAAAACTGATTTCAAAAATATCATGAAAAATAACATCCACTTAATAAACTCTTATCAGCTGGAAGACACGCGACGTTCACGACAAGCATTATAATATCATCAATGTGATGAAATGAGATAAATCAGAAGAGAAATTGCCTGAATATCATGATGATGTTTTTCTATTCAACGGCATTCACATGAAAAAGTGTAATGAATGAAAAGGATTATACATCTATATGACTTTTAGAACCTACCCGAAATAAACCACTAGTATCGTATATAGATTAGTGATAGTTAACTTGCCAAATTCAGAAGAAATTACTTATTTCAGAGAAGAAAAAAAACATGAACAGTTTATGTACATTGTTATGCAATTCATACTATAATCAAATAAATTCACGTAATGAAAGTTAAAAACATCGAGTTGGGCGAGACACATTGGAATATAGGTACAAAATGCAAATAAAGGAACTCGTATCCAGCACAGGTTCGTGAAGGTGTATCGACTCGAAAAAACAATATCGAAGAATTTCGAAGCATTGAGAAGAATGGAACACATCTTATATTGAAAATTACATAGCACTGAGATTGAAGCTCAATAAACCTGTGGTGGAACTAAAAAACTTGAGGTATTCTCTTTTGGTTCGCTACCTTGTGAAAAATCGTCCGTTGCTGGAGATGCGGATCTGAAAACAGCGGTGAAATCGAAAGTAAAGGCCGTGCTTTGTTCATGTGGTAATAATGGTCAACAAATTAGGATTGTTTGTTAGCAGGCTTACTTCTGTAGAGATTCATTTCGAGTCTCAGCAAGCTGTTAAAAACCGGTTAAGATTGAGTCGCCGAGAGAACAACAAGCAAGTTCATTAAAGAATAGATCAGAGAGAATGTTTGAATAACCGCCTAAAGTTAGTCACAGCTGCTCACACCAACAAAAAATTTCTCCAGCTTTCTTTATACTAAGTAATTTGTGCTTACTCTGCTGTTCCAGTGGTTTCGAAACACATGACGCCACCAGAAGGAACAATAAAGAGGGGAAAAAGAGAGAGAAGAAAAGAGAGAAAGTGAAAGAGAGGGGGGAGAGGGAGGGAGAGAGTGAGAGAGAGCTGAAGATGGATTGGTTAAATTTAGCCATTATTGCCTTTTTTATAGGAATTGTTGCTTAAGTACTCAATTAGAACAAATATAGTGAACTTTACATTGATGACGCGACGTTGAGTGTTGTTCTCTTTTTGAGCCCATTTTCAATGTAAACGTATTGAAGGCTTATACTAAATAAACAAGACTATCGCATACTTATACACACAAACTAATTCGAAACCAACCGTCTACTGCCGCCGTCGATTTGGCTGCCTTCTGAACTGATATCGAAGGACGGCCGATTACGAAATGCGTTACTTGCTTTTCGTTGTCGACGCAGTTCTGCATAGTAACCATCACGAACCGCGGAAAACAGGAAAGCACTGAGTGTCGACCTAAGTAAAAGTAAGTCACAGGTTGAATCGATTAGTCGGGCCCACTTTCTATTAACTTTCGCAATGCTCAGTAAGTAAGTGTTCCTCCTGAGCAGCCACCAAGAAAGCTAACTGCCGAAACGCTAGTCACTACTGATTGAATTCTCATATAGACAAACCCGTCTTTGCTCACAAAGGAAATATTAATTCATAACTTATGCGAGTGCGAATCAGTTCTATTCATAGAATTTGCTTTCTAATCTAGAGCTGAATGTGCTGCTTTGGAATGTAAGGCACTTTTTAGGTAGACCTCGAGAAATTTCAATGTTACGCTGATTGGAAATCAGTGGTAGACAATGGGAAGTCAAAAAACAAGCATGAAGTTTGAGAATGCTCTTAAAAACAAGTGGCTCAAAGAAATTTTCTATGTACAGCGGTTACCATGCTCCAGCAGTTTCGCTAGGTGTGTGCGTGGCTTGATCGAGGTAGGTGCATTCAGTGGTAACAGCGTCGGCTGTTCCAGCAAAAAAGTCCGGCTTGAAACCATAAGTTCGGAAAGGTACATGTGAAGCACCGAATTCCTCGGATACCTGAAGGTAACGAAAACTGAGAACAATGACCACATATTCTGAAGTTTCAAAACGATTTTGAAAGAAATTGAAAGAAAAATCTGGACTCAAACTGAATTTGGAACATATTGACTTTCAAAGATAGTAAATACATAAACAGCAGTGTAATTGGATCAGAAAAGTCGCGTATTTTCTTTTGAATTCATTCTCAGAAGATTCTTTTGAGGAGAGCAGGATGAAAACAACGACATACCCGTTGAATTTCTTCAGAGTCAGTAAGTAAGTCACATACGCGGACCAGAAAACTTCGTAACGCTTCGGTGACTTCGCTTCGCTGAGTCTGAAAAAAAATCTGATTCTCAATAAATCGGAATAAAAAGTCACCACAGCAACATCTTTTCTTCTCATTCTTTTCTGTAACACAGCTGATGAACATTGATTTCATCATCCGTTCACAGGCTTTAGATAATTCACGACAGTCTCTCAATTAGATAAAATATGGGTTTAATTCATCCTTTAAAATGCTGGTTTCTTCAGGAAACTTTCCGTAGTGCTACGTGGAGACAATAACAGCTCAATTTTGTTCGCCACGAAGAGCACCGCCAGAGCCTTCACTACATTATAGATGACTAAGGATAAAACCTTTGGTGTTAATCAGTTTTCGAAGGATGCGTTATTTTATTGAGTTTGTTAGGGAATTTCAGATATGAATGAATGCAAATACCGCCTATGCGGTAACTTATGTAGTCTACCGATGTAACGAATCGTCAATAATACATCTGAGAGTGTTGAGTGGCGTGTGGAACATTTGATTTCACGCTTTTGCATGTCAATCAACACTCATGAATATAATTCCAAAAAAGAATGATTTAAGCTCCAAAAAGGGGTGGTACGCCCAGGGTCATACACCGGTGTTTCGGAGGTTCGTCCTCCTCATCAGTGACCCCCGCCCCACATTCAGCCCTGCATTGAAGCAAGGAGGGAGGCGTATTGTGGTGATGGCACAGTGTACTATGACACTGTATCATCACCACCTCTCAGTCGATAGATTTTTGCTGTTAGATCAAAACTATATCAAAAAGATCGACTGTTTTTGAAAACCCGCCAAAAACATTCAATATAATTCCAAAAAAGAATGATTTAAGCTCCAAAAAGGGGTTGGTACGCCCAGGGTCATACACCGGTGTTTCGGAGGTTCGTCCTCCTCATCAGTGACCCCCGCCCCACATTCAGCCCTGCATTGAAGCAAGGAGGGAGGCGTATGTGGTGATGGCACAGTGTTACTATGACACTGTATCATCACCACCTCTCAGTCGATAGATTTTTGCTGTTAGATCAAAACTATATCAAAAGATCGACTGTTTTTGAAACCCCAAAAAGCATTCAATATAATTCCAAAAAAAGAATGATTTAAGCTCCAAAAAGGGGTTGGTAAGCCCAGGGTCATACACCGGTGTTTCGGAGGTTCGTCCTCCTCATCAGTGACCCCCGCCCCACATTCAGCCCTGCATTGAAGCAAGGAGGGAGGCGTATGTGGTGATGGCACAGTGTACTATGACACTGTATCATCACCACCTCTCAGTCGATAGATTTTTGCTGTTAGATCAAAACTATATCAAAAGATCGACTGTTTTGAAACCCCCAAAAGCATTCAATATAATTCCAAAAAAGAATGATTTAAGCTCCAAAAGGGGTTGGTACGCCCAGGGTCCTTTTGGAGCTTAAATCATTCTTTTTTGGAATTATATTGAATGTTTTTTTGGGGGTTTCAAAAACAGTCGATCTTTTGATATAGTTTTTGATCTAACAGCAAAAATCTATCGACTGAGAGGTGGTGATGATACAGTGTCATAGTACACTGTGCCATCACCACATACGCCTCCCTCCTTGCTTCAATGCAGGGCTGAATGTGGGGCGGGGGTCACTGATGAGGAGGACGAACCTCCGAAACACCGGTGTATGACCCTGGGCGTACCAACCCCTTTTTGGAGCTTAAATCATTCTTTCTTGGAATTATATTGAATGTTTTTTGGGGGTTTCAAAAACAGTCGATCTTTTGATATAGTTTTGATCTAACAGCCAAAAATCTATCGACTGAGAGGTGGTGATGATACAGTGTCATAGTACACTGTGCCATCACCACATACGCCTCCCTCCTTGCTTGAATGCAGGGCTGAATGTGGGGCGGGGGGTCACTGATGAGGGAGGACGAACCTCCGAAACACCGGTGTATGACCCTGGGCGTACCAACCCCTTTTTTGGAGCTTAAATCATTCTTTTTTTGGAATTATATTGAATGTTTTTTTGGGGTTTCAAAAACAGTCGATCTTTTGATATACTCATGAATATATAAAATAGCATCATGGCCACTGCTAAAAAAGAACAAATATCTCCAGAAGATTACACATATTGAGCCAATGTTGCTATCTTTGTAGAAAAGTATGGTGCCGTCCAACTTGCCGATCTAAAAGGGATGGAAGGCTCTACTTATTAGTTGCGACTCGAGGTCGACCTTAGAATTATCGCACAAACAGCTATAACCATGTATAAGTGTTCATAAGTGACAACGCCGAGGAGAATTTCATGATCAGCAACATCATGAGCACAGGTATAGAGATCATTACATCAGAAACTCGACTAACGTGACACCTGTTCTGTTGAGTTCTCCTCGATATAATTCTTTTCTTCTACTGGATTTTCGTGGTGGTTACACCAGTGCATAAAGCTTTGACGCTTCGCCAAATCACGACTCAAAGAGCTGTGAAGAAGTTAGAGAGAAGTTTATGATGACTCATTACTGATGTCTGTTGGTTGATTACCGACTATAACACGGCTCTTTCCGCTATCGGGCAGGAATTTCGTAGAACAGTGGTTCAGTTGACATAGGTTTTCCACTTGAAATATTAGTAATCGTTCGAAAACTTGAGTTTCGCAAAATTCAAAGAAACAGCTTCTCTTTTTTGAACGCCTTGTTATAGCGACGTAGCACTAAAGATAAAACTATGCTTTACACGCGCCGCGCTTGTCGCGCCTAATATCTCGCAGAGCAAGACTCTTTCCTCGGACAGCTACTAGTAGTTTGATAACTCAAGTTTCGCAGAATTCGAATACATGCTTGCCTCTTTGGAGGAATTTTTACAGTGTTGTGGCAAAAAGAATGTGCTTCACACACAAATACACACACAACACATACTCACACACACACACACACACACACACACACACACACACACACACACACACACACACACACACACACACACAACACACACACACACACACACACACATACATACATACATACATACATACATACACACACCAAACACACGTATTTCTTGCAGGACAAAGCTATTATTGACTTATAAGTAATCATTCAATAGCGCAAGTTTCGGCGATTCCAATGGCGTGCTTCTTTTTTGACAACGCAGCTTTGCTGCACAGTAGCAGAGGAAAATAAAATTGATCTTCAAACGCGCCGCGTATTGTTTGTCGGCTAAGGTGTATGAGTGACTGTGAATCGATAGCAGCAATCGACAGACCGATCAGAAGCAAATTACATGTGGAGTGCGATCTTCATTATTGAATTCAGATTTAACCTTGCGCTGTGGAAATAAACATTTAGAGCATATGACTGTGATACTCGGTGATTTCCTTTAGAACTTCATATGCTTTTTGCGCTTAAGCTTGAGCTATTTAGGCTTGGCTTTGAGCTCAGTAGCAGGTTCCTTCGGCAGTATGACATGAAAATGAAAAACCTAAACCTTATAACGATAGAAAAAAGTTTTCTTACAATTTCAGTACATGAGACCTGAAAATTTCTGCGAAGAGGAGAAAAACTTTTGAAAAAATAATAAAATCCACATGATTACTCGTGACGCGTATGAACACGATTTCATTTTCTTCCTTGCCTCAGCGCTGTAAAAAACGCTTTTCTGAAAAATAAGTATATTTTGAAGTTTTTGATATTTATCTAATTAATGGTTAGCAATAATTCAAGAGAAGAATTCCGCTAAGCGAGATAGTAACGCGATGATAATATCAGCGCTCGGCTCACGCGAAACATTCTTTTATTTTTAGTACTACAGCGGTGCCAGAAAGCTTTTCTGGAGGTCAAGTAAATTTTCAAATTCTTCGAAATCTGAGCTTTTGAAGGATTAGTAGTATTCTAGTACAATTATTATCTAGCAAAAGAGAATTATTAGGAAACTTTTACGCGAAACGGATAGAGCCAAAAGAAAACATTGAGCGACTAGACAAACGTAGAGGATCACCGAAATTCGCCACTGAAGACTCTTCGATCATTAGTTTTTATCCGATTATGACATCTGATCTTGTTCCCAGTTTCTGTTTAATGTATAATCTTTGCCACAATGTTATTCTCGTTTGAAGTATCAATAACGTTTGCATAACGGTAGTTACAGTAAAAAGTCAGTTTTGCAACGTGCCCCTATCCTCCGTTATAACCAATAAAGCGTTATAGACTCTATTCGTTGTAATATAACAGCTTTGCATCATAGTAAGGAATCTTCAATGATAAGCATTTTATCATGGAACCAACTCATTCCTGGCTATCGATGAACATTTTTCGCATCTATATCACGTAAACACCTCATACATCATGAACAAAGAAAAAATATTCATTGAGGATCAAAACGGAGAAAATTGCTGCACTTTATTTCTTCAAATGTTTTCTTGGTGAGTTAATCCTTCTCTCAAAATTCTGCTTTCTTTTTTTTGATAATGAGAACTCTCAGGCGTAGATTTTGCTCCTTTTTCCAAAAACCTTCGTAAAGAAATCCTATCAAACTGGTCGATCGTCATCTGCTGCTTGCTAAGAGAACGATGCTTTTCGTCGTTATATACCGTTGCGTAGCAGCGAACTTACGTCATTCAGTTTTTCAGCCCACACTAAAGTCGATCGTCTTGATTTATGTGTGGCTTGAAATAGCAGCTGTTGTCGGAAAAATCGTATTCTCAGAACGAAAAAGGACTCCTGAGAAAAACTAAAAGGGAATGTGCATTCGATTGAGGAAGATAAAATAGGCACACTCAGGCACAGATATAAGTACGATGGACCCAGTTTGTTGAAGGTCAACAGTGTCTCAGGGAATCTTTGCCAGCGGAGAGTTATTAACCGGAAAAATGCTTGGATGACTTCTAGATGATGTGACGGTGAAGTAGTGCTGGCATTAACGATTTTATTCATCAAATGTTATCTTTAATTCCATCAGAGTCATTGGTTCGAAAAGGTATCAGTAAATCTGTTCGTCTCCGTTGCACTCCAAAGTTATTCATTGAGTTCACTCGATTAGACACCGCAGGCGCCATACTCTGAGCACCTAATCTGTCATAGTGTTTTGGCGATATGATAGTAGTAGACAACTAGCAGAGCTCTTCAACCCTATAGGTTTACTCAGCTCAGGTTTGAGACGAAGATGTGGAGACACAACTCATCCAACTCTACTAGAAAATCTCTAGGAGGATCGCAATTCTAACGAATAAAATAAGCGTAACTCCCGCTCAAAACCATCGTGTAGTTTTCATTGCTATAGATCAGTAATCTTACATAATTCCACCACATTAGCTGTGAGAGATAGTGCTCACGTGAAAAAATCTGAATAAAAGCCAAGATTACACGACTGCACATTGTAGATCAAACGATACAATCTTATGATATCAGAAAGCCATTAATCAAACTAATGGAGCTCACTCCAAGCTGGCAGTACAATATCTCGGTACAGTGGATTCCTGACATTTAGAGGTCCTTTCTATTTTATTTCTACTAAATTTCTGATTTCTACCAATACTGAGAAAAAAATTAAGATCATTACAGGTAAGAATATATGAAGTTTCAAAAGTCCAAGAAAATCAGGCACATGTACTGTTTTCAACTCGAGAGAATGAACTTGAACAAAAACAAGTCAATAAAATCCGTTGAATCAGCAGCAGAAAAGTGCAGTCGTTTGCTTGGAAAATATAGTGATGACATTAGGCAGATAATGTCAGGTAAGATCACCAAGAAATAACCAACCTTAGGAAGATTATCTATGAACGTTTTGAAGTCGTCTTTTTTCTCCATAGCACGACGTATAATTCGATCAGCTGCAATGACGGTAATAAAGTAATTCATTATCGGTACTTTCGGTACTACTGAATGATTGATTTTCACCGATATCGTCTTTTGAATTGTCCATGCAGAATTTGATAATAGTCCTTTGGTTCATGGTGAGGATTGGTTTACGGTTTCCTTGCGATGACGTTGAGGATCTGGAATGAAATGTACAGTTGTGGGCTCAAAAAGCTGTCATATCACTATAACTAGTGAAGAAATTTATTAGTCAATCTCGGGTATGTCAGTTAAACGTCTGTTGTCCAGCAATATTGCTTTTCTTTGAATTTGGTTTTCCTTAGTTGCAAGTTTTAACTCAAACTTGGACCCAATTATTCTTACAAACACTCTTATCATGGAGAATAGTACTTGTTCCCACACTGCTGATATTATCACTTCATTTAATTCTTATTTTATTTGATCTGCCTTCTTAGACTTCTCTTCCACAGTGCGAATCCCAATACTCCTATCATTCAATTCGGTTTTCGTTTTCTTCTTGAACGTCCTTGCAGTCTCGAGGATAACCTGGTTGTGGCTTTCCATAGGATTCTTGTTGTTGATTGTTGGAGAGAGCACAGCGTTGGAATCACAAGCGATTACGCTATCGAATGATTACAAACAGTTCAAAGAAAGAGCTCTGTTCGGCGAGAAATATGCACGTTTGCCATGCAACATATCTTTTCTTGCGGCTACTTCAAAAAAGGCTTTTTCGAGAACCAGCGACGTGGAGCTGTATCCTGAAGTCTCAGCTTTCAAATGGCATGTAAAGCTTCTTGCCAGCGAATGAGGTCGATTTTTCATATGTCACCCCTATAATCAGAAAGAACCCAATTTGCCTTGGACTATAAATAACTGACAATACCTCTTTAACGAAACATGTACTTAATCAGCTCTACAATGCATGAATGAAATCGGATGCGTAAGAAATTCATCAAGGATTGATTAACGCCGAACGATTTATCGTTTTATCCATATTAGTATAGAGATTGTAACTGGACTTTTGAAAGAAATGATAGATGTGGAGTTTTAAAAAAAGCTTGAATCTTCGAAATCTGTCCTCGATAACAAAGGCGGAAATGCGGTTCTTTCAACTTGTTTTCGATTCAATGCAATTCAACCATAAAGGAAAAAAAGGATATATAATCCGAAAAGTGATGGTACCATATATTAACCCTTTCGGCACGGCATAGATCATATCTGATGCGAGCTCACTTAGATGCCTTTTTCGCTGGAAACAAATAATTTACTTAACTCAGTATAGTTGTCATTCCACAGCACTAGAATTGCCGAAATTTAGCTTATCGAATGACTATGAAAGGTCTGACGGAGACACGGAAATGGCCTCGTTCACGTAAAGTTAAACGACAGCAAGAAAAAGTCGGAAAGTACCTGGATAGTTTTTTTGGAGTGGCAGATAATCTGCGGCTGGCGTTGCTAACTTTCGGCTTTATACTCGTCGATTCGCGATGTTTGACTTCTATGGCTGCTGACTTCGTGTTGCCCATTGGGTAAAATGTTCACAATATCTAGAAAAAAAAGAGAAAATTAAGGCACTTTCAGTTGACATTAGAACAGGTTAACGGAACGGTGCTGTGGAACATCACCACAGAGCAACGAAGAGACTTTACACACGAATAGAATGTCGATGGCTCATCAACATTGATACACTACACGTAGAACGATTATTTCGAATAAAAAATGGAATTTGAAATGACTGTAGAATAGATCTGAAGAGTGTAAAGTTGCAAAATTGTAACTAGGAACTAGTAATTTGTCGAACGAAGTATCATGATAAGCAATATTTTGAAATATAAACATGCAGAAGAGTCAGGAATGGCTACTTTCTGATGGCTCGACTGCAGCATGGGTTGTGCTGTAAATCACCAAATTCATGAGCTATGTGTTCATTTAGTTATTTCATAATCCACATATCATTCGTAACACCTGTATTATCACACTCATTAATCAACAACTCACTCCGGTACTCTTCAATTCGTTCCGGTCGCTCGACAAAATCGAAAAGTATCGCATGTTTCATATGAGATTGATATAGATATTACATATCTATCTATCTATCTACCTACCTACCTACCTATATAAATGAGATCTATAGAGGTTCAACCATGATGCAACAATAGGTGGCTTGTAGAACATAGCACGAAAGCTTGGTGGCGAAGTAATTGATAGATCGTCGAACTTTGTCTGAGTACACATGAAGTTTGGCTGGTCAACGTGACTGAACTAGTGCCTCGTCATTTGATTGCACGATATCAGCTGATGTGAAGTGCACCGAACATTTCGAGATCTATAAGCACAGCACATTTTACGCTGAGAATTATGAATGCATTTACTCTGTATGGAACATGAGAAGTAAGCGTTTGCAATAGAACTATGAAGTTGGTTTTCCTACATGTACTATCCGAAAAGTTAGCACAGCGGTTAGAAGCGGTGTCCTGCAAGTACTATATAGTCACTGGTTCAATCACGTTTCCTGGGATCCTGAGTCCATCCCAACGGAGGAAAATCTCTTGGAAGGGCAGAAACCCTGACTTAATACCTTGGAAAGCCCTAACAAGACATTGCATTGGTCAAGTGTGCATTCAAACTCGATTAAAATGCTCAATAAAGTTCTCTATACAGTGTATTCATCAGAGATTGAATGAAGCCAAATGCTTTGGCTTTTATCCTTTATGTTAAGGTAAAGTGCATAGACCCTTTTGATCCAGCAGATTTAAACTTCTATCCAGACGTACAGTTAAGACAACATGCAATGTAACTTCGCGACTAGCTGGTTCGAAACTCTCGCCGCAAGAGAGAGATCTCTGCAAATCTGGTCCTGAGATTTTTTTAAAAATCTTCAAGCGTGAACTTCTTTGTAAAAGAGACTACATATTTGTTTGATCCGTCTGGCAGCCTTCTCGACGAATGCAGAAAGATTATTTTGCAAAAAAAAAATGCAGCCGAACAGGGAAAAATGCAATTATTGAATTGTTTATTTATAAAAATGTGATAAGACATGCGCATAAATTACAGCGGCAAAAATCTAATGTTCAAAAGTACAAAACTGATCGATAATTGTAATGTGATAGAAAAAATTACATTTATTTGCGATTAGATTGCCACGCAACTTTATATGCCAGCAATGATAATCCGATTTTGCATTTACTACATTTCACTTAATATATGGATCTGCTTGGTGGGTTCTATTGCGAAAGTTTGGTCTGAACGAATCACGAAGAATCGCATCGGCTCCGCTACCTCTCCCATTTAACAATTATTTACGACTTAGAACTCACTTGCCTGGTAAGCATGTTTTCCCAAATCATAATCATTTGTCAGTTAATGAATATGCCGACGTTTGCGTATTGGTTAGTGATTTCCAGAACTGTATTATTCTTCGTTGGGCCTCTAGAGGAGATTGTCGAGCTTTTAAGCCTGGATTTCCTTATTCGTGGGCAAACTCCAAGTCTAGATCCAATTTCGATAACAGGCAGTAAGAAACTGTAGCAGTGATGAGGTGCTAGACCATTGGAGAGACACAAAGCAAAATATAGATAGAGCATTTAACGTTAAACAGCTTGAGGCATGAGTTGTGCATTTGAATTTCTTGGTGATAGTGTATGGAGCGCATAATATCTAAGGTGTGAAATGACTTATGAGGCCTACAGATGGAAAAAATCGACTTAGTTACTCTGTTCATTTCGCTGGTACAACCTGCTGATTCAGAAGAGATAAAATATTTGATGAGCTGGAAGCGCGAGAACTATCCAGAAGCTGAAGCATTTTATCTTGCAAGGGGCTACGTTAATACCTTACGTCTAAATGTGCTTAAAGTTTGAGGTTACAAACACAAAAAGGATAAAGGATAAAGCACTCGGCGTTGATCAATCCCTGAAGGTGCGCCATGCATTCGTCGTCAATTTTTAACTTCGTTTGAGGTGATTGAATGCATATCTGGCCTTTACAATGACTCGCGGTGGCCTCCAGCTAAGCCGAGTCAGTGTTGCTTATCCTCTCAGACAAGTCTGACACCAGTATGGCACCGAATTACCGGCACCCAGAGGGATGGATAGCCTGCTGAGCTATGAGCGCGAGTTCGAACCACTGACCTCGTGTGCGACACAGAGCACTTCTAACCACTGCGCCACATGCGCTCTTACAAATATACAATTATTACGCGCTTACATATACAAGAATAAGCATATAGTAATTATACACCCAAAAATATTAAGTAACAAGGGAAACATTCGACCCCACGCGCTAGTTCAACCCGTATTTCATCCATACTGAAGGCGCGTACCACCGGTACACCACCAAGGTCCACCGCTCTTCTATACTCTTTCCTTTATATGAACTATCAAAGGTGTTGGCAACCATCAGCTAGCGAGTTTGGTATGGTAAGCAAATTTCGGCATTCAATCCTGCATCTAGAGGAATATTTGGTTTTAGTGCTTTTAGCGTTTTCAAGCAGTGCTTTGATCCTGTGTTCTGTATTCGGAAACTGTAAGAATAAAGAATTCTTTTAGATTGCACATCTCCATTATCTATGAGCTCTACTAAGTTTGTTGCTGGCAGTTTCAATAGTTCATGATGAAAAAAGAGTGATAGCAAACGTCCTCCTTTATGGGTGGTATACGGTTACAACTCCCGCCTGGTGTCGAATGTTCTATCTACGACCCACTACCCCTGAATGTGTAATTACAATATCATAGTATTGCGAAGAGAATTCTTACGGATTAATATATAGTACTCCGATTTTTAAAATTGCAGGGTGTAGAAATTTCACAGTTGCAGGCAAGTGTTCAGTAATGAGCTGGAAGCTGGAAAACTGCTTGAAATTGAAAAAAAATGATGGAAGTGTCAATTTTCCAAGTTAAGAAATTCATGAAATATTACGTTGTTTTTTAGATCGAGATAGTGTAATATATAGCTGCAGAGAACTGCATTGAAATCACAAGGCTATTGGCTCAAAAAACCTTCACATTTCATTTTTATTCACAGGAGATTTTGATCAACAACACCCAAGTTGAAACCGTTCAATATAGATAGAACCGAGTAGTCCAACTTCAATTCTGTTCAAATAATCAATTTTCAAAACACCGATGGGCCGGCCATGTAATAAGAAAAACTGACGACAGCTGAATGAAAGGAGCAGTGGAGTGGACCACGGAATGCGTTCTCTCAAATAACCACCTAAACGATGAGCAAACGTGTTCGTAGCTAGCGTCCTACCATTTGCATTCGCAAATGGCAACGACTTTAGAATTACGGAATGGGCATTGCGTACATCACCATGTTCGGAACGGAGCACCACTATAGACGATAACCGCGCGAGAAACAAGCCAATGGAAAACATGATGGTGTCCGGATCACCGGTGAAAACGGGTCATTCAAATATTTAGGTAAAAGACTATTCGACTGGCTTCCTACCTTATTGTCAATAGCTATAACATGGAGTTCAGAATACCAAAACTTGTTAAGAAACTTTTTTTTTTCAAAAACACAAAAAACACGACAAGTTCGTATAAGGCAATCGGACGCAGCGTAGTGGTGATCGATAGGTAAATAGTTTAGTGTCATAAAATTGAAAATAGTTAACTGATTACTATAATGTCATTACCAGAGTGAATCTACTTATATGTCATAACAAAATATGCCAAAGACCAGAATGAATCAGAGTACATGGAAGATTGGAGCAATAGCTGATAGCCATAGAGAAATGAGGTAAAAATTATTATTTCCTAACGTCGTTATTCGCCTCCTTTAGCGTCACTGGAACTTTTAAGCACTGATTTGTCATATTGGCTCATCTCATTCTACTGGAGAATTCCTGAAGGAGGTGAAGTTATTTCAATTAATATGTGTTTATCGCGAACGATATGTGAATTATGCCGGCATTTTTGGAGTAAGGATTTTTTTTTACTGAGAAATTCACAGCATAATTTAACAAAAATAAGATTTCCTAGAAATCCAAGCGAAAAATGGATGCGCATGTGCGTATATGTCTATGCATGGATATATATATATATATATAAGAGCGCATGTGGCGCAGTGGTTAGAGGTGCTCTGCGTCGCACACGAGGTCAATGGTTTGATCTCGCGCTCATGGCTCACCAAACCATCCATCCCTCCGGGGTCGGTAAATTGGTACCAGACAGGTCTCAGATTTGTCTGGGAGGATAAGCAGCACTGACTCGGTTCAGCGGGAGGTTACCGCGAGTCATTGTAAAGGCAGATATGCATTCAATTACCTCAAAACGAAGTTAAAAATTGAAGTCGAATGCATGACGCATCCCTCAGGGATTGATCAACGCCGAGAGCTTTTACCTTATATATGTATATACATATATATATATATATGCATATGTGTATATATATACGTAGTGCTTCTATCGATAAATGTGTGTACGCCATTATGTATATACGCGTGCCGATTTGTATATAAAGCGTGCATAAACTTGCTGATC
Organism: Parelaphostrongylus tenuis; assembly: GCA_019055375.1. Classification (NCBI taxonomy): domain Eukaryota; kingdom Metazoa; phylum Nematoda; class Chromadorea; order Rhabditida; family Metastrongylidae; genus Parelaphostrongylus; species Parelaphostrongylus tenuis. Next base: position 126,935 of record JAHQIW010006847.1, on the reverse strand, counting down.
GTGAGTGCGTATTCGTCTATATGAACATTTTGTATACATGCATATATGTAATGCCCGTATGCAGCCGTGTATATGTCAAGCTGTACATTTTGATGTGCAATTCCTATTTTTGCTAATATCACCAGAAAATTCTATGTGAAAAAATTGAAAATAAAACAATTATCAATCAAGTATTTCGAAAGTGTTTACAATTTCAGGACGACTTGATGTGAAAACAGGTATCGATGATGGGATGTTCAAGGGGATGACGGTGATAAATTGAAAAGCTCAAAGACCAACATTAGGTGTAAATAAGTATTGGCCGGCTGATATCGGACCTCATCAAAAATTAATGTTAGCTTTGGTTTTGGCGAAAAGTTATTGAAATAGATCTGCTTTGCATTTATTATTGAATCTATAATGTTGCGATAGAACTACGAACTGGTAACTGTGCATAGTAGTTTTCTATGAATGTTGGAAGCATTGAGTGAGCATAACTTTTTAAGACATATCATACTGAGCTTGGAATTTTCTACTTTTATAATGACATATGGAGAAGCACTGCAAACCACGCACCTTTAAGTTTTCAAAATTAACTAAGTGAACCGTATAATACTCAGTAAAAGAAGCTTTCCACAACGGTTTACTGCAATGTTGTGATTGACAGAAATTAACAGATTCAAATTGGGAATTATGAAGCAAGCACTCGTCCTCTGCCAGAATCTGGGATGTTTTATATTCTCACTCGCAAGTCCAGAAAAGCGTAAACTAATGTCAGCTATAACCGCCGTCATGACAACAACATATTCAGTAAGTGGATGACGATTTCTAACACCTAGCATTTCTGCAACATTAAGGCAAAAAAAAATCTTGTCTAACCGTATTGTCATCTATCAAATGTGTAAAATATGTTGCAATTGCATTATTGTCCAGTAACAATCGAATAAGTTTAGAAGTACCACAATTCTATGTAGACGTCCAGCCATTGCGAGAAATCTATTTGAAGAATTTTTGCCTTCCTGAAAGAAAAGTCAGTTGTAACATGACTTTTGTCGACAATGACCAGCGGAGACATGTGGTGGAGACGTAAAGATGATGTAACAATTCTATATACTAGCTCAACGAGGAAAAAAATCGAGAGACTACTTGTATCGAAATATACTTGGAGAGTGCTGTTTTATGAAACTACATCGAAGCGACAATAAACCGCATCGTGCAAAAAAAAAGTTCTTTACCACATTTTTGTATGATCCTTACTTAATCCAGTCCGACAGAGGCAAGGTGTTTATCTCCTTTACAAGTGTTTCAGGGGAATTAGATGGTCTCCATGCTGATCTACAAGATTTAGCCTTATAAACGCCATTCGTCAATCTATTAGGTTGGGCTGAGGTGATCTGAAAACATTCAGCAAATTTCTAGAATTATTGCAGAAAGATAATATCCTTGCCTTTTAGCGAGCAAATCAAAGTGTTTGAAAAATATTATATTGTCAGCTCTCAAGTAGGCATTTTTCATGAGTAAATCAACAAAAGAAGGGTTCAAAAAGTGTAAAAGAGTAAGAGTTAGAAGAAGCGTGGTTCAATCGTCGTTAACGTTTGAATGTAAAATTTAATTTGAAGAGTGAATAGAAGAGAAAAACGATTGAGTTCAAACAGTTTGCTCCATAGAACACTGGACGAATTTCTTCGCACTGATTTTTGCTACACATCATTTTTTCCCTCTATTGTCTCCGACTTCTTAGAAATACGACTAATTTCATTCGATATGTTCGCATAAAGGTAAACAGAAGCGACTAATAACATTTCTCGTGATAGAAAAATCGTGATCATTCCATGTGATCTGACTGCCAAGTCTGAGCGTTCTGTTGATTCGTCGCCGAGAGGACAGAAAGGTGTTAGAGCGACGACCTATGGAAGAGTCTACTGTGTGGTGGAAGGCGTCATAATGTTCCCATGAACCCCACTTAACCATATGTTTTTGGGCGGAGCACGCAAGCCTACTGCTCTTCACATACACCGCGGCAAGCTTTGATGTGGCGGGAAACAGCTGTTTTGGTCGTAGTACTCACCAAATGAAGATTTAATGTATTTCAAGTTAAGAACAGAAAAACGTAACAGAGTTCATCAAATGGAGGGTGAAGTGTCTGGCGTTGAAGAATCTGTTAGAAATAAGTCATGCATCGATTTTATGTGAGGTATCCTGGAGGTGATCAAATCATATTTGGCCTATGCAATAGCCTGCGGGAACTCAATGATAAAGCAATTTTGTGCTATCATCCTCTCAGATTGATTCGTTACCTCTCGAAATGCGTCCGAAAAGGTTAAGATGTCTGCCTGAAAACATCAAAGTTTGTAAACGGGGTTCTGAAAACAGTCAAATAAAAGGTAATATGCTACCATTTTGCAGACAGGGAAAGCTGGAAGAAACCACGTGTGCGAGATTGAGCCAGCGATTAGATCAATGTATTACAGCGCACCTCTATCTATGACTGTATAAACTTTTATAAAAAGGATAAAGCACAAAGTTATTGGCGTTGTTCAATATCTGAGGAATGCGCCATGTATTCACTTCAATTTCTGGCTTCATTCGAGATGATCCTATGCATTCTGGCCTTCACGATGACTCGAAGTGGCTTACCGACGTATCAAATCAGTACTGCTATCCTCCCAGACAGGTACGGTACCAATTTACTGCCCCGAGGAATGAATGGCTTGGTGACACCATGAGCGTAAGATCGAACCAGCGACCCTGTGTTCGACGCAGAATACCATTTAATCAACTCGGAACAGTCAGTCGAACACGCCATAGTCCATCTGACCTGCTATACGAAACACAATGGCAAATTTTGTATCAGTAAGTTTGTTGAAAGGCTCAAACTTCTAAAACTATCATTTTGGAGAGAAGTGATAATGCCTTGTATTTTCTATGAAACGGTTATGACCGGATCGTATCTTTTTAGGTCTAAAATTTAAAATTAGCGCTCTTGCTGAATGAGTAATCTGCACTGTTGTTGACTAAATATTTGATTCCCATGCTTAGATGCGTAGATTACCCGCTCTTAGACATAATGTGAGATTCACAATGTTTTTCGATCGCTTGATTTCAACCGGTAATTGACGGAAGTAGTTAGAATTGCAAAATTCGACTACGCTTGTGACCATTCTGCTCTACCCCTATTTAAAAGTTGAAATCTGGATGAGAATGTAACGCTTTTGAGTTGCCAGGCTCATTTTTACACAAAAAGTTTCCTAACCTGGCCTAACAGCGATTCTAACAAGGCACTAAGTTTTCTATGATAGTGGTGAACACTAAAACCGCTTTACTTAGACGTGTCTATATGAAGAAGAAGAAGAATATCATGGATGGTTGAGGTAAAAAATTGAATTATCTCATAATCGTTATTACTTTTCCTTTTTTTGCGCCAAGTAGAGCATATAGTGGAAGAAATGAGAGTGCGATATTTTCAGCGCTTTCTCAATTAATCATAACATCTCTACACTCATACATCGAAAAAAAAGAGCAATTGTTCAGAAAAAACTTCTCTGTGTCACCTTTTCGAAGGACAGTGATTGATTTGCTATTTATCTCTGCATTAGAATTTGTCGCAATTGCTCATATAGCGACAATTTTCTTCTCTGGAATTCTGTTCTGTTGAAACTCACTAAAACTCATATGCGCAATTCAATGTTTGAACGTCTGTATCCCACTTTTCTTGCGAATTCCATAGACTGGCTGATACACAAGTCTCGAATACCCAGTAGTTAATTTGGCGCCTTCCCATCGGTAATAGTTTCTGTGATACTCTGACAAAACAACAAGCCATTAAATGTCACAAGAGTCATCAAGACGGGCAAACTCCTTTCATTAGATGCTTTCTGTAAATTATAAAGTATTCAAAATAGCCTTTCTCAAATTGCGATGGTTAGAAACTTCCATTGAAAATCGATGGGAACGACTTGATGTAAAAAATGTAATGAAAAAAGAAACGATGTGAAAATTTTGCAGAGGAGTTTGTGTAGCAAAAAGACTAAGCAAAGTGTAAAAATTAAGCGAAAATGCACTTGATACGATACGTATGGCCTCGCGAAGCGAAATATTTGTTAATATTTGAATGACGGATAAATTACAAATGCAGCTTTTCTTGCTACAATTCATTACCATAATCAGCAGATATGGAAGATATTGTGGGAGTTCAAACAAATTGCTCAAGACAATGTAATATATTCTGTGATTTGTTAGAAATGAGCTTGATGCCGCATTCTACCCTATGCTACAGCTCCACGTCGGCGGTTTTTCAAAAATCTTTTTATAACGCTGTAAGATTCAAACTAAAATCATGTTTCATAGAATGACGGGTTTTTTCTCTTATCTCGCTTATATTTCGCTGCACAGAATTTCGTTAGAGTTTGAGTACTCAAACCATAGCACGAGCTTCAAAGAACTCAAAATTGTATTTGCTTTTTGAAAAAGGTCTTATGATAGCGCTGTAGGAGAATGGGAATATTTGTGGTTTAAACCTCGCCGGGCAGAGCTCTTTCTTTAAACTATTAGTAATCATTCGATAGCCTAAGATACAAGGATTCCAATGCTGTGTTTAATTTTTGGAAAGGACTGTTTCACTAGTATAGCAGGGAGAATAAAATCGAGCTTCACGTATTTGGCGAGTTTGTTTACCAGCAAATACAGTAACTCAATGACGAACTCTCTCAGTTGGACGATAAGGAACGCATTACAACCGAGTCAGCTTTCCTAAACAAGCCATTTTCAACTGTCATGCGGACCTTGGCACTTCTATTCGTTCTGTTGTTTTGTAGTCTTACCCCATAGAGGCGGTCGTATTCGCTTGAAACTTTGGCTACTCTTAGAAATTTGAAAGCTGATTGTACATATAGCATTTTTCAGTGTGTGACCTGTCCAGTGATGTCTACTTTTTTGAGACATATCATGGTGGATCTCGAAAACGGATTTTCCTCACAATTTTCATAAATTGAAACATGAAAAGCATCTTGATTTTGGGAGCGTTCTCCCATAATTCAATTGAAATACGAGATCATATCTTTGCTGCATTCTGCAAGGCCGAAGGCGCTGCTCTATCAAATAAGTGAGCAGATAGATCGAGATTAATAACTTAATTGGTGGCAACTATTAGAGGCCCAGGGACGGCCAGTTTTAGTCGTTGTTTGCAAGTAGGCCTTTGCCAAGTTATTATCTAGTTTTATTCAACAATTCCACGGATATTCAGGGTGTAGAATTTAGACACACTTAGACACTTAGATAGTCTGTCTTCACTAGTTGTGCGGACCCAGAACATATTCCAAATGATGTATTGCTGGCCGTGTATAAGATATTCCTTGGCTAGCTGACGTAACCTTACTAGGACATTTTCAGGTCTTCACGATGTCGTTTCCAAGAAATGGATTTGGACGGTGCATCTTTGGCTGGGCTTCCTACTTGTTGTTTCGGAGACGATGTTAGGTCGAAATTAAAAGCAAAAGTAGGGAAGAAAATCAAGCACTGCTCACGGACAATGTAGAAGCCGAACCACCTTGCAATATGAACTTTGGAAAAAAACGCCTATCTACACGCATTCTTCTGGTTGGTGAGAAAGCTGAGCTGTCGTTCTACAAAAGGTAACGAACAGTCATTAGGTAATTTTCGTGCAAGTTGTGGCTAGATCTTGGTCGACTAAAGGGTGCAGGATGACATTGGCTTCCATGTCACCAAATGTCTTCTTGCATACAACGAAGAGGTAAATTCTTTCCAACTTTAGATTCTTCTCTGAAATGTCACACTGAACTGGCGTTTAATATACTGAACAGATCATACAACAAACAGTAGAACGGCAAAGGAGAGATTTTGTTAAGGGAATCTGAGAAAAGAAACTTGCGACCGGTGGTTTTCCTCAGTGGATACCATAAAAAATCATGCTAACGTCCTAAGAGTGTAGGTCCTTGAAACCGTCGTTATCTTGCACCAGTTCATATTCATCATCGTGAATCTCTTTTACCAAAAAAGCAGTAAAAAAAGAAATAAGGGATAGCAAAGCAAAGAGGCAGAAAAAAATTCTCATGAATAGTTTATGACCGTTCGCTTCGATTAAAAGGTGACTAGCGATGCTGAAAGAAAGCTGTCACATATTTTGAAACTCTGAAGATGATGGGTAAGCAATTATGCTGAGGTAAACAGCGACTACACTCAAATCAATGTGCGATGAAAAACATTGAGGTCTATCTAGCAGAAGGAAAAATTGCAATCGATTAGAAAATACAAAGGATATATCACAAAAGTTAAGATGCTGACCTGAACGTCTACCTCACAGTGTGTTTACATCATAGTGATCTAAAAAACTTATTTTGATGTATATATACTTGACTATATGAACGCACCGTAATCTAGAGGTATTCGTACAGCACGCTGAACTTTCATTTTATATCTGCTGTGTTTGCTATTTGGCAAATGTTTCTTTCCTCAATTTTCGAGAACCTCATTCATGGAAATATGTATCCAAGACTCCATGCTCATGGTGGCGCTCATAAGTCGGAAGGCTATATCAGGAAGGTGGAAAATCATAGTACTTACCCTCAACAGGGTTTCCGGTTGGCGATGCTAAGCTCATTAAAGGCTTAGATGAGCGGCCAAATGGCGAACTACATTACATGCATAGTACATCAACACCTAAATTCTATTTCTTACTCTCCGAAAAATTGGCAACGTACGGAAGAAATAATTATGCATGTTGTTAAAACCTCAACACGGAAGTACTTTACTTCAATTTTGCATTTAACAGGAGAACTTTCCTGCAGTTTTATAAAACCAAAAAGTAGCATGGATAGTCAAGGTTGCTAAGAATAAATAATTCAACATCCACCTTATTAGGACTTGGGTGTCTGATGTTTGTTCAGTGTGGACTACTAGTAAGCAAATCCACAATAATCAAATCTTTCAACGGATTTATTTTCATCCGCTAGTTTGTAACAAGATAGCTTTATTTGAAGAAAATTATGAGAATAAAGGTAAAACAGCTAGAGTGATTTCATGGAGTAAAGGAGAACGACGAATGAATTAATCACCAACTTAGTTCGCTTATCCCCACGCTGTACAACGTAATATTCGCCATCGCAGTTTAAATCCTCCCAGTATTCGTCAACAGCCACAAATCGAAATTACAAAATTCCATTTATTGATAAATATATATTGTACAAGTTTTTACCGATTTGTATACATAAACTGTTCCTCGAATGGCGCGCGTACTCCACCGCTTCACCTAGCCAATTCATTGCCCTGCAACCATCCATTTCTGCGAAAGCGATTGCATTTTACGTGAGTTTTGATGTGATTAGTGGATTTCTCATATTGTCCCTGGCTCCTCAATAATAAGGTGGACGGCAGAATCCGAGATAGAGGTGCTGAACCGTCCATCATAGGATACTACGGAGTCGCGCGAAAAAAAAAATGTCACCTTAATCGTGATTCGGACTCTTCTGGAGAAGAGAATACTTACTTGTAGGCATTGCTTCTATTTTGAGAAGTCGATCATTGATCAAGGACAATGTAAATGCCCAAATCCTTGAACTAAAGTTATTTCGAAGGTTGTGAAAAGTCTAACTGCCTTTTCCAATTAATTGATCATTTGGTGATTATGAATAAAGAACAATTTTGGAGCAGTTTTTGTACATTATTCGTTACAAGTATGTAAGTTGCATTCTTTAGATCAATAGTTGCTTAAGCTGTTTTGGGAAACTTTAATTCTCTCTAATTTCAGGCTTACTTCCGATCTTGAGGCAGCGCATACTAAACCTAGAACTTTTTGAAAGAAGTTTCGAACACGATGCAAACGAAATTAGGAAAATAAATTAGACTCGGTATGCATTCTGACAAAAAGTTTTACAGAATATTTGCTGAAAAATATTTGTTAAAGTAAGAGCACAAGATAATTTATGTAGAAAATTAATGAAAAACTCTAGCTCTCCACATCAAAGTTCAGGTCTTGATGTTGACTGAGAAACAACTGTTGACCAGTAGTATTTAGGGCACTACATCATCTTTTTAACTTTTATAATATTTCTTGTTCTCTAACGGTACAATTATGCCGTGTTTCTCTAAATCACTCATATCACCTGTCGACTCGTTGATCGTCAAGTGACTCGATCAGGTACCAGCAACACCTCTATTTTTCCCTATCGCAGAGTTGCTCAGTGGGTTCTCCTCACTCTAGAGATTCTTTAGATACTGACAGCTATATCCATAGGCTATTTGACCCGTTCCCTATGTGAGAATCAACGCAGAATGCTAACTAGGGGTAATCCAATTTCAAAAATTGAAAAGTAAAGAATAAGCGATAACGATAAACGGACGACAACGCTTTTAGTGCATTTATTTCCTAAAGCAGTATGGTACCAATAAGTCAACCTCTCCGTCAGGAATGGAAGGCTTGCTTAGTTCAGAATACTGGGTACTAACATGCGCTCCACTGACCATCAACGCACTGAAGGTAACTTAACAGCAAGATTCTTAAGCCCACTTAAATTCACATCGTCCGGCCTCGTCATGTAGTTATGAAACGGCAATGTTTTGACACACCCTCAGCGAGACTTCCGGTGAGGATTGCCTCAACTAATTACCATAGAATTCGTGCTGTGAGATGCACGATTATTCATTAAGACAAATATTCCGATACTTAATAACTTTAAGCACTCTTTTTAGGCAACTGCGCCTTCAACGGCAATTTCGCTAATTCGTTTTAATAAAAACTACATAGAAGATGAGTATTACATTATAGACTAGACAGAAAAAACGGTCTATCTTCTGAAATATTTTGGATGTAAGCAAATTTCCATTTGCGCTGTCATCGTTACGAGGTATACGTTGATAGTTAGGTGAGATGGTGAATGGAAGTATCAAATTTTTCGTGGGCAGAAGTCCGATAAAAAGATAAACGATAAAGCTCTCGGCGTTGATCAGTCCCTGAGGGATGCGCCATGTATTCGTCTTCAATTATTAACTTCGTTTGAGGTGATTGGATCATATCTGGCTTTTACAATAACTCGTGGTGGCCTCTCTCTATACCGAGTCAGTGCTGCTTATCCTTCCAGAGATGTCTAAGACCAGTTTGGTGCCAATTCACCTACCCCGAAGGAATGATTGGCTTGGTGAGCTATGAGCGCGCGATCGAAATATCGACCTTTGTGCGAAGCAGAGCACCTCTAATCACTGCTGCGCTCCTAGAAGTCCAATATTCAGTAAAAATCCTTGTCAAAGAGGTAATAATCCTTTAACAAAGCAAGATATTTTTTCTTATATTCTTGAAGACAGTTATGCTCTATTCAGTTTCCGGATAGTGACATAAACAGCACTTAATGTTCGAGAGACCTTAATTGCTACCTGAAAGAAACTATTCCACAGACATCTCGAAAGTGTTTAGTATCCTCCAATCAAAATTTGTTTCTTTGATTGATGAAATCATCTTCGGAGTGGCAATTTTCGTCCAGAAATCTTATGCATCCTACATAGATTTTAAAATTCATGTGATAAAGTTCTGATAAAACTTACAGTTGACTTATACAATACGCATAACTACCGCATTGTTCACTTATCAGCTCAGTAGTTCCTTAGAAATACTAAGCCTACATCCTGATAAATTATGACCTGCTTTAGAATACACATTGATGAAAATGGCAATAAATTATTACCAAATTCGCAGTGAGCTTGATTTTACTGTGCAATTATGCAAATTGTCTTAGTAGCTTTTCACATATTCTCATCCGCACAACACTTATCTATTGTTTATGTAAATGTGATTGCCACATTGTAGAGAAACTTCAACATACTTGACGAGATGTTTATACCCCCAAGGGACCACGTGTACTAGTACTGGTACACGACTGCTTCAAGGATTTTCTCGCTGGATAATAGACTTCTCAGAGACATTTGGTAGTCATTTGAAAACCTAAATCTTTGCGATTTTGGCAATATGTTCAGTTCTGAGAAGAACTTTTTTACATCATAGCAGCGAAAATAAAATTATGTTTTGCACTCAATTTGCTTCACTTGCTCGGCTGAGGCTTCGATATGGCTCTTAACTACAGTTTTACTAATCATTAGATAGCATAAATCTCAAGAATTTGGATGACGTAATTGGAATTCTGAGAGGTTATAATAAAACGTTGTATGAGCAAAAGAAAGATTACATTTCACGCTTGAAACGTTACCCCACCACTTGGCCGCCACTGGTGGATTTATTGGTAATTATAGGTAAAGTTTATACGTCAGAGGTATCTTATCGCTACATAAAGAATGGGGTATCACGAATGAGCCTGTCATAAAGGTTTTTGATATGAAGAGTGACTACTTCTCTTGATATCCTTTATTTAACAGCGGTAATACCACGTTTGTGTAAAAGAATAAAAAAGCTCTCAACCCTTATTGTGCCTTTGTCTCGCTTATCTTGGAGGAACGGGGCATGAAAGCGCATCTTCTACAACTAAACTTCTCTATTCGAAGTCTATGTGAAGATAATTGTAGTATATAGGTGGAGTAAGTTTAGAAGAGCGCGCGTTCGTCATTGCGAAGAATACGCTACTTCTCCTATCAGCACCCATATTCAAAAAAGAAAGAATTTTTTGTTCACATTAGACATTCAAAAGTAATTCGACAGCTTGAGTCTCGGGAATTCAAAATATGCATTTTGTTCGCTGAAAGGCTGTAATTATACTCTGTAATTATAAAAAAAAGATTTTATTTCATGTCATGCATTTCTTGCTAAGCAAAGCTTTTCGTAAAAAAAAAACTCCATAGCATAAACTCGACAAATCCAGCAGCGTTTTTAGTTTTCCGAAAAAATTTTTATGGCTTTGTAACACCGCGTCTGAGATTCCATTTCACATGCAGCGCGCAAACCTAGCACCGGTATGTGAATGGATATCGCAACATCAGCATCAAGCCATAGCCTTTCAATAACCAGTCAATAGCTCACATCTCTGAATTTCAATCGCGTGTTTGCCTTTCGAAAAAAGCTCCGTAGAAAGCTGCAGCAACAAGAATAATATTGTGTTGCGCAATTGAGTATTTTTCGCTGGACACGGCTTTTTTCTAAAGCTTTCATATCCATTCGATAGAGCAAATCTCAACAATCTCAACAACATTCCTGAATTTTGAAAAGACCTTTGAGTACGTATTTACAGCTAAAAGAATGATGAGCTTCGCACTCGGCACTGTGTCAATCGAGCAGCGCATTTCACTTGTGGCGTACGATGCACGCCGACTGCGAAACGATTTGTAAAATAAACTACACCGTTCGAATTTTCGAGATTGAAGCTGTCAAATAATCACCAAAACGTTAAAGATGAAAAAATGCGTTTTTGTAATATGGTTGCGGTTAATACAAAAGTACCGAGATTTTTTTTTTTTTGGAAACACGTAATTCTTTTTGATAGTTTGCATAATGCCGATGTTCCAAGCCTTCTACTCAAACACGTTTGCCCCTTCATGCTCAGGATTTCTCTGCTAATCATAACTTCGCAATATTTTCTCTTGGACCTAAACGATTGACTGATATGAACTTAATATAGTGAAAATTATCGATGCACTGGTATCGCATTCAGTATGCATCATCATTTTGATGAATTATTAATTGTACTTCACTGTTTTTCCACCGTGATAACTCTTGGATCTTCTATAAAACTAGAAAAGTTCAAAACCGAAGATTTATTGTGATCTCCTATCTACAATGCAGTACAATTCATTAAATGCCAAGCTCAGTATGATTACGTAGTAAACCAGCGATTTTCTTTATACAAAACGCAAATATCCAAATCAAAAGCATATGAGCGAGTAGAGGCAATCTTTTTTTTTATCAAAGCAATGCAAGAAATCCGAAAACTCCTACAAAACGGAGAAAAAATGTTAATCTTGCAACGAAAATCACGCAATTCGCCCTGCGCGCATCGATTTCTATAGCAGTCCCTTAGGGGTTAGAATGTCGAGCGATGAATACTGATAATATAGGAGTATGAAGTAGAACACAAATGGTAGCGATGCCACCGCTTTGCTGTCGTTCTTTCTTCGATACATGCGTCCAGTGGGTGAAGCAAGGGTTCAACTCCCGCCTGAGGTACAATTTTTGTGTACTACTCCATACTCTTGGCTGGTAATTGAAATATCGTTCCACTGCTAATAAAAGCAGTAAAATTAAGGGATTCAGATAGATGAATACCGAGATTTCATCTCGACCTACAGACGTTGAACATTCAGTATTGTGCGATCCCTCAAAAGTCTCCTATGCATCTGAGTATACCTATAGCATTTTGAATGTTAAGCAATGCATATCTGATTTACACGAACTGGGGATCTCTCAATATACTTAATCAGTGTTTTTATCCTCTCAGACCTGACTCACATCAATTTGTACATCCCAGAGGGATATGGAGCTCGTTTGACGCAGAGCGCTGGTTTGAACCAACGACAATGTTTATATTTCAAAGCACTTTCACCTTTAAGCTATATGTGCACTTATCGCATTATGAGCAAAGAGAAGGAATAGAATAGCTAGCCTTCCTTCTTAACATCACCTTTAATTTCAGTGTTTTGAGGAATTCTAACGCGGAGCATACAGCGCATGATTTAATGCTGTTGTAGTAAAAGTTGCTTGATACGACAACAGTCATTCATCATCGTCCACCAAAAGTTTATCCTCTGCGAATTAAACAATTGAGAGTTGCTGTTCTTATTGCTTCAACTGCCTTGTACTCTTTATGACGTCAAAGTACACTTGTGAGAATGAATCCAAAAAAACTTGCTATAGCATGTTAACTAAGAAGTGTTAATCGAAGCTGCCAAGAATATAAATCAAGTCTCATAGCAAAATTAAAAGAAATATACCGTATAATCATAATCGTGAGGTTCACGAACCCATTCCAGTCTTAAAAATCTCAGAAGAAATTGAATATATGAGAAAGCAGAGAACAGGCAAATTTGGTGAATATTCACTCAAAAAAGGAGTGGCTACATCTGAATTTCAATGTATTGCCAGTAGCAAGTGATGACAAATGTGAAACGGAAGTCCTTCAATGGAAAACAAGTTTGGCTTGGCAGCCACTAGAGTGCATCAATCATCGACAGACGCTGGATTTCGGAAAATTTTGCTCTATCTGAGCAAATAAAAAAGTTATCCCTTTACAATAATCTAATTATGAGATCGGATTCAATTAATTCCTGGCATAGAAGCTGTATAGGAAGACCAATGAGTGATACCCACTCTGCAAAGTTATCTATGAAGTAAAAAAAGATAGGTTCGTAATGAAAATAACTATCAAAAAAGGCAGAGGTTGGGAGAATTGTTAGCTTTTAACCGTGGTCTTTGTAAAATCCAATTCAAAAATGTGATATGAGATATCTTGCAACATACATTTCAAATACAGTTCTTAATTTGATTTCATCATTCGGAAAAACCACGTACACCATTCTCACGTGCCGGCAAATTGGTATCAGACTTGTTAAAAAGGGTGAAAAATTACTGACTCGGTATAAAGGCGAGAATCAGCGTATCAATGGACTATATAGAGCGATTAAAGTAATTCTAAGCATAACGCATCTGCCAAGCCTTGATGAAGACCAAACGCTTCATCTTTCGTCCTTCTTTTCCTAGAGTTCTATAGGATGTCCTTTGGGTTTTTATGAGAAGAAAGTCATTTGGTAATCTTATTACACTTTCAAGCGCCTTTGATAAAATAGTTTTGCTTGTGAGAACAAGAAAGGACACGGACTTAATTGATACTTCTATAGTTCTCACAAATCCTATCATTCTTGTCTCCACTTTTCAATTTTTCGAGAGAAATTCTACGAAAATGGTTAAACTGTTGGGTGGTTATCTATCCATTAGGTGGATAAATCACGCATGACTAGTAACAGGTGAGAAATGCGAAGAAAAAGGCAAAAATTACGAAAGAATTCAAGCGAACATGAAAAATAACTATATATTCACGGGATGAGTCACATTGAGCGAAATCCATAAACCCCTTTCCGAGTTACTTCACTGCGAAGAAGTTCGTCTGAGTTCTTCTGCAGGAGAAGTATCCTCAGTAGTATGAGAATTTGGGCACCTTGATTACTTGTATTCACAAAGAATCACTCAGGCCTCAGTAGCAATCCAGTTTGATCAATCACCTGTTCGTCAAGGCAATATCGCTTTTTTCCTATGGTGTAATCGAGACAATCATGGGACTAACGTCGTCATGTCACCCCAGCAAAAAATGGGGCGGACTTCAGGGCCCGAGGGGAGGTATTTACGTGATGCGACTGGCATTCTTTCAGAATGAATGTCATTCCTAAAATGAGTTTGATCTTAGGTGCATTATTTCTACACGAAAATGTTCAAACAAATTTCAGCTTATGCTACCAATAAGATAATAGTGATAATAATCACACTGGAAGTAGTCCATAGCAAATATTATTCCAAAAATCCTCTACTCAAGTAAATGGAGCCTTGAATTAGATTGTACTTCATGGAGAAGTCCGCACTCTTTCGGAGTGTTCGAGACACTATATCACTGCAAAAATGAGGATGTTTAGCGCTCCTTTGTGGACTAATAAATCAGTATAAGACCTAGAAAGGTCGATGATGCATTTTAATAATGTAAATGCATTCTTCACATAGTTGGTAGATTGTGACAATAAAAAATTCAAGCTGACTTATAAAATTCAGTGACCGCCACATAGAATTTCTGGTTGGACAAGAATTTATCAGAACGTTCTGGAGTGGTCAGCGTGAACAGAGGGCCGACGCATAAGGGTAAGATAGAGCAAGCGTGAAATTCTTACAGTGATAATAGTTGTATAAATTCGTAAATTTGAGTAAAACACCTAGAGGAGGGATATAACACGAAAGTATATGTCATAGATACCTCAGCTTTTGCTGTTTTTTGAGGTTTTTTTAGGGGGTGAGAGAGTCTGCTAAATTTTGCTATTTTTTAGCAAGCATACTAATCAAATACTATGTCATGTTTGTGTAAAGGACTCCTTTGATTGGTAAAGTGGAGCTTAACCAGTTACATTTTTAAACGTTTCTTTGAAATATATGAAGCGTAAAGAGCACATAGCGCACAGCAAAGATCAATCCCTCAGAAACACGCAATAGATTCAACTCCAGTAAGTACCGTGGGAGTTAGTGAATAAGCGAATATAGCTTATCGTTGATCTAAAAACCTTACGAATCGTACTAGCGGTAAAGAATTGCATTCAAATACAAGTAGGGTCTATAAAAAAAATTCTAGAGCTAAGACAAAGCAGATACAAATAGCTTGCTGGTATCTCTTTCCATTTAATGAATTGTTATTTACGCCCAAGGAAGTGTTCATTCATTAATGAGATTCACTGGATGTAACCTAATAGTAGAATCTACCAATTCTTTCTTGAACATTAGAAGCTTCTCTGCGTTCAATCCACGTTCTGTGCCCTTCATAATTGAAAGAAACCACGGCCATTCCCAGAAACAATTCAACCTCATCTTTACTTCACATTCGTCCTGAGGTCCGAGATAGCAGATGCTTGTCAATCGGTGAAAAGCCCTCAGTTCAACAACAACAACAAATCCAGAAATCTAGTCGCGGAAGACTATCTGCTAGGTATCTATGCATTTCGGCAGCCGCTTCCCAAGAGATCAGCACAAGTACTTTACGTAAAGCCGCTGATAAAATCAAATATTTGAAGAAAGCAAAGCAAACAGAAAATGACAAAAACAGTGTCATTCGTTGAAAAACAATACTGAATCAGCCTCCATTAATATGAGGAAATTCTGTCGTAAAACTTTGATGGTGTTTGTTTTGTCATTCATTTATCTTTGCTCAATCTTTCCGAGTCTGACGTGTCCCTTGAGGAGCGAAGAAAAACTAAACGAAGATTAAGCAATAAGATGAGCTGTCATTTTCATGTTGCCACAGGAACTATCTGCATCATCTAGAAGAAGTTTCTTTTTCAATTGCAGTTACTTATGAGATACGGAGTACAACGAAGATGCTCTAACAGGGTAAAAGCACCCTCTATAAATGATGAGCGTATTGAAATGAGAAAGAGTGGAAGCACAATGAAAAGTAAGAGGAGGACAGAGAAAGAGAGAGAAAGGAGAAGGAGGGGAGAGAAAGAGATAAATGACTATTCACCACCAAGCTAATCCACATTAATTTTCAAATGTTACTTTTTCCGAAAAAGAGAGTGGGATGGTAAAGTAATATAAGCACATTTGGTACTTATGAAAATCTTGCCAGTCGTCCTTTTTAATTACACATAATAGAGTGCATAAAATTTTCAACTCATTATTTACTGCTTTCTTCTCATGGGGGCATGATGTGAGACACAACATACAGATGTTAAGATACGAAGAAAACCTCGGATCTAACGTGGGCTTCGAACTCGTAATTACACTTTCTGGGGTTCGCGTGCTACCCACTACAACAGTCGAGACCCTTCCATTGCTACTTTCTCATCTCAGCGATATCAAACTCTGTCGTCGCTATAAACAAACAATCATTAGCAAGCACAACCAATAGAGCAAAAACAAGGCTGCAAGAGAAGCAAGACGGGGGTTTCAGTGACGTAGTGGGCAATGCTTTAACCTTCAGGAAAAGTAATCACGGTTCAAAATTGGAGGTTGTCTGGAGTTCTTTTCATGACTACGTATTTTCGTGGTTGTGCCTTCTAGGAAATTTTTAAAAAAACAAGTCAGTACTTGCCATATTCCGTTGAGATTCATACTTTATATAATGAAACAAACATGTGTTTGACACTTCGACGAACATGGCTTTACAAAAGA
Source organism: Parelaphostrongylus tenuis (assembly GCA_019055375.1). Classification (NCBI taxonomy): domain Eukaryota; kingdom Metazoa; phylum Nematoda; class Chromadorea; order Rhabditida; family Metastrongylidae; genus Parelaphostrongylus; species Parelaphostrongylus tenuis. Next base: position 110,155 of record JAHQIW010006847.1, on the reverse strand, counting down.
AATAATAAATTAGGAACTGATTTTCGATCGACCTCTTAGAGATGCGCCAAGTATTTGGCCTCACTTGAGCATGGCAAAGCTAGAAAATGAGTTCATATTTGGCTTTTAAAAAGACTTTTGAAAACTTGCTTTTGTGTCAAGACAGTGTCTTGTATCTCTCAGGCCAGCCTGGTGCCAATTTTGCAGCCCTGGAGAAATGAAGTGCAAAACTTGAGAGCAATGTGAGTGGTATGATAGTTTTCCTTTTTTGCTTCTCTGATAATGGTGCTGGTGATACAAACCGGGCTGTTTGAGGCGAGGGATGCAGCTTACATCTATGAGTGTATTGAACGGCTTTCTAGGCACCACGCTATACACACTCAAATGAGTATAAATCTAGAATGACGTACTCTAAAAGAGCAGAGCATGGTCATTTTGTGTGTTAACAATAAATTCTAAATAGCATCGGATGAGGATTAAGAAACCATATTCTCACAGTTTTTAATGACAAGAGATCTATTACACTACAAGCAGAGACAGCTGGGCATTTGAATGGAAAGAAGGTTTGTCGTCCCATTGCAAGAATTGCTCTATGACAATGGCTAAAAGTGATGGAATTTGATAAAATGTATATAAGACGATTCATTTTATACGGTTATCTTAAATGTTCGAAAAAATGAGGTTTGTTAGACTTGAGATTCCCATTGCAAGCAGAAAAACTAAAGTCAGAAAACGAACACCGTGATCTCTTTAGCAATGGATTGAAAGTGTATTCCTATGTGCTGAATATTTCATGATAATATGGAGCGCGTATTATGGATAAACTTCCAGAGTACATCGACTTGAGAAAAGTGACACAACTTGAAGATTATTCAAACACAATTCGCTATGTTGCCAGAAGGAGCGAGATCAAAGATCTTCAAAGTTATCGACAAATATGAGCTTCAAGAGAATGCAAATAACAATTGTACAGCGAAAAGTGGTTTTTTCGTTGCTCTTTAAAAAAGAGTTCAGCGAGAAAATCAAATTTCAGATAGAATACGACAGATCGGCGCCTTTATCGGCTTGTCTAGGGCGTACGACAAAACAAATTCAAGTCCTCTAAATATATTTAACAGAGAATGGCAAATTTTCTGAAAAGTTTTCAAGAATGAAAAAATAACTTAAAAATAATATTATGTAAGTCTATTTGCACGATAGTGACGCACTCCCCCTTCTGGTTCATGTTTAGATTTCTAGCGTTTATCCAAATTGCTTCAAGAGTATTGCGCGTTTATATTTTTGATTCATCCGCTAGGATCGTGACAGGCACATAAAAATCATTAATTTGGTGCCCTTGCTACCCAGTGCGTGCTTAGAGATGTAGCCTCTAGAACTTTGACTTCGTCATCTAGATGCTCTTTTATGAGCGCGTGTGACGCAGTGGTTAAAGGTGCTGTGCGTTGCGCACGGATTGATGATGTGATCGCGCGTTTTAGGCTCACCAAGCTTTCTGCCTCTCTGAGGCCAATAAATTAGCACCACTTCTTTGGGAGGATATGCAAAACTGACTCGATAGATCGGTAGCCTACCGTGAGACATTATAAAGGCCACATATGCATTCAATCACCTCAAACGAAGGTAAAGACTGAAGACGAATGAATGGAGCATCCCTCAGGGATTGATCAGCGCCAAGAGCTTTTTCCTTTATGCTCTTTCAAGTGGACTCAAAATGGTCTACCTTTTCGCCAATGTATATTTCCGCAAAGCCTTACATGTTGTCATAAATATATTGTGCCGGAATTTATACAATCTCACTCTGTTTCGTTAGGATAGATAAAACAGATTGTTCTTCTGAGCTGCACAATCGTATCTGAAGGTGTTTGTAGACTAGTTGACGGAGCAGAGTGTTTGATGGAAATCAATGAATTTCACAAAACTTTCAGGACCACGTCATTTTAGCACCTCTTAACAGTGCTACTTACATTGTTCGATATAAACCTCGGTCATTCAAAAAGTTCTGTAGCAGTTACTAAACTCTCTTTTGACATCCCGCATCGTGAAAGTGGGCGTAATCGCCACAATGATCGAAATGAATGTGCAATTCAGAAAATTGTATAATCTGTCTTTACGAAAAAGAGGGTTTGTATGTTTCATCAAATCCGCTTTATAGTTTCATCCAGATTTTTCTAGTTCAAATCGAGTGATTGCCAAAACGCTTAATAAGCTGGAGAATATTTTAATAGCTTTAACCAGACACTTGAAATAGGGTCGTAGCACCATCGCCCTCCATCTAAAAGAAATGAGCTGCCGCAAAATGAACATCTTGGCGAACACCTTATGAATTGACCTGCCATGAATGCATCTGCGGAAATCTTCTGCTGCGACAGCATAGGCAAGACTTTTCAACTCGATCATTATTGGAGATGATTCGTGGGTCTACTACAAGAACAAAAGCCTCGCGGCAAAGATCCGCCAGCTTAACGAATGCCCAAGTTGCATGATCAAAGGATGATCGAAGGACTATGTTCTCGGTTTTTCGGAGCTGAAAGGGTATACTGTTTCGACAGCTGCTCGAATCCAAGCACACGAACAGTGCCGACGTTTACGGTAAACAACTCCGGAAGTTTGCCACAGCTGTGCGAAAGAAGCGTCTCGAACGACTCAGCGTCGTCCTTCTGCAGGACATCGCCCGATTTCACATTGCAAAGGAGACTCAACAGATTTTGGAAAAACCGGGGTGGACCACGTTATCATGTCCTCATATTGCTCTATCGGACTGCCATCTATTCCACCCCGTGAAGCAACACCTGCAAAAAATTTGATGACTACAACCAGTCCAAAAGTGATCGCATCGACTTCTTTCATCACCAACCTCATTCTTTCTAGGAGGGAGATATCCAGTCTTTGTTCAACAGATTGTTGCATATGATTGGTTTCGATGGTGATCATTCTGTTAATTAATGGATTTCCCCAACTAATGGCAACTGGCAGGAATCAACAACCTCAACGGGCAAAACTCTGGAAACTCTTCAAATAGCCCCAAAAATTCCGAATATAAACTGCAAAGCCGAATGCGCCACTATCACGCAGACATGGTGCTTTCTCTCTGTTAGATTTCTTGACCTGATCTAAGCGCGATTTGAAAAAATCGGTAATCCACTAAATCATTCAGATAGTGTCACTAGACTCACGTGGTACACAGACACATATTGGAGAGGATTCTGAAGTAGAAGTTATCATCCTCGCACAGGATGATGATACCGCAGACCATAAGATTCTCGAAGCAGTTTGGATAAACTCAATGAATCCAAGCTTGAATAGCACAAAAGGGTGCTTCGTTATCAGGCCTGTATAATACAGTATATAGGACATATTATCACCTGTATCACCTGTCGTCCCGTTGATCGTCGAGTGACTCGAGCGGGTACCAGCAACTCTTCCATTTTTCCCTATCGCGTGCAAGAGAAGCCGAGTGGGTCCTCCTTGCTCTAGGAATTCGCTGAGCATCATATCTTTCTTCCATCGCTTTCGTGAAGAAATCGGACCAACGGGTCAGTGGTCTTCCTTTAGAGCGCTTGACGTCCCGAGGAATCCAGTCGGTAACGGCTCTCGTCCATCGGTTGTCGTTGAAGCGCATCACGTGTCCGGCCCACCTTATTTTCGATATCCTGGCGTGTAGAACGGCGTCTCTGATTTTCGATCGTTGACGTAGGTCGGAAGTTCGGATCCTTTGTCTCATTTGCGAGATACGGGATACTCCTAGCATCGACCTTTCGACTGCGCGTTCGATAACGGCAAGTGATCTTTCATCCTGCTTACGTAGCGACCAGGTTTCTGCTGCATACGTTAGGGCAGGGATAATTGTCGAGTCGAAAAGGTGGGCACGGAGTCGGATGTTCTTTGTCCTTTTTCACTACATCTTCGATGCTCTTAAACGTTCCCCAAGCCGCTCGTTTCCTCCTGCTCAACTCTGGGGCTAGGTCGTTTATCATGTTGATTTCACGACCTAGATAGATGTAACTGGAGCATTCGGAAATTGTCGTTCCGTTGAGCGTGAATGGGGCATTAGAAACCCATCCGTTCCTCATGAACATTGTTTTCGTTAGATCCAGTTGAAGACCGATCTTTCGACAGGCGTTATCGAAATCAGTCAACATTTGTTCCGCTTGGCTGATGTTTGGTGTTATGAGAACGATATCGTCAGCAAAGCGAAGATGGTTTAATTGTCGACCGTCAATTTTCACTCCCATTTCGTCCCATTCTAATGTTCGCATGACGTTTTGTAGGGTGGCAGTGAATAGTTTTGGCGACATTGTATCGCCTTGTCGAACCCCTCTTCTTACGTCAATGGTGATATTGTTGTAGAATGGAGATATTCTGGTCGTGAAATCTTTATAAAGCTCACGAAGGATCATTATGTATCGAGTAGGGACGCCCTGGTTATCCAGAGCCTCTATAACCGCTTCTGTTTCCACTGAATCAAAGGCTTTTTTCAGATCGATAAAAGTGAGACAGAGTGGTTGTTTGTACTCTCGCGAAACTTCAATGAGTCTTGTGATCGTGTGGATGTGGTCCATGGTACTAAATCCTTTTCTGAACCCTGCTTGTTCGCATGGCTGTCCTTCGTCCAGTGTTCTGTCAATCCTGTTCAGGATGACTCGAGTAAAGAGTTTATAGACAACGGAAAGCAAGCAGATTGGGCGATAATTGCCTATGTCGTGAAGGTCTCCCTTTTGAACAACAATACGGTCTTGCTGGTTTTCCATTGAATAGGGACCTTGCATTCTGACAGGTAGCGAGTGAAGAGCCGAGCCAGGGTGTTGATGAGAACTGGCGGCAGGTTCTTCAGGTGTTCTGGTCTAATCCTGTCTGGACCGGGTGTTGTTCTGTTTTTCACCGACGATATAGCATGTCGGATTTCGGAAGGAAGGACCGGTGGAACGACATATTCGTCCTCTTTCAATTTATATGACGGTAAGAGAACATGGCTAGCGAAGAGATCCGAGTAGTACTGGTGGATGTTTTTCTCCATAGCCTTTCTGGAAGCTGTAAGTGTCCCGTCAGGGTATCGGAGTGCAATCATCTTGGTCTTATAGTTGGCGAAGCCTCGCTGGGCTTTGCAAATGCTCTTCCCAGCTTCTGCAGCTTCTGCCATAACTGCTGCTCTTCTCTCTTTAAGGTCTTCTTTTATCGCTTCTCTGCATCGTTTCGCAAGTTCGGACGTAAGGTTTCGGTTGCCTGCGGCTCGTGCGATTCCACGTTGACGTATCAGCTCGAGTGTCTGCGGAGACAAGCGTCTCTTCGTGACCTTAGGACTTTCGGCTTTTTTAGCGCCAACGTGAAGATATTCAACGAGTCGATCGTATTCTTCGTCGATGTTGTCGACAACGGTATCTTCCCAAGAACCGACTAATGATTTGAATACATCCCAGTTTATGGTAGTTCTGGGACTTCGTTGTTTGAATTTAGCGGCTTTCTCTCCTCTCCTCGAAAATCGGAACGTTGCGCGAAGGAGGCGATGATCTGATCCCGTGTAGAACTTGGGAACAACAGCGACGTCGGTCAGGCAAAACCTTCGATTTACTATGATGTGATCTATTTCGTTATGGTACTCTCCATTGGGAGACTCCCACGTCCATCGCTGAGAGAGAGGCTTTTGGAATTGCGAGTTACCATGGATGGTTTGGGTCGTCATGATAAACTCGGATAGCCTCTCACCCTGTTCATTCCATTCTAGTCCGTGGGTCCCTATGTGACGTTCTTCAGACGTTCTTCTAGGTCCAATTTTTGCGTTAAAATCTCCGACAATGACCTTGAAGAATGTATGATCTTCTTTGAAGAATTTTTCGAGGTCCATATAGAACGCTTCGACTTCGTCTTCGTCATAGCTTGATGTTGGTGCGTAAGCAACGAAGATGGTCAAAGCCGGCATAGAACCACATCGTTTCAACCGTAATCGTCCGACGCAGGTTGTTAGTTGTTCGAACGAATCAATGTTCACGGTCAAATTCGATTTGACGAGGACGCCAACGCCACCGACACCTCTGCGATCGCATGTTCCAAGGAACAGTTCTTCTCCGGTGTCATAGACAGCGTGAAAAGGATGGCGCCTTCTCGTCTCAGCCAGGCCAATGACGTCGTACCTTATTCTTCTTGCTTGAATCAACAGATCTTCTACAGCGGATTGTTGAGCAAGGGTTCTTGCATTGTAGGTACAGATCGTCATTTTAGTCCGTTTCGATCTTGGCAGCCTAGTTCGACCCTGAGATTTTAGCAGCCTCTCCGTACTCGTCCTACCTGGCGCTGCCGTACCAGGGGCTCTTTCGGGGTCAGGGGAATGAGGCCCATATTTGTTACTGTTTTTGGCATTTTTGATACCCAACGTGTAGCTTGCCAGGCTCTAAACGTGGGGGCTGGGTACTCACGAGTAGCTTGCCAGTCTCTCTCGGAGGAGCGGGAGGAGCTTATTTGTTGGAGGCGACCCCTAACCGCCTCCCATGTACTTCCCAGCCGCTTGATTGCAGGCTTTTGGCCGACTTGACTCGTAGAAATAGAGTTTTGTCAAGTCGGCACTGCAGAAGCAGGGAGCTCGTCCCCTGAATCCACCTGCGTCTCTGGGAAGCACACGGTCGCTTTTGGTTCGCGTTTTATTCCCCTATCCACCACCTGGGGACGCGCCACGTGCCCTCGCCGACTAACCGGGCGGGATCCCTCAAAGGGAGGTCCGTGGAGGACATATTATATAGGTTATTAAATTATAAGACTTATGTAGTTCGATGTGAGAGATGCATTCACAGCCCATGTGGCTGCACGATTGCTCTCCACTTGCACATCTGTGAAAGGCTCATATAAAACGTAAGTGGAAAGTTGCTGGTGCAATTGATGCGATTCAGAATAGGTTTGGTGAGTTTTTTCTAGTGACTCATGGTGTTTAGCTGACTGCTTTGTGAATAATCTGAATTTTGGGTTCGAGACAGAGCGAAACCGCCGAAACCTCGACTGTTCCAATAAATTACATTATAAAAACATCGTATTTGGTCTATAAGGGGAAAAAAACCGAATTATTGAAGAATGCCGACATCAAGAAACACTCAGTCTTGGGACTTAGTGAAAAGTTTAGCATCTATAAGCGCCACAAATTCTTTTAATGGCTCATTGTTGATGCACAGGAGTTTTTTCTTGACATTTTATAATTAATAGATAGCTCAAGAAATGTAGATGTATGACCCCAGCCGCCTAGGAGAGGCTGTGCTCTCATAATACCACCTGATATTCACAAAAAACAGTCACGTAAAGGAAGAAAGTAAGCTCCATGAGCATTCACATTAGTCTAACGACCGATCAATTATAAGCCCTTCAAAAAGAGGATTTGTGCACCAAAATTGAACATGAAAATGTGTGATTTGCGAGACGAGACTCCGCTATCTAACTTTTAACATTAGAAAAGTAGAAGTAATTCTTATTTTTATTTTATAGAAAGCGATGATTTACAGGGTTATGAAATATGATACCAAGAACTATTACTGTAAAGACAAGTATTGTCTATATACAAGGAACTAGTGAGCAATCGTTTGACTACGAAAACTTCGGAATTGAAGCATTCTGTCGTTTCGAGGTTCCGATAGTCTGTTCACTTTTTTGATCACTCAAAGAAGTTACGGTGTTGCAAAGTTCTGGCTGAACTATGCTCTCAGACTTGGCGAAGTCATCATTGTGATGTTCCACTAGAACGATCAATTCCATAAGAGATTGCATTGAACTATAAGTCATTTGCTTGCGGATTAGTGTCCCTGAACCAAATATCTCCCTAAACATATTTATTAATAGTAGATATTGTCTTATACGTCTTATGACCAACTTACAGATTGAAAAAGGTTTGTTAGGCATTTTCTGGACAAGAAGTTTACATAGTAGCGATAGTGATCATTGAAAAGCGCAAATCTCTGGCTATACTCGTACGTAGCCGGTTTTTCAAAACAACTTTGTACGACTGTAAAATTCAACATAAAATTATGTCTTACGCGACCACGCGTTTTTTCTCATCCCGCTTATATTTCGCTGGGCAAAACTCCTCCTTAGAGTGCTGGTACTTTACAGAACTCCTTTCTTAGAGTGCTAGTACTCTTTATAACACAAGTCTGGAAAAACTCAAAAATGTGCTTACCTTTAGGAAAACCTCTTCTCATAGCGCTATAAGAGAAAGAAAAGATTTGTGTTTTACCGCTCGCCGGAAAGAGCTCTTTCTTTATAATAGTCACCATTCGATAGAATAATTTTCGATGGTTCTAATCCTGTGCTTATTTCCTGGGAAGACTGTTTCACTGCGATGTAGCAGAAAAAAATAAATTCGTGCTTCACGTATTCGGCGAGCTAGTTTACCGGCCAAGTCGCGGGTTGCGGGGCCAATCGATGCCCTGACGCGCTGTACATGTGCGGTGCAACTTGTTTCAACGGAAATTTTTTTTCGCTTCGAAAGAAACTTTATATAAAACGATGGATCAGATGTTGTAAGCTTTTCTCTACGCGTTCAAATCTTTTCGCGTTCCACGTGGATCATGCGCGCGAGTAAAATGAAAGCGCGGAAGGTGTAAAACATAATTCCATTTGAGTGCTTTAGCGATATAAAAGGGTCTTTTCAAAATACGACTATCAATAGCACTAGGCAGAGATTTGAGTTTGTGAATGATTGCTAACTTTCCTATGAAAACTTCTTGTTCATCAAATGAGATCGGTTTATCATTTGTTCCCGGATAACGAGAAAGAACGTCTCTCAAAATGAATACTGAAAGTGATTCTTATCACAAGCTTCAATTGCTCAATAAACGATGAGTTTTCATATTACACAGGAACGTTGCAATACTAGACAGCTCGAAGGCTGTTTGAGATTTTAGATCATCCAAAGAAATTATGTTTGAGATTTGTGTCTGTTAGATAGTAAGTTTTCAATCGAAAAACTGCAATAGAAAGCTTTGGAGTGGATACCAATTCCATTCACTTGAATAGTTCCTTGAGACATGTATTGATCGGCTCTTAACATTTTTCCCCTTTTGTTTTACTCACATAAACTGTTCAAAAAATTTTCGAACATTTCATGTGTTGTTTCGGCTGTTGCTTGAGGAGTTCGTGTCCTTTATGAATGTTGTAAAATGCAGGTTAAGTCGAGTTTTTTTTCAAAACTGAGATTGTCGTGTTCTAGCGTCTATACACTGCTTGTAGAAGAGCGTTAGGAGAAGTCGAACCACCACCTTGCTCCTAGTGGACTGCATCACAAACCGTGCAGCTATATATACCGATCTCGGATTTGAAGATATTAGTGGTTTTAGTTTATGAATTGAAGTGCTATTTTGGGTGATAAAGGTGAAAAAATCAATAAAGTACGGTGTATGTTTCCAGGATTACCGACCATGCTACACACATAGCCCGACTACGTGATTCTTCAAAAGAGGACACATTCAAGAAATCAACATAGCGCACAACCTGTTAGCAGATTAGTAGCCAAAAGGTTAAGGCTCTCGGCGTGAATCAATCAGTGAGGGATGGACCACTCGTCTTCAATTTTTAGCAACTTTGGCTGAGGTGACTGAATGCTTATATTCTGGCTTCCTCAGTTACTCGCGGTGGCCTCCCGCTGTATCGAGTCACTGCTGGTTATCCTCCCAGACAAGTCTACAACCAATCCGGTATCAATTTACCGACCCCGAAGAGGGGGATGGCTTGGTGAGCTATGAGCGCAGGATCGAACCATCGACCTCTAATCACTGCGTCACAAACGCTCGTTGACGAACTACGGTAATAAAAAAACAAAGAAATTTTGCAAAAGATAAGAATTGGGAAAGATTAGTGAATTGAAATGATATATCAAATCAGTTGCTATCAGTGAATATCTAGAATGAAAGAAGTTCTGGTCTATTGCATTAAAACCTAATTTTTTTGGTCGTGTGATAAGCGGGAATCTACTAAAACCATATCTGTCTTAGAGAACGAAATTTGAGTAAGTTAGTTAAATATCAGCCAAGAGACCCAAGAGCCGCTCACATTGTAGACTCACCGGCGTCAGAAAATTATATACAATATCAGAAACATAACAGCTTGCCTACGTCCGAGAGAAAGCTAGCAAAAAGGGTGCCACGGAAAGTCAAGCTATCAGTGGAAAAATACGATTATAAAAGCGTCTTAGGTTTCTGGATTTCGATATTTGGTCTATCGAATTCATCAATTTTAATGATAGATGTCATCCATTAGGCAAAATACGAGATATATTAGGTTTGACGTCATGTCTCTACCCCAAACGAGAAGAACCGTGTTTTTCGCTTACTTTTTGAAATAGGATGTTCTCTTTGAATTATTACGATTACAGGAACATGGTACTGGTTACTTAAGGCTATTTATAGAAAAGTATAAATCTACTCTATAAAAGTGACAATGACCAAAACTGAATCGCATATAATGTGTACATACTGACATCTGGTATGGCCGATGCGAGTCTGACGTCCATGTCCTGCCGCAATAGACTGAAATTGAAGCTTTTATTGCTTTTTTTATACACGGCAAACAATTGAGAATGGAATGAGCAGTGTAATGTATTGTTCTAATTTGTTATATCGATGTCGTAGAACGCTTAGAAAGGAAATAGCAGCGATAGTACTTTTTGATAACTCTGAAAATACTCGATAAGTTTACTGGACCTAGTTATTGAGAACTCAAGTGTCAAGTGAAATGGATGAACTTGGATATCGATGAGAATGATTGAAGAGTATTCACATTCCAAATTGAATTGCGGTAGTCATGTTTATCTATGCTGTCGGGTGTTAGCAGAAGGTCCTCGCCTGTACGCTTGCGCCATCTGATGAAATGCTACAAACTCATTTGGTGAAAATCCAGTGCTATCACAGTGCTCCGTAAGAAAGAATGATCTACTCAGGATATCAGTGTGTATGCTCGTTATTTGTGTAGAAGCATTTTTCATGAAAGACCATTCAGAGATTAAGAAAAAACTTTAGGAAATTGACAGCCTATCTCATAAATGCCATCTGAGCCAACTTGTCAAATGTGGTCTGTCAAATGGGCTCGTGTACAGTCCGATACAAGTGTTTCGACCTTTCAATCTCGTCAGTCGGGCAGAATCCTTCGACCTTTAGCCAATCCTCTCTGGGTGCTCTAGTCCCTCTTCAAAGAGTTAACGATGACGAACGATTTACACTGCCAAGAGCAATCGAATGTGCAAAAACTGCTGTACTAGTGATTTCCACTTGACAGCAGTGCAGTGTAAAATCGTGTATAATAAAATGTAAGATGCAGAATATAAACAGATAGCAATTATGAGATATGTTGAAATTTGAGCCTGGTCTTGAAAGCACTCGAAAAGAACGGTAAGATGACAGTCATTAAGAATTGTAGACTTCAAGAGTGACAGTTTTCATTGTCAGATCGACTATGGACGAAAATCAAGCGTGTCTGTGATAGTGGTTTCAAACTCTCTCACAATGGAGGCTCGTTTACGAAAACGGCACAATTTCCGCTGGCAATTTTAGGTGCACAAAATCTTCCCCTCAAGTGTTTAAAGACGATAGTTTGGCTCATGTAGATGCGATCACGGATGTTTGATTTGTTCTTTTTGTTGACGAGATTTGTTGTCAGTAATCAAGCGGTGCATAACTGAGAGGGCAACTTACTATGTGCTAATTAGTATCTTACATCAACATTTCATAGGCCACGGATTGGTCATAAAAAGTGTAAAAACAGCTTGTGCATACCATAATGAAAAATTAGAATGAAGTTTGATATTTATAGGTGCCAGACTTTTTTGAGCGCTATGCAGTTTTTTCACCGCAGCCGAAAGTGATCTTTAACATATCACTTTGCATCCAATTTAGTGTATAGTGTACAAATATAGATGCATATATATGTATATATATATGCATATATATACATACATATATCTATATATTTAGTGGAAGCACCAGTGATGGATCTCCGGCCATTACTCTTCTGTAGGTATAAAGATGATTGTTTGGTTATCTGCTTCACTCTAGAGGAGCTAGATAATTGCTCTAGATTGTTAAATGAACAGACAGAGTATACAAAATTCACCCGTGAGATACAAAAAAATGGTTGGCTTCTTTCTTGAACGTGCAAACAAGCTTAACCGAGAGAGGCTACATAACAACGTGGTACCACAAGCCAAGTAATAAGAATATCCTGGTTCATTATCTCTCTTCTCATCCCTCACATACGGAAAAGGCTTTAGTAAAAGACATGTTTTGAACACCAGCCAATATATGTACAGGGGAGGAGCAGAGAGTAGAATCCGTGAAACTGGCTCGGGACCACTTCTGAATAGCCGCAGATATGAATTTGTAATTCCTCGGCTTAGGTTTAGAGGAAAGAGTACGCCTCCGGACGAAAACTCGAATGAAAGAAAAATCTCGTTTATGCTGTCGTTCTTTTCAAATGAGATTAGTACAACTACAAAACGTTATTTGGCAAGAGCAGTTTTAGAGCAATCGGTGGCTATTATCGAGATACCACCGATTGCTCGAAGACGCCAATTAGTTCGCAACCGCTTATATGACCGTCTCTGTATAATGAAAGATTGTAAAATATGTCCTAACGGCAGAGATGGTGATTGCATGAGCATAGATAGAATCTACCGAGTCTCACGCAAAGCGTGTAGCGATAAATATATTGACGAAACGGGTAGGCCGCTCTATGCCCGCATAGAAGAACACCTAGCTGAAAAGCGTTTTAATAGACAGAATACCCCGCTAGGAACGCATAGAGAACAGAAACACGACGGAGTTGATTTTGAAATCAAAGTCACCATGCTAGCGCAGGAACAAAAAACATCAGCGCGAAAAATTCTGGAAGCACTTTGGATGAACACCACCAGTCCAACTATAAACCGCAGGGAGGAATGCCTCGGTAGGGTGCATTAAGAGCCTGTGTGATCTCCATCCGGTGATCCTCACTTGAATCATGCAATGGAGAACATATAAAAAGCGGTGAGTATGTTGAGAGTTGATTTTGTGCTTGATGCGATTGAAATCTAAGTATGGTGATTTTTTATGGAGTAAAGGAGGTGTTTGACTGATTGGATTGCGGACAATTTCACCTTTCCAGGCTCTGAAAAAGGCGAACTGCCGAAACATCAGCTGTTAAATAAAGTTTAATGTAAGACCTCGTGTTTGGCTTAGAGAAGAAATTCAGGAATCGTATGTATTTAGTATAAGTATATTCTTAAAAATACAGAAATGCAATTTCAGTAGCGTAATTGCAAGTATCACTCCTTAGATAGAAACTTCAGTATCTCAGAGAGATGTTCTCTCTTAGTTTGACAATGCGTATGGGATTTTTTCAACCTACTTTGAAATCAGAAGTTTTGGTGGAGAAGCGCAGAAAACTTTCCGATCCGCGGAGAGAAACCGATTTATTAGACGAAATCATAGCGAAGAGGGGAAACGTAGAATTTTGGCTGCGTCACGGTCTGCGCGTTCCTTTCAAGTTGCATAGACCGTGATTTCCTTTCAATTTTCAACACTTAGAAAAAAAGAGCGGAAAAGGAAAACTGTGCGCATATACTTATAATTATGGTAAGAAGCCTGTTAACATATTTTGAGCCTTTCATGAGGTCTTCTGAAGGGAACGAGACACGTGTATCGCCATTATAACCTCGTCAGTCAGACGGTGCCTTTTGGTTCGCTGTTGCCGTTTTGAGAAAGAACTCAAAGACAGACGAAAAGAAAAGTATGAAAATATACTTCTTACCGGCCACGAGCAATCGTCTGTACAATACTACCCGTTGAGTGGTTTTATCACCTAGCGGCAGGTGTATATATTTCGGAGTTGGTTCCTCCATATAGACTCTGCGGAACTGACGGAACCGAAAGACAACTGAAGAGGCTTTAATGCCGAAACACGTGTCTTGCACTGTAGAAGTGCCATAAGAGACCCTATGAAAAGATCAAGTTCAATCCAAGTCTTTTTACGTGGCTTGTTAATAATGTACAAGAGTTTTATTTCAAACTTTCTGCAATCAATCGACAGTTTGCACAAGTATAGATGTAAAATCCCAACTGACTCAGAAAAAGCTGTCCTCTCAATAATTTGCCACTTGGTTATTTGCAACAAACCTCGTTACCAAATGACGTCGCCCGGAGCAAGGCACACTCACTCGCAATCAAGTGGAAAACTGCTAGAAAAAAGACATCTTCCCACGAACGACCTATACAAACCCTTAAAAGAATCATCGTGCATCAAAACATGCCATAAAGAAAAAGTTTAACACCAATAGGTCACATTATCGAAAAGTGTTAATCGACACATTCTTTTACAAAGATGAAGTTTTTGGCACAGTCACCATAAAAGCAGCAGTGGAAAGAACCAAAGTTCATTGAATCTTTCCTTCGTAAAATTATTGATGTTTTCTAAACAGTTTTGCTTTGAGAATACTGAAAGGATAGTCGTTGTCGGAATCCACTCAACAATCATCAGGACTCGTTGGGCCTTATCTCAGCGTTTGTCTGTTTGTATATCAAATCCTACCTTGTTGTTGAAAATCAACCAGGCAGTGAGTTTATGATAACATTGCGAAATCTGCCTCATTTTGGTGCTCTGCTCCGATAGATTCAGCTGGATATGACAACGAAGATTTTCATCGCAAAAGGAAACTGCTGTAGGCGTACGATTCAATTCATTGGGGCTCTGGAGAAGGTGAAAGGGCCGAGAAGTTAACAAAAAGATCTGAAACAAAGGGCTGTTAGTAAGCCAAGATGCTAGTTCAGTGCCATTTCACAAGCTTCATATAAGAAGAAGAAGGCAACAAAGAATTTACTTAATATCATAAAGGACAAATAGATAAAGCTCTCAGCGTTGATCAATCCCTGAAGGATGCTCCATGCGTTCGTCTTCAATTTTTGACTTTGTTTGAGATGATTGAATGCATATTTGACCTTTATAATGACTTGCGGTGGTCTCCCGCTAAGCCGAGTTAGCGCTGCTTATCCTTCCACACAAGTCTGAGACTTTTCTGGCACCAATTTACCAACCCCGGAAGGATGGATGGCTTGGTGAGCCATGAGCGCGAGATCGAGCCTCTGACCTCGTGTGTGACTCAGTGCAATTAGCAAAAATATTACAAATAACAATTAGATGAGATAAAAGTAGTGGTTGTCATAAAAATGGCTTACATGAAAAACAAAGTTGTTCAACATGAATAATTCTTGTTTAATAAGCTAAATACAGTCTTAATGATTCTAGTGAAGCTATCAACAAATAATCGCAATTCTAAAAATGAGAATACGTGACCCGAGGCTCAAAAGTAATATGAAAAATTGTAAAGGCAAAGAAAAAGCCCAAAGAACTTCTAATAATGATGTTAGATGGACAACAAAATATCAGTTAACGTGAGATTTTCGTTAAAAGCATTTTGATGTTGTGGGGCAGTGGAGTGTGCAGTGCCGCAATACGCACAGGGTCGTTGGTACGACTAGATGTAGCGGACAAATCGGCCTTTTCATCCATGCGATATCAAAAAGTTGCGCACCATTACTTGGGTGGGTGAAAAAGTTGGCCTGGTATATAGGTAGGTCCGAGCACGTCGTTATACATTGAATAACTACTATGCCTACTGATCGGATACACCGCGTTCTAATTTTTTCTTCGTGGGAAACGTACTTTTGATATTCACATGTTTTCCTGAGAAAAAAAAAACCGCTTTTAGATATAAAAGTCTGAAATCGCGATTCTACGATCTATGAGTGTTTTCTTGGATGAGAGGGATTTAAAGTCATTTATACTATTGAATAAATTCAGAAGTCATGGACGTAAACATGGACTGCAACAATGACAACAGAAAGGTCGACCTAATGAGATGTAGACAATTGCATTTCGACCAAGCATAGAAGTGTTAAGATGCTCTCAAGTGGTATAATATTCGCAATATAATTTTATCAGAAAAACTAAATTCGATTGGATAAGAAGATTCTAATAGACGACTGAATAGGGCGCATTCTGTGAATAAATTCATTCCGACAGCACCTTTATGAAGTGGAGCAACTTCTCGAAAGTCGTCCAGAAATTCAATTACATAACGGCGACGTTTTCGAAGAGCAGAAGTGGGAAATTCTGCTCTCGCAACGCAGTAACACAACACTATTCAATAGCGTCATAGTTCGAAAGCAAATAGTACTCGCTGAATTTATCAAGTAACATTTAAAATTGTGAATGAATGAATGTTTATGGCTAAGCGAGTGTAGTCCTAAGAGAATAGCCTAGTGAAATAAAGGGTCTTTCTCAAAAATTTGTATGCTAAACGACAAAGTCGACGACGTCACGCTTGAAAGTGCATGTCGATAGGCGGAGTTGACTGTCGACGTCACAATTCTCAAATAGAACACGACTATAAAGGCAAAATCAGTGCCTAGATTGTGTCGTATGGGTACGTGCTAACACGGGTGACACATAGTGGTGGGTTCGAATCCACGGCATAAAAATATTAGGTCTTAAGTCTTGCCTGTATGACAGCATTCTTATTGTTTTAAGTTCTCGAAGCTGCACAAGAATTGTCTACACAATATCAAAAACCGAACGATTTCAGTCTTCTGGTTGTTTTTTTCCTTTGCCAAAAGTAAATAATCATCTATTCCTCCGTGGGTCTACAACATCTATTTAGAGGTATTCAGTAAGAAGATTCAACCGTTGCAAAAAATGCATAGAGCAGTGTGAAAGAGGACATCCTTGGAGGGATGACACTCAAGATCATCTGGTCAAACGAAGAGTTACAAGGCACTTGATTTGTTGCTTATATAGCAACAAAAAGTGATTGTTTTGTATCACTTCTAGAAAACTGAGTCTTTCATTGGTTGAAACGCACTGCGGCATTTACCGGATTCTTTCACATTCAGTATCTTTACCATATATTTCTTTGAGCAAATAATGTAAAATTGGTGAGAACAATTTTTGGCCAACTTTCGTTTTTGCCTTCTTTGGTGTCGAGCCGATGAACGTGTTGATTGTCCACGTTCTCGTTGTGGTGTTCGTCTTTGTTGTCGGATGAGTCGAATCTTTTTCTGCCGACACCACTGAAATGAGACACTTAATGATGCGCTTGTACACAGGACGGATGCTGATGATATTAGTTGTTAAATGATATTTTTCCCCAGACGCAATAGTCGGCATCAATATTGGCCAATATAGAGCCAGATGACAATGACTTGGGAAACGTCTTTCCTGTAACTTTGGTGGAAAAGACTAAAACTCATCGTTGAATATTCAATAACATCAATAACCGTCCTGCATATGAAGTGATCGCCATGTTAAGTTCTTTATTTGAGCGGTGGTGCCCCACCGAAGAAAATTCGACTCAATCGACAACGAAGACTACAATGAGAACGAACGACTGTGCGCAATCGACTCGAATCATTGGCTCTGAAGACGAAGATGTCGCGAAATCTAGCCAAGCAAACTATTTTTTTACTCAATCCGTGCAGCTGACATAAACAAAGTTAGAGGAAAGTTCGATTTTTAAATAGACAATATCGTTATGTTTCCCAACACATAGAAAATATATGTGGCAACACTTTGTTGTGTGATTTTGTCACTCCCTGATCCCCTTCTGGCTATTCTTTTGCCTTCTGTTTTTTCATCCATTGTTTTTATATATAGTAGAAAACTTGAATTTGCGAAGTTTTGTGGAGACTTAGACTTTGTATATAAAAGAAGAATGTGATAACTGAGGTCAAAAACACGATACTAGTCTCAAATGGAGGCGTTTTTCCGTTATCCCAAAACAAATGAGAAACCCATCACATTCTCTGGACAAGAAGTGTTTATAGGAGTACTAGCAATCATTCGAAAGCTTAAATATCTGGCTATAGCCGTACGCAGCCGATAATTCACAAACACTCTTTTATACCGCAATAAACTCTAAAATAAAGTTATGTTTTACAAGCCACGCATTTTCTTTCCTGTTTCGCTTATATTTCGCTAAACAAAACTTCTTTTTTGGAGTGCTAGTCCTCTCTCAATAGCACAAATCGCAAAAAAGTCAAAAATGTGTTTGCTTTTGGAAAAGCATTTTTGATTGCGTTGTGCTAGGAAGAAAACATGTTTTACATCTTGCCGAACAGAGCTTTTCCTTAGACTGTTAGTGATAATTCAATAGCGTAAGTTTCAATAAATCCAGCGTTATATTTATTTTCTAGAAAGACCTCTTCACTGCAGTATAGCAGGAAAAAATAGGATCGAGCTTCACACATTCGGCGAATTTATTTGTCGGCCAATCCATGGGCTGAGGATAGGGCTCTCAATTGTTGCCCTGACGCGTTGAACGTGTGAGGCTCAACTTGCTTTCAGTTGGGAATTTTTTCTGCGCTTCAGAAGAAAGTCCATACAAAACGATTGCTCCAAGTACTATGAGATTTCCTCTACACGTTCTCATGCCTTTCGTGCGTCCCGCGGACTATACGCGTGAGAAAAATGAATGCACGCGAATGATATGAAACATAATTTTATCTTGAATATTACAGCGTTATAAGAGGGTCTTTTCAAAAAGCAGCTACGCGTGGATGTAGCCAGAGGTATAAGCTCCCGAATGAGCATTAACAGCCTATGTAAACTTGTCCAGCAAAGTTTTTACTTTTTCCCGAATAACGGAAAAGAACGCAGCTGACTGATTATCATGCAGTTTTTAGCGAACGCGACCACAGCGTTTTCAAGCAGTAGAAACGTCGTAAAATAGAAAAGAAGACATGCTGAACGCTCGAAGACCAGGATAAGACAATTAAACTGTCAATATTCAGATACGAAAAAATGAAGAGGATGTAGGTGTTGGCAAAATATACCGATTTTTGGGTTGAAATTATAAAAGTTCAGTGTCGTGATACTTTAGTGAATAGGAGAGTGCTCCAGTGGACTCTGTTTTGCCTAGAGGCTTTCTGAGCATCACATCTATTCTAGAATTTTTTTTGAGAATTTTAAACGATCGGACTGATGGTATTCCACCTGCTCGCTAAGATTCACAATAACATCCAGCCTCTAATGGATCATCTTCGCCACTTGTCGTTAGATACATCACACCTCTTGTGCATCTGATATTTGAGATCCTGCATGTCATTGACAGTTTTCTCCCTCTACAGTCTCTAGGCTTAAATAGCGCAGGAATGAGTGGAGGTGCTCCACGGTAGACATAGCAGACGCACTAGACATTGAATGTACTCATGAAGAGTTTGATTACTCTGAGTTCAAAGTATTGGTGCCGCCGAAAGTGTGTGGAATGATGAGAACACTGACTTGACACATTGGTATGCTACGGCAAAACATTGTTTAGATTAGACGTTTTTTTATTTCTTATGTGATGTCGTCGAGAGCTCATGGTATCGAATAATTCTCGATTGCTTAACTTAAAAAATCCTTTCTTTATCCGTCTTTCTTTATCTTATGCTATAAGAAATATTCCTAGCATCTTGTTATTGTTGATAACGCTTTATATGACAATAACCAAGTGTTTTTGCCATTTCATTATGCCTTCAATGTTCGTTTAATCTCTTCAAATCGTTCGCTCTTCGCCAATACTTGTATGACATTCTCAATATTTGGTGCTGCAAGAGCAGTGGCTAACAAGTGGAAGTGACGTGGAAGCTGCCCATCAACTTTCATAGCCATGTTGTCGTCATTCCACTTTTAGTGACATCTTGTACTTTTTTCGTACTTCAGGATATCGCTTTATAGCGAGGGATCATAGAACGTCCTTTACGGCTTCTCTTCAAAGCTTTGCATGCTCGAAAAAGGGTTGGTTAATATCAATGACTCATTTGATAGTAGATAACATGGTAGCTCGAAAGATTTTAAGAACAGGTGTCTGATGATGACTGTCTAATCGCGTAAATGTCGAAGGAGCCTGTAGTTCTCACATTGGCGCTGTTGACAAAAACCTCATCTCAAGGCGGGTCATAGGACATTTATTTTAATTTATGATGGTTCTAAGATTTTGCTACATGAATTGCGGCTTTCGCTTTTTCCGCAAATCAACGAGGTGTGAACAGAGAAAAGGTTATCGTGCAGATCTTGACATTGCCCTGATACTTACTAGACAAAAACTTTAATTTATTGCCCTAAGTTCTCTCATTTTACAACTCGTAACATAGAGACTTTCACATCTAGATTTTGAAAAAAGACAATTCATTTCAACAGCCCTCTACTCCAATGGATTCGACCCGATGGGAAGGCGAAGACACATACTGGGTGGACGACCGGATATGGAAAAACGACTCGAATCAGTGTGACAATGAAGGGGTCAAATGCCTCGAGAAATTATTTGAATAGAAGTTTACCAATAACAAGTTGGATAATAATCACGGAAAATATTGGTGCTTTAAATGAATACTTATATAATTTTCGGATTACTACTGAAAGTTTTCTTCTAGTTCAATCCTGCAGCGATGATTTTCAGACGTTGTGTCAGTCAATATGGCTTTGAAATCATTGATGATGATCTTGAAAAGTTAGGACTCTTCACATCGACATTAATCCTTAGCATCATTCCGATGCAAGCGTGGGTTCGTTGTAAATTTGAGCTGTCTTTATAGTTATTTAAGAAACTTCAGCAACTTGAAGTGGCTATGAGATTACAATAGCCTCTTCGTGCTTACTCTACCTAGCGCTGCCGTGCACGAAAGGTCTCAGCTTTCCAAAAAAAAAACTCCAGATATTTAGCTAATCTGTTTCTATGCTAGATGAGTTATGAGGTACCATGTCGATCTTTCTCAATTAAGACGTACCCATTTCCATGAGAGGCTCGGACCGATTCTCATTTACACTCCAGTTTCTCAATTGCAAGCATTGACACTGCATGTTGTACATCCCTCGTACATGCAAGCGCGTCCACGCATACATCCATAAACATGCGTATTCGAATACACATGGTATCTCTTTTCTACCTGTGACCTACAGATGTGCTTGTGGATATCTCAATGAGAGAGATGCATTAGTATGACCAGTGCAAAAATTGTCTAGTAATAATGGCTAAGATAATTATTATTTGAACCAAAATGTCATGTGGGTCTGCTATGGGTTCTTGTTTGAGCCTGATACACTTCTTTCGCCCTTGGCAGCCTCGTCAATCAGGCAGGCCCTTCATCTTTAGCCAATCCTCTCGGTGGTGTTTCATCCCCCTAAATAGAGTAGGCGACAACGTACGTTTTACACAAGCCCACAAGTGAAATAAATCACTAGATCGGCAGTGTTTGGGGTGTACAAGAGCTCGTAACAGACCACATAACAAGTTGTCTGAAGTAATAATTATCAGATGTACTGAAATTTGAGCGTGATCTTAAGAAAGCACTCGAAACGAGCGTTTTAAAATGCTTGGTAATGTCTTCTTCAACGGTTGTCTTTAAATTATTGCTAATTTCATTATTGAACATTAATCCATGGTGGACGGCACTAAATAAGGATAAACCGAAAAAATTTTTACATTTTTTCTGTAACACAGTTAATAGATTCGATCCAACCTTTATTCAAACAAGACCTTTATATCTCTTTATGCCGGCAAAATGAAAACGCCGTTACAAAAAAGTTTTTTTTATACTCGAGCCTTCTTTGAAAGTGGCCTTAGCTTAGGCGATTGCTTCGGTGCTTCTCTGCCAAGTCATTCAGTAAAACACTCCAGTCATCATGGTTTCATTTCTCGCCGTACTGCACATTGTAAAAGTAAGGAACCAATTGCATTTGCTGCATCGAAGAAAGCCAGATTAAGCTCTCAACGAGGAACTCATCTTTTTTCGTGCACTTCATAAATCCCACGTCAGTTGCACTTTTTTCGTTTCCAAACTCATTTGGTCGTTTTTAGACTGGCATTCCCTCGCTTCCTTCTTTCACATGAAGCGTTGTGTGTAGGAATTTTGATCCCACTACTTCCTTTATAAAGTCGATAACGCTATGACTTGTCATCGACCCATTTCGGTAAGTTCATCACTGTAAGCTACTTGATTCAAAAAACTCAGAATCGGTGTTGTCTCATTTCAAAGAATAAAGCGTACAGCGTTGACCAATTTCTGAGAAATATGATATGAATTCCATTACTCTAAGAAGCATAAGAGGTAACTGAATGCACATTTGATCTATACTAGGTATAGTAAAGCGGTATATCAAGTCAGTGCTGCATCTTTCCAGACCAGGATTCTGAACTGCCGACACCGCAGAGGTGGATTGGTGAATCTAGCGGAACTAACCACCACATTTGTAATACAAGTCTCTGAGCTCTGACCAGAATGCTATATGCGTATAAGTTTTCTTATGGCTCACTACCACTCGTGACTAGACGTGGAGCCAATTCTGCTGGTGTCAATGACTCTATATCTTTGAAAAAAAACCTGATATTTTCTTTTCATTCATTCACAATCTAATAGCTTGCTTCGAGCGCACATTCAAATGAAAGGGGTATCTTCTATGGTTCATCCGAAACTACGAAGTTGCTAACAAACTTTATTTTGCCAACAATTCAACGTTTTCGGCTTCTTCGGAGCCGATGATTTGAGATGATTGTCCACAGTTCGTCTTTTTTATGGTCTTCGTCGATGATGCTCAACTGTAGGCAATCGACTCGAACTATGGACTCGGAAAAAGATTAAGACGTCGGAACGTTCGTAGAATAAAGTATATCATCGACTTCGTAGTACAAGCTAAATCACAGGAGAAATTATAATTAATCGTTGGTAGCCATTAAAAAGTGGTTGCTGACAGCCGCCGAGTAGGCTGAAAGGCTAAGAGAAAAACGGAGAGAATGCCGCAATGGTGCAGGCGAGCGCCCGCTGCTCTAGAAACGTATTTCACAGTTGCTTGTATCTCAGTACTTAGGTGGTTGAAAGAAGAGTTCTATCGTGAGGAGGAAGTCTGTCTGTAAGGTGGACTAAGACTGACCCCATAATTATGTACTCTGAAGGAAAAGTCTGGTCACTCGTCAAAGGACTTTTCATTCCGTTCTACTGGAGAGTTCGTCCTAAAAGAGCCCTGATACTGACGATTCACGACCGCTAGATGCTTGAATAGTGTCAAACATCTAAAATGTCAGCTGCCCAGGAAGGGAAGAGTTCTGTTAGTAAGCCGTTACTAAAAATATAGCATTGCACAAATATTTTCGTTTCAATCATATTTCTAAATAGGTTTGCGAGGACTCATAACGGCTTTGGATACAATTATGGATTGGCGGTGGCGGAGAAAACAGCCCAACGAGATATTGAAATGAATGCAAGCACTAAGAAAGCAGAAATTACGTCAGAATGGACTTTGATTGCTCTTTTGGCGATTCAGTGAAAACAACGAAAGCACAAAATCAAAATTCAGCACAGAATGAAAATCGTTCTGCAAAAAGTGAAGTGATGCATTGAACAATAAAACAATGATTTGATTGAGCCGATGTGGAAAGGAAAAAAGCGACAACAAAATAATTTTTATGATAAAGTTTGTATTAGAAGAATATAAATCACAAAATGATAGAGAAGAGCATGTTCGTTTTTGACATTAACCAGTAGATGAGTATTCGAATGCATTTGACTCGATTCGTAGAAATGTTTAGATGGTAGAATTCACATCAGGTCTAGATAATAACTTACAGGGCCTACTTATTCACCTAATTAATGTTTGTATCAACCCAGACGGCTTGATAACAATTTGCCGACCCCGGATAGGTGAAGGGCTTGGTCACCATAGGGTGCGAAGTGAAACCACCTACCAGGACGTTCTTACCACTGCAACTGCACGCTTCCTCACTAAATTAGATATAACATAATCGATTCAGTGGGTAAAGAAGGATTGGGAGACCGAAAAAATTATTCAGTTACTTACAGAGTACGGGCGCATGGCTTGCGAAAAATCTATCACCTGCAAAAGAAATGTGTTTTGAAAGCTCAACCACCGAAAACAAAATTTGATTTCATAGAGATTCCATTTTACGGCAGATACAAAGTTGAAACCCATAAGATAACAGGCGCTGAAGCCATATAATGACTACCAGGTTTTCACAGCTGAGAACGAATCGGTTTCAAAAGATGTGAAGAACACAGTGGGTTTATTCACTGCCGACCCGGTGGTCAGACGCCTTCATGGAGACCCGGGAAAGAATTTATGACATTCTTCACAATCATGGAGAAAGCAGAACCCACTGGAAAGCGGTGAACTGGAATATGACAAGGACGGATGGAAACTTTGTTGGCGTTAGTTTGCATGGCTTGGCGCCACCAGCAAGAGGGAATGAGGATGAGGTGGCATTACTAAGGATTCTATGCCGAAAAGAATCAAAAGAGCTTCTTAGTTCACCGTAATAAAATGTACTCATTCTAGATTCTATCCAAAGGCTAATTAGCTGATCAGGTAATTGCTTCATTTACATATAGCGATACAGCCACGCAGAGAACCAGATCAAAAGAGGAAATTAAGAAGGTCGAAAGATGTTCATCTTTGAGATTCAATGAAGAAATGGTGTCGATGGATGGGCGAGAAGACGACAAGGTGTATTCAGTGAGATGCGACTGCTCCCTGGGACGGCAGTCTACAACGTGGGCGGACGTGCTTGTGACTCATGTCAAGATAATGGATCATGGAATAAATAATCGATGATCTCAGTATTCCCGAAATATGATATCACTATTGGTGAAGATTGTAAAGAAGAGAAAGAATAGAAACTCTCAGCGTGATTTTCGTTTGCTGAAACCGGAAATCACTGAATTGGTTGAACTCGCATGTCAGTTGAGGCCTGAAGATGTATCCATTTCTTCCTAATGGCATGTTGAATGCTTGCCGAACACTGTCCTTCCCGAGTCCAGAATCACTATGCTAGAGTATTTCTTTTCAATCACTGCTTACATTTGTCAGAGAATCGTTGCAAGGTTCTTATTATTGAAGAGAAACCTTAAGTGGGACATTCCAAAGGTTGCTTAAATTATCTGATCGGTGAACCAATATTGTGTGAATACATATAAAGAGAGATATTAGATGAACAAATCGTTTGCTGAAAGTCGGACTTATGAAGTCTGCGGTGAAATGTTTGTCAAGACTTTCATGAGAGGCCAAAGGGAAGTTCGGCTATGGTGTTTGTTATCTGCTTTAGTCAGCTCGAATAATGAACGCTTGCGATTCAAGGAATACCAACAAGAAATCGTGTATGAGATAAATCGCTTTGACGGTAACAGCGAACGAGGAGGAGCAAAATAGTAGTAAAAATCCACATTCGCACAGGTGTTCCTCACAGCAATTTTCACTTAACAAACTTTCTTTTTTTTAGAAAGTATCAAACCGCTGAAGATGAAGAGTGGAAGTAATTCATAAGGATAATGAAAATTCATAGATCAACAGCCTTCCTCAATTAACAGACACAGTTTTACAACACCATCACTTCCACTATTATCAGAGAATTTTGCCGATAAATTTTAGCATATCATAAAAATTAGCCTATAAACGATTTTCCGTGGTAACTTTGACTTAATTCTAAAGCATTCATTTTGTAGTGCTTTGAGTTCAATGCACGCCTGACTGGAAATCATCCAACAGTCGTACTTTATTCACCTTTATTAGGACATAATTGAATCTATAGTTTTCTTTTTCCTCTAATTTAAGTCAGTGAGCATGAGTAAAAACAGTAGAATATCATTCTAAGACGACGAAATCAAAGTTTCCCTACAAATCGAATGAAATTACGATAATTGTACACATATCGACTTTTTCTTCGTTTTTTCCATACCTTTCTCACAAAACTGATTTCTAGAGCGAACGAAGTGACGGTGGAAAACATTTCGTTTAACGTCGTCTTTGAACTTGTTGTCACTATGGTCACTTTTCGCTTTCAGGTTATAAACTATCAATTCATGATAGAAGCGCGCTTGTGGATTTCAGTCAGAATAACAAAGTAATGATTCAAAAAAGTTGCATGGTTTATGGCGATGAGACAAAATCTCTTCATAAACTTGTCATGTGAGAAAATCCTTGAACACACCACTGCTCGAACAATGTCTCCAACCATGAAGATTAAATCAAAACCTAGAGAAAAACTTTAGAAAAATAAGAGGGCGATTTTTTTCTTCAGTAATGTATGACTCTCTGTTGAGTGATTTTTTATTCTCCGCAATTTTTTTACTTCGAAAACCATTGCCATGTGAGCTTATAGTTGGCGTTTTCATTCACATAACATGTCGTAGGTTGATTATCTATAGAGGAAGTTCAAAATCACCAATCGGATTTAGATAATATGTGAATTCATGGAAGAAATATGAAGAAAACTATTCGAGAAGCTCTGAGTCGGAAAAAGAGAGGAAGAATTTTGTTGCTCGATGAATGAATGGCCTTTGGGTGATGGAGTATTTCCGCTGGTATATTCACAAGGACACATGAACCCTTCAAGTACTTCTCTGCTTAAATTTACGAGTTCCGTTCTTTCTAAATTGGTGGAAATTAAATAAGCAGTACATCAAAACAACTATATAAGCTGAATAGAATAATTCGTGGGTAACATCTACATGGATTACGATTTTTAGCAATAGAATCACAAGCTAGAGAAAGCGTCTTATCGTGTGGTTGTCTGTTGCCTTTTCTTGGCACTGTATAGATCTAATAGAACTGAGATGGTAAAATGATTGGAGAAGTCCCGTTGTGTACATATTGCCGTGGATTCTCTCCCTCAGCTTAGGCGCTAACCAGTGGCATTAAACCTTCACTCTAAAATTTCAAAACTGGCACTAAACTTGCACTAAACTTGTATGAGTAGATGAAAACAGCAACTTGTTATTTTGATAGGCTCACGAAGGTTCCATATAGGTGACATATAAAATCTATCGCCTTTACCAATGCTATGAATGGAATGAGATATTTAACGTATCGTTGAAGGATCGGTCTACGTCATACTATTGATCCTTCTATCCTCTTCATTTATTGCATAAAATTGCGAATAAGTAGAAAAATGCGAATTATTGTGACCTAATCGCCCACTTAAATCTCAAGCTATCTTGTTAATCTCAATTATCTACTAGCTTTAGTACAGAACAGTAAAAATTCATTCATTTCAGTTACACACCAAAATTGCCCAATTGCTTTCACGAACCCAGCGGAAACGTGGAGTGCTTTATTCTTGCATCATCAAGGATAAAACTCTCGGCATTGATCAAGAGCTGAGGGACGTGCCATGCATTCGTCTTCGATTTTTAACTTCGCTTAAGATAACTGAATGCATATCTGGCCTTTACAATGACACGCGAACTCCTCCCAATGAACCGAGTCAGCGCTGCTTATCCTCCCAGACAAATCTGAGACTAGTCTGGTACCAATTTACCGACCCCGAAGGGATGAATGGCTTGGTGAGCCATGAGACAGGATCGAACCATTGACCTAGTGTGCGAAACAGAGCACCTCTAACCACTGCGGCACATGCGCTCTTCTTCTTCTGCTATTCTCCTATCATATTCACGAAAGTTTGTTTGTATTTTTTGCTTAGAAGAAAATAGTGAGTAAACTCAGTCACAGATTAGTTAGCCCACCATCGAATCACCTGTATAGAAAACTTGAGACAGTACGAAGCGGTTACGCATTTGAAGTAAAATTGTAGTTGATTATCATTCAAAAAAGAATCAGAAAGAGTAGATAAGTTCTCAAGCCACATCCGAAACCATGTGTAAATACAAACAATTACATGCAGACGACTGGTTGCAAGACGAGGAAAACTACTGGAAAGCACACGAGATGAATGATTGGTTTTACAGCTGCGCATACACATAGCCAATTATTTTATATATATTTTTATATATATACATATATATATATATATATATATATATATCAGTGGAATACATGCCTGCAGCTTTACTGTGGGCAAATATCGAGGAGGATTTTTACTATGGGAGCAAATGCAACGTTGTACAGTGAGGGAATAAGCAAATATAGTTAACGATTGCCTCATTCACCATACTCCCAATCTTTATGAAAAACACTTTAGCTGATTAACCTCTATGCGTTATTAATACCAAGTAAGCACTTTAAATTATGGGATGTTGAATAAAAATGATTGTGGTGAAACATTTATTTGGTGTGAGTGAATTTCGTTACTAGGAGTTCACGGTGAATAAACATAAACATCAGCTGCTCAAAACTGGTGAGGTGAACGTCAAAGTAGTTGTTGACCTTGGATGTTTCTAATGCTCTAAACGAATCTGTAAGACTACACTGCTGGTTCACAAAAAAACCTGGTACTAAATACGTTTGCCGTGAGTTCTTCATCAACATTTACTGTTATAGACTTCAATGGTTTACCGCTTTATGGAGACCGAGGGGTGAAGTGGGTGTCGAAATGCTATATGTGCAAATGTAATGATTACCCAGTCGACCATTCAAATAGGGAAGAATTATGTCGAGAGTTGTTGTCAAGTATTCTAGCCTTCCTAGATGATCTTCTGTGACCGACATGGGCCGGCGAGCCCTGTCGTGAACTCTTCGGACTGCAAAGAGAGGATTTCGACAAAACAAGAACGAAGATGTTATAAGAGCTACAATGTAGTGTAACAGCAGTTTCGTAGATTTACACTAAGCTTCGCGGTAAAGCAATAAGCACCAAATTTATTTTCCACAGTAAATAATTGCATAATTTTGGTGCCGTTCAATTGCGCGTTTTCTTGCAAACATTTTCGCATATACCTTGCCTACACTTGCTTTAACACGGACCTATGTTTGGAACGAGTTCGCTGGCTACTCATACACGAATGGCGTGTAGAGGAATATACTAGTGGAGAGGCGCGTAAGATTAATGGAGCGTCCTATGAACCGCCCGAGCGCGACTGACTTCTCAGACTGTTCTCTGCAGCTTTCAACTCCGCGAACCACTTCATAGACGTCCTTTCCGCAGCCGTATCATCGCCCCAAACTCCATTAATCTTACGCACCGCTTCACTAGCATTTTCTCCTAAGCGCCATTCGTATCAGCATGAGTATCAACCGAATTTGTCCTCACGACAGCTCCATCTTGAAGCAAGTATAGGCAAGTTCAAAAGTCCGAATCTGCAAACCCCGGTATGACTAAAGAAATGTAAAATTTCTTACGAAGCGCCCTTTTCTTATTTAGAACTTGAACGATCTCATGCGTTTTATGGATAAGTTGTATACCAAAATGTTCACAAGAAAGTACGCAATTCAACGATACCGAAATCGTGCAATTTTGATTATTTTTGGTTGGTGAATTTAATGCTTATTGCTCTAGAGCTAGAACTTGTGGAACGATCTCCATAATATAGCATGGGACTTGAACTTTTACAGGGCGATCCAAATTGAGATATTCTTCACCAAAATGCACAGTTTCAACTAATCATAGTCAGGCATAAGTCTAACTAACATTGTCGTGAGTATATTATTAGTTACCAATCAGTGCTTACTCATTAAGTTATTTGCATTTTTGCTAAGATTGCGACATATTACTCATCATGAGGCTGTTCTATACCAGTCAGTGTAAGTCACATTTCCTAGAAGGCTAAACTGATCTTATTGCACATAGGCCTTGTACGTAGTTTCAATCAGACAATCCGATGGACTAAGGGTCCTCATGGAGTGAAAAAATGAAGACTTATTTCAGTGATAGTTGCACAAATGTAGAATTTTCTGCCGCTCTAAAGAAATCTTGCTCAAAAAACGAAAGTTTTCCTTTACTTCTTGAGGTAGAGCGAGCGGTATGTGTTGAAGACCACTGAGTAGTTTTTGGACACCTGCTGAACGGTTATTTGAGGACTTTAGGAAAGAGACAGATTCGATCGGCTTTCGAAGTCCCGGCAAGGATAGAAAACCATTGATCCTCTTATTGCATCCGAATCTACTATGGAATTCGACTAACTTATTCTACAATTTCGATACTGGAATAAGTCTGAAAACCTTAAAACCTAAACAGTAAACCTTATGAAAATGGAATTGGAACGATAATGCATTTTTAGTCGAGTACAGAGTGATAAGTTCATGAATATTCATCTTAAAGTACGCACTGTTTTTATAGAAAGGTATTTAGCTGGATAGATTGCACATTAACTTGACATTATCGGGCCGTGAAACACGAAATCTGCCGCAGTTAACTGCCGTGAATAAATAATGAAAGAACAACCTCGTGTTTGTTCGTCAAGAAAACAATAAATTATTAATAAATGCTGGAGCGAATAGAAATCAGATCTGGAAATTACTGAGAATACTGTTCCCTAATGCCCGCAATATATAACAAAACAATTATTGCACAACACTTATGCTCTATGCACTACACGAGCACTATGATATCCCCATATTGCATTTTATGCAAAAGTTTCCAAAATGGTAATCTTGCAAAAGCTCAAATTGAGTTGATTGACCGCAGTGGTGCTGCTGACTGCTCTTCTTATCTTGTAGTAGATTACCATGTTGAAAAGTCTATTAATATGAGACTGGAAAAGAAAGAAATTTGTTGTGAAAAAACATTGGGACAGAACAGAAGACGTTTTTGTTACAGACATGCCGTTAGAAGAAACTCATCACGACATAACAAATGATAGAAAATACGTAAAAATTATAAAATCATAGAAAAATTCCATAATACAGATGTATCCGTTCAAGCCAATACAGAATATCTTTAACAGAGTCGGAATTTCCTATTGATTACAAAAAAATCCCACCCTCCACCTCTCTCACTTCCCCATTGTCGCCCAAGAAGCCATAATTATAGACAAGAACTGTACCAGTAAAAAAGATCTTTGCTGAATAACAGCGGAAAGCTGATGTTCTGACAAATCAAACAAGGTTTTTGCCTCCCATTTTCAACACTGCCTTTGTGACTGCAGTACTCAGAGACGTTATGAAGCATTTCAAAAGCATATTTCGCAACTATTATTTATTAGAGTAAACATGATGTGGTCAGTTGTGGCGACGACTTATAGAGCCCGATACATGTGTTTCGACCTTGGCAGTCTCATCAGTCGGACGGTACCCTTCGTCTTTTGCCAATCTCGTGGCGCTTAGTCTCTTATACTAAGAGTAGGCGACGACGAACATTTTACACTGTCCACTAAGTGACAATATCACTGAATGGACACTTACTATTAGTATAGCGGAATAAGCTCCTCAAGAAGATTGGCAAAAAACGAAGGGTTCCACCCGAGTGATGAGACTGCCAAAGTCGAAACAGTTGTATTCGCTCTAATAGTCAGCCCATTTAACAGACCACATTGCATGTTGGCTCAAATAACAATTGCGAGATATGTTGATTTGAGCGTGGTCATAAGAAAACAGTCGAAACGAAGCATTTTAGAAAGCTCCGATAAGGTGACAGACGAACTCCAACAAAGATTGATGGAAACTAAGTAGAAAGTGCCAAATATGAGTGACATCTGCAACGAGTCTCTCGGCACCACAACAACACTTACGCTTTACCATTATCAACATGCAGAGACATCGATCACTACTCCACCATGTGTTGCTGATGATTCCCGTAGTTCATCAACAACGACATGTGATTCATAACACGTGGAGTTCGGTTGCCTGATTGCTCATCGTCGACATCAAAGCGCTACGATATCGGCTGAAGAAACCGGCTAGTGTGGGGGTGTACAGCTGTTGTCGTTTTGTCGTAGTTCAAGGAACTCAACACGTGTTCGCTCAGAGTAAACAACTAATTGATGGATGTGTGGCAAATTATCCCGGCATCGACCTGACAGTCACTGACGATGTCGCCACAGAAGATTGAGTTTTATACACGCCTATATTCAAAAAATGCTAGTATTGTTTCGATAACTTGAGCAACCAAGGAGTGTGATATCTGACCATAAGTGTAGCCGTCTCTTTGAAAACTATGGGTACATATTATCCTTCTGCAACGTTATGTGAAACTCAAATCTGCGAAAATCCAAACTTTCAAAACACTGGAAGAATTCAAGAACGGAAGCTGCAACTATCTCAGAAATCTGAGTGATTACCGAGTTTCACTGAGCAATTACTTTCCTTCAATCTGATAGTGATTGGAATAAAGTAGCAGTTTTTGAGTCCTGAAAGATCAGAATTAAGTTTTGATAGAATTTGATTCAGTACCGTGAGAGAGTGCTGAGAAACAAAAACAAGTATCACTTATTGCTGCTGCTGCTCTAAGTTTTGACTACCTTCTTTCACAAACTTAGTACGAGGCGAGCTTCAAATTGGAGAGTCAATTTGTGTGTCTAAGTATGAGTCATATATGATTCATGCACTCCCAAAGTGTGTTAATTTCGGCCGTAACTGACTGTGACATTCGTAGTAGAGAGCCTCCATTTTTTCGATGGAACAATATAGATACACTGTATTTTGGAGCTGTGGCCAAGAAAAGGCCATCACTAACTGAGCAAATTTGTAACCACTGAGAAAGAAAATAGGAGATTGTGTTTCACTTTTCCGGGATGACGCTCTACTGCACCTGGCATTCAATATTGGGCTCCTTCGCTAAGTTAAAAAGTATCTAACGCACAACTATATATCCGACGATACTGATTGGCATGCAAAACTGCCGATCCGAGATGGAAGTTCAACTCTCGTTGTGCCCATACCGAGGAACATGCTACCGTAATCCCACCAAAGCCGAGCCATGCCTCTCTTACCATTCCTCCTTGGAGATAATGCATCGGAGCTGTTAGCAACCAAGTCTTGACGGACTTTCCCTGGTAAGCACATACTGCATTGAATCCAGTTAAAGCCTTCCGACAATTGCAAATGGGGGCGGCGTGGCCGAGTGGTTGTGATGCTTGCCGCGGCGCGCGTGGAGGCGAGTTCCAACCCCCAACCCCCTCCGGCATTCAGCATCGATGCCCTCAGGAATGTCACAGCCAGACTCTCTACCCTCCATATATCAGGGAGATGCGCTCAACCAATACTCAACGAAATCCAAGAAGAAGGCGAAAAAACGAAATGAATTCTAGAAGTACTGGGATTCGCATAGTGGCGGAAAAACTGTGAAAACGGATCAGTAAAGTGCCACAAGTATATATATGTCTATATATATGTACTTATATGTACATATATATGATATATACGTGCATATATATATATATATATATATATATGTATATATGTGATGCTCTGCGTGATTAGATGTGGGGTTGATTCCTCCGAACACTAATACTCTCCGATAATCGATAAGAAGCAACATTTGGAACACCCCAACCTGGCTATCCTTAGGATTGCAGATGCGCTCAACTAGTATTCCACGACGTTCCTAGAGAAAACAAATTTAAACCAAGCGCTGAAAGCGAGTAGACATTTGAATGCTAATATTCCAATCCACAGAATGGGAAAGAGAACGGAGATGGTTCAAATAAAATGATGAAGTGGGGTGGCATATACCTACATCAAATACAATGTGAAGCAATGTGCGAAACTTTCGACTCCACACGAGACTTGAACATGCGTTCTTATCTAACGCATGGGCTATCCCCCTGATGCTCTTCAGCCCTCGTTTTTCCAAGTTCTACAAGGATTCCTTTTCAACAAGCACATTGTCACGTTTTACATACTTAACGTAGGACTCTAGTCATTCGTCAACGCGTAGCCCTGACTAGGTGAAGGATTGCCAGACTGGCAGTGCAAAGATCTACAAAGTGAGTAACTTCTGAGCAAAAAAAATTTGCAGTTAAGAGGCAAAAGGAACTGTGCAAACAACAATTGAATTCGTGTCCATTTAGTTCGTTCCCATCGACGAAAGTAATTTGAAGCCCTGAGAAGAAAATTTCAGGAAAATAACGAGGAAGATTCATAGTACAGAAGTTGCCTCGTCAGTCTATGCACCTTTAAATTCACTGATCTCTTCAGTATATGCGAAATAGTTTACTTTCGTAAATGTGTATGCGGAATTTTCGGAATAGATCATAACAGTAGTTCGTTTCACCACTGAGGAAAGCTCATTCTTTAACGTTTCAGCGAGAGTCATTGAACAGTATGTAAAAAGTGTCATCTATGTTATCGATTTTAGTCTCCGAAATCGGTCATATCCAACATCTTATGCTCCGTTAACCCAACTTTCTCGAAATGTTGAAAAAAAAAAGCTGATGTGAGCTCTCCTAGATCACTTCTTCACTATCTGCTGATGGCTGATTTGAATGAGCTATCAGGCGATTGGTAGCTTCCTTTTTCTATGGAATTGTAGTCTATTTATGTTTTATAATGACACATACATTCGCGTTATTCTTGTTTAAAAGTTATTATGCTTGGATTTGAAAAGGCAAATATTGTCGAAGAATTTGATTATAACTTGGATAATGTCTTGTTAGCGTTAAAATTGCACAGAAAATCTAAACTATGATTAGGTAAAATACTCTTGACAGAAATACCTCTTTCCTCGTAGAAGTGAAAATCATGACAAAAAAGTCTTTTATAGCACTTCTACTGCGAAGGTGGTGCCTATAGAAGTCATAAATTTTTTCTTGGCTAATTTTGGTGCTCCAAATTTTTCTTCTCAAGATCTTGCAATCACTCGATAGTTCAGAGCATGAAGATAGTACGGCGCTTGACCTTTATAAAACAATGTCTTTTCTGTGACTTTTGACTTACCACTGTCCCTTGCTTCAGATGAGACATTTGGTAACGACGCTTGTTGACAATAGTAAAGGATAAAGGTCAATCCCTGAGAGATGCCATGCATTTACCTTCAATTTTTAGCATCGTTTGCAGTGATTAATAGAATATCTGGCCTTTAAATTGACTCGCAGTAGCCTCCCGCTATATAAAGTCAGTGCTGCTTATCCTTCCACAGAGGTCAACGGCCAGTCGGGTACCAACTTACCGATTCCTGAGGGATGGATGGCTTAGTGAGCCATGAGCGCGAGATCGAAGCATCGACCTTAAGTGCGACACAGAGCACCTCTAGACGACCACGCCACATGAGCTCTGTTGCAAATAATATAGGGCAAACTATGCAGAGGACGGATTTTCCTAGAGAAGTTGAAGTTTTTCATCTGTCTCAGTAGGCTATCGATTGATCACAAATTCAAGAAGAGGCTCTGCTGCGCATTGATAGTAGACGCTACGGATACGTTTGACAAGTGCAAGAAATTTTCCTTATCACTTCTATGAATAACGTTTGCGTATCGTTTTGTATAAAGTATCCTGTGTGATACATTCATACTATAGCATACAAATGTAATCAAATACCTAAGAGAACTGAGTGATAGGCAAAAATTCAACCTCAGATGGGAGATGAACCCGCATTTCGCTGATATCGAAGTTAGAGTTCGAATTTTTGCCTACCACTCAGTTCTTTTTGGTATACTTGAAACAACATAACACAGCGAAAAAAACAGTCAAAACGTAGGAATTCTTGGATTTATATAAGTACAATGGCTGTCAGCTTAAAAGCGTCTATAGGACAATATTGCTTACCCGGTTCAAGCCTGTTAGAGGTTGGCGGCTGATAGCTATGATGAAAAGATTCTGAATATGAGTGGTAGGTAAGTGATAGCTTCGGGTGATGTAGTGGTAGCATGTGCCCCTGGTATGAGTGAAACGAGGTTTCAAACCCCGTCTGAGGTCGAGTTTTTGCCTAATACTCAATCCTCATAAGTACACTTGGAATAACATAGCACTGTTAGAATTGAGTAATCACATAGAAATTTCCGGACTTATATCTAATTAAATACGAAAGAAAAAACAATACAACTTCAATAGCCGACTGGCAAATATCATCACCCGCTGCCGCGTCACTACCTATGCAAGCGCGCTCTCCTTTCAGGAGCAACCAAATGTGGATAAAAAGTGACAACTTTTTACTAGATAGGTTTTCCAGCGGTTCCACAGAATTCCAGGGTTTCTCTTAAATTGCGTATGATTCATGGGTACCTCTACACGATCATGCGATTTAGGTACATTCAACTGCTGTATGCTAGAGAAAAAGCCGAGTACACATTTCACAGTTGTCACCGAAAATTTTGATTTTAGGGCAGAACGAAGAAATCCAGAAACTTACGAGCTTGTTTTGAAGTAATTATGCTTGGGATGGAAGAGACGCCCATTTAAAGTAGAAGCTGAAGCTTGTACGTGAAGGGTAATTTTTGCTAACAGTCTACTAAAATTGTCTAATGTTTACCATTTATATATATGTGTTATACATTACATATATATATATATATATTTACATATATATTCTGCACACGAGATGCTATGCGAAATAATATGCAAACGTTCACATGGTTGTGATGAGAAAATTTTGTAGCAGTAAGAAAAAGTTTGACACCTGAACGGGTGTCACCTTTTTTCTTCGTGATTTATTAATACATACACAGAAGTGTTTTCCTCACCTTTTAGTGACAGATCGATAGCTTATGAAATATGGACGTAAGATCTCTAAAGACGCAGCAAAAGCTATCCTATCAGTCCAGCCACCTGATTATTCGCACAAACCTCATTACAAAGGAGAACAAATCAGACTGTGTGGGAGCATTGGCATACTACCGATTACTTGCAAGTACTCCAGAATCGATTATGAGTTTTTTTTTTCAGATGATACTCTATCGTCATTGTGACAAGATCACTTGCTAAAATGAATGCTGTTGCTGTTTCAAAGAGATGGAGAAATGAAAGAGACGAAAGGCGTTTTCATTCCATTGGATGAGTTCCTATGCTAATTTTATGTGAGACCCGCTTAACTGGCAATTACAGAATGAAAACATGTATCCATTATTCAGAGAAGTCATATACAAAAAAATGAAGAAAGAACGAAAGAAAGATTTTGGTAAAATCAAAAGGTAAAGGATAAATCTCTCGCCGTTGATCAGTTCCTGAGCTAAGCGTCATACATTCTGACCCCATACGTGAGGCATAGAGGTGCTAAATGCGTATCGAGCCCAACATGGCTTGACTTGAGGTGGCTCACCTTACATCAAATCGGTGCTGCCCTCTTCCCGATACACCTCATAGTAGTTTGCCGATTTGGGACGGAGACAAAGTTCGGTAAGCTCCAGTGCAAGAAGATCTAACCAATGACCCCTGTGCATCGCGGGATGCCTCTAACCACTGCGCTACACTTATCATTTGATAAGGATTGCTCAAACAGAATACATTCGTTGAGAAAGCATATAACTAAAATCATCATGAGCTAGCGTCACTTCGATTATGATGGAAAACTACCAAGCTGTCAATTCTTCTGAAGACTTCAGTCATTACAAGAGCAACTGAAATGCATATAGATGTATATCATTGGTAATTTGATTGGATGAAGAAACGAAAGGCAGTCCTTTTGTCTTTCTGCGTTTATTATCAAGCTAATTTCTTCTGTTTCTCAGTGTTGACGTAGAAATGACGTCAATCTGTTCCGGATTCGAGTGCGAGCATAAGAATGATTAATGATGGTTATTCATATTTGATAAATCTCGCAGTATGACGTAAATGCTAAGGAATCGTCCTAATTTCGGGAAACCGAAAACGTTTGCCCGGTTGTGGATTATTCTATAACATTATAAGACTGCGAAATATACAGTAGAAACACTAGAAATTATCCGTAATGATCAAGCTAGAAGACTAGTGATTTGTAAATTCACCAAAGAAATAAAGCGAGTAAAACAAATGAGTAAATAAAAGTGCGTACATAAATGGATAAAGTCAACGGGAAATGATACAAAGTACAAATAACAGTGCATAATTGTTCAAGCTCAATCGATATTGCGAATAGATATTGAAAATCATAGAAAAACTCGTAATGTCAAACCAAAATCTGCTTTCAAAAAAATTTGTTTCCCAATTCTTGTAGCTCGGTCCGAATGGAGAGTTTTCGAAAGGCTATTGTCAACATTTTTGAAGGTAAATAAGCCGTAAAAACAACAGAGTGAGGTCACGTGTTAATTAGTGATGCAATGAAATACTACTACCCATTCTTCAATCTTTGAAAGGGTGTCTCGAGATGGCAATGTTTTCAGTTGTTGCTCGTTTTTAGCTTGACGAGCGATAAAAACTCTTTTCGCAAATGCCGGAAATGCAGCGACATTGTCGCTTCGCTGTCGATCGGAGGAGATTCGCTAATCAGGCGTCTTGCGAAATGCTCTTTTAAGTCTCTAAAGGGATAAAAGATTAAATCAATCAGTGCCAACCAATCCCTATTGAAGACCCCATTGAACTGACTCCATTCATAGCATCGCAGAGGTGATTGAATGCATATTTAGTCGATATTTGGTCCGATTTGAGCGGTTCACCGATGCTAGAATAGAAAGTGGATTTGGCCTTTCACATCATCCTGTGATCGGTTGGTTGATTTTCTTTCCTACTTCTGCTTTTGATTTCGACCTAACATCATTTCCGAATCAACAGGTAGGAAGCCTGGCCAAGGATCCATGGCCGAAATCCATTCCATGGAAACGACTTCTTGAAGACCTGAAGAAGCCTCTACAAAGTTACGTCGGAAAACCATGGAGTATCATATGCCGACCAGCTATATACCATTTCGAATATGTGCTGGGGTCCGCATAACTAGTGAAGACGGACCACTGAGTATCTAAGTATGAAAAGAAACTTGGAGTTCCATCCACACAGAGTGATTTAGTGTAAAATTTCTAACAATTCCCAAGACCGACTGTCTATTAACCTCGGCATGCTTCAATACAATTACTGATTTTCCAGGCTCTGAAGAAGGCGAATCGCCGAAACGTCAGCTGTGAATAAAGTTTATTGTAACACCTCGTGTTTTGCTCAAAGAAGAAAACCAGTAATTATAGAATTTCTGTCTCCAAAGCGAGAAAAGGAACGGATAACCTTAGATACGGGATTGAACCGAAGATCACGGATGGATATTACTTATCAACCCTAACCATGTGCTATTCGCTCCTCGGATTTAGTGTGGTGTTGGGCACATAATTGATGCAGCAGTGATTCTGCATGACAATCTAGAAACACGCAAATCTGTCCGTATCAAAAGTGCACTATTTTAGAGCTTTACCGTCTT
The DNA here is from genome assembly GCA_019055375.1 of Parelaphostrongylus tenuis. Lineage (NCBI taxonomy): Eukaryota > Metazoa > Nematoda > Chromadorea > Rhabditida > Metastrongylidae > Parelaphostrongylus > Parelaphostrongylus tenuis. Next base: position 71,280 of record JAHQIW010006847.1, on the reverse strand, counting down.
TCAACTCACAAAATTTGTGCTTCTTTGCTCGTAGATGAATTATGTTTGGAACAATTCGAAAGTACCTGCCATTTTTTCACTGAGCAAATCTTGATGTGCAGTTGCAATAATCACTGTCATTCTCAGGTTAGTGACCTCGGAAATAAACGATATGAATGCGATAGGTTAAGCCAATTCTTGCAATCGTGTTCGAGTTATGAATTCTTGTAAATCTGTAGCATTCACTTCATTATCAATTGTTCCTAGCTAAAGTTGTTGGGCCCAGAGCACATCTCGTCCCTGTAGACTGATAAATCACATTTTATTGATCTCTTAAAGATCTTCAAGAATCATCTTAGAGTCTCCAACAACTAAGAAGAGCATTCAGCACATATGATCGAGAAAGTGTAACCACAAAGCATGTGAGACGCCTTAGACTACCGCTCTATTTCGTTATTCTGCTTCAGCTTTAATTCTCTACAACACTGTATGAAGAAAACCGTATTTTCTTGTGGATTAGCATGACAGAATTCGTAATTGGCAAGTTACGGGAAATGAACCCACGACGGTAAATTGCTGTGGAAGCGAATACTCAATGTGCTATTTCGTCGTTGGTGGTACTGCATTCGTAGCCAGATCAATACTAGCGTGCCATGAAATTTTTAGGGAATAAACCGTGTTTGTAATGAAATAATTTTTTTTTTAGAAATCAGTTTCTTGGTTACTCTAGTGATTTCTGTTCAAAGTTCTTCCTATTTGTTTACTTATAATTTCATTTATTGACTATTTATTTACTTACGCATTTTTTTATTCACTCAGAACATCCAACACCACATCGCGCATATACCGAAACTTTCTTGACTCAGTTCCTTCCCTTGCATCCATCATCCATGAGAGTTTTCAGAATTTGTCTATTGGTTCAACTTCTGCTTGCAAACTTCCACTCTCTTTTATAAATGCCAAATCGAGTCGATTCTTGGTGTAATCCTGGAATATCCGACAGTGACCTTCTCAAATACACGTTATTGACGATTGCCAGCATTTGTGTAATAGAGGAAGTAAGCTGGTCGTGGATAAGACTGATATCAACTTCTTTTCCTAGGTATTAATCTTAGACTTAGGCGAAGTCGATTCAGTACCATGTTTGTCGTGCTAAATGTCGCCATAAAAACTCCACAACCGCCCTGTGATTGAATTTTTATCATGATTAGTTATTATAATAAATGGGGTTATAGGTATAATCAGCTGGGTTTATAAAGCGAAATCGTATACCGGACCAGACCTGTTAAAGGTTGGTGGTTGATAGCTTACATAGAAATGTTGAAGAATGAGTGCTCGAGCAAAAGTGTCTTGATGATGTAGTGGTAATAGCACGCGTCCCCGGTATGGGTGAAACGCGGGTGATTCTCGCATGAGGGAGTATTTTTGCTCACCACTCAATTCTCTTAGGTAAACAAATGAGCAATTAAGAAAAGAATAAGAGAAGCCGCTGAACAAAGAGCGAGCAACAGGTGGCTCTGAAATGTATAAAAATAGAAGTCGCACACGAAAATAATTACGTGACGTAATATGAAGAGAAAATTATAACGATAAACGAGCGTCGTGCACTTTTGGGACGGATGAGCATACCACGCAAAATCTCCTCTGCTGAACTCCCACACCCGACAATAAAAAGGATTGAGGCAGAATTGAATGGGTTGTTCTGATTAGCAGGGAGGATCCTCACTGCTTTCTCGATTTCTGACGAATATAAGTTAAAAATAGATAGTGCAATCCAAAGCTCTTCCAGCAAGTCTCTTGCCGACTTTCGCTTGTGTACCAAACAACGAAAATCGTTGAGCAATTTTTTGGAGCCAACCTTTTTGTGATTTCACTTGAACCCTATTCTTAGGTTTACTTAAGCTAATACATTACAAATCATATTTTCGACACCGTTTTAACAACATTGCGCTAACTGCAATATCGTGCCTCTCATATGGACGAAGGCTTTTGAGTCAAGTGTGAGTCATATGTTCACGCGATGAATTCTGGGCTGCCAACATATATGGTCTTGGTGGCAGAAATCTTCTCAATTAACTCGCGTGAATAAATTTTATGCACCTAGATGAATTCAGTGGAGTGCAAAAATACGACCTCAGACAGGAGTCGAACCCGCGTTCATACATACATGGGAAGAGTTTTTCAACTGGATTAATGAAACGAAATCGCATACGCGACCAAACCTGTTAGAAGGTTGGTGGCTGACAGTTGACATAGAGATGTTGAAGAATGAGTGGTGGCGCGAATGCAGCTCGGTGGTGGAGTGGTAGCACATGCCCCCGGTGTTAATATAACGCGGGTTCGACCCCCGACTGAGGTCTTATTTTTGCTTACCACTCAGTTCTCATAGGTGTATATGGACCCAACATAACAGTGAGAAAAAAGCAGTTAGAGTACTAGAACTTTCGAGTATATGAATAAGGACAAAAAAGAATATATCTGATCATATTTGAATGCGTGCTTTTTCGGGAGGAGAGAAGTTCTCTTTGATGAACACTACTCGTTGAAACTTCACTTTCAAAAGTTTTTATAACATGTGCGGACAAAGGTCTCACAGCGTAACGGTGTAGTGTAATTGAGGACTATGATAACTCTATTAGAATAGGTGGAAAAATATGATCTGGATTTAGGAATAACCACCACCCCAGCGATCGGATACTACAATGGAGGTGGTGGCGATCTTGATGTTGCTGTCGTGTTGACTAATTAAAACGATCTCAATCATTGATTAGATGTCTACCTGCCGTTCATAATCACTTTCATCTTTCACGACCAGTGAACACGCTGTTGTTATTTTCATTCGTAGGCTATCACGTATTCAAATTAACACCATTCACACATGCACTATAACGGAGCGACGACTTGGATAAAAATAACAATGACGACGAGAAAAACATGACTCGAACACACGCAATTGCATTGACATAATGCAGAACAATTCAGCAACATAGTGGACCACATCCTGTCGTGATTAACTGACATATATGTCTTAGCACGGTATGCCTGGTAATCATTTTTGAGCCGTATATGTGGTCTGTTATAGAGCAACTTATAGAGCCCGATACACGTGTTTCGGCCTTAACAGTCTCATCAGTTAAGCTTACCTTCGTTTTCTGCCAATCCTCTCGGGGTGCTCCAGTCCCCCTACCATGTGTAGGCGACGACGAATGTTCTACATAATCCATCAAGTGAAATTAACACTGAATGGAAAGTGCTGTACACTTGATTGCTCTTGGCTGATATCGTCAAACATCGTTCCTTACTGATGAGATCGTCAAGGTCGAAAGAAGTGCATCGGGCTCTATAGGTTGCCCTATAACAGACGACATGCATGGCTCAAAATTTACTACCATGCATGTTGAAAGTTGAGAGTGCTCTCAAGAAAACACTCGAAACGAAATGTCTGACACAGTTTCTTTTAAAGCTGCATCTTAAAAAAATGCTATGAAGCTAATGTAGAGGATACGAAGAAATGACAATCATCTTGCTAAAAGTGTAAACATCATATAGACATTAATTTCAATATGGAGTAAATCGCTGCTGACACTTTATGACGGCATAACACTAAGCACGTCATTTTTCAAAAAAAAAAAAAAAAAACGCTGATGATGTATCATTGAGTGGCGTTATCATCGAGACATACAGACTGATCCTGAATGTTTAGATATTGCTTGACTTCTAATGATACCAGCAACATCTAATTTTGTTTTCTAAATAAGCTAAAACATAAAAAGCATAAAGTTCTTAGTGTTGATCAAAACCAAAGGGATGCACTATGCATTCGTCTTGAATGTCAGATTCATTTGGAGTAAATGGATGCATATCTGGCCTTTATGATGACTAGCGGCTGCCAATCGATGTATCTAGTCAGTGCTGATATCCTCTTAGATATGTGTGATACACCGACCCTCGTAGGGATGGGAGGCTGAGTGAGCCATGAACACGAGGTCTAATCATCGACCCATGTGGGCGGCAGAGCACCTCTAGCCACTGGGCCTCATGCGCACTTACTGCGAAGCTATCACAAAGTATTTATAAATCTCATTACTATGGTTAACGTTTTGGCAGTATCGTCTTTATCAGAGTCGAGTTGATTCAAATGTCTACCAGCGACTATTCTTCTCGTGATGCTGGTCTTCGTAACGTCGATTGAGATTAGTCCTGTAGGGTGGATCAGGGCATGGATGAGGTGACAACATCAGTGTAGTCCTTCAATTCCTTTGACTTCCGCGTGTATGCTTTTGGAAACACCGACTGCCGGGCCGCGTGCGGGAGAATTTGCACTGGCTCCCTTTCCACCATCCTGAAGCAGTATAAATTAGTTTTCAAGCAACCATTATCGTAATAAATATGGAGCATCACATATGAGGATTTTATTAAGGTTTTTTAGGAGAAAACAGCACTAATGTTTTGAAAAATTTCTTATGTTTTACGGAGAAAACTACTTCTTCTGAAGAGGAACATATTTTTGACGGCTATTCAACAACTTTTTCTTAATGTTTATGTTTTCAAAGTCAATCGATAGTTTGAGAATTGCCGATTTTCGAACTAAGCTTTGTTTGTTAGAAGATCTTCATTGTACGCTCAACTAACGGAAAGATAATAGCATTTTTTCGGACTAATTAGTCAGCTGTTTTAAATCTATAGCAGATTCTAAAGTATTAACACAAGTAATTTGTGGTTTCAAGCAAACTTCTTCGCCACGCAAAATTGAAATATTACAGGGAAACATTTACAAAGGTATTTTCAATGAAAAGAACGGCCAGTTGCTTATGAACTTCCACTTTTTTCTCTACAAATTCTTTGAAATGAAGTCGTATTCGGTGGAATGTGCTTGTGTTTAATTACCGTTTTCTCCTACCAAGCAGAGCTTTTCCTCTAGACTGATAGTATACGATAGTTGAGAAATAAATATTTCAGTAATCGGCTTGGTTTCTGAGCAAGATTCATAGTCCCCAGTACCAACGAGAAGAAATGTACGCCTTACCTTTAGGCCAAGTGGCGCGTTGTTTGAATTTTATGGTGAATTCTGTTGGCAGTTATGTAGTAAAGCTTACATGATGGGAGCACTTCATCGTTACAAATGGATTATATGCTACCAAAAAGGTAAGAATATATTTTAAGTAAAAACAACGCCCACGCTCCCTAGGGACTTGTATTACTCAATGGTAAAGCAACATTCGTGGAAAGTGAACATATTTTAACCCAATGGGAACCTCTTTGATTTACTCTGCGGTGGTGGCGTGATCGCGCAGTGAAAGTGGTGTACTGCAATGACAATGTGATAGTTTACTAATGAAATATGAGTTTTCATCGCCACTAAATGGGGCTTAACAGCCAATAAATGGGAGAATATGATAGGAGAGACATTACCGAGGTTATTTTTGGTTGGAGCAACTCATCAATCTGTCAGCAACAAATCGGCAAAGGTTTGGCCCGATATATATATATATGCATATATATATATATATATATATATATATATATATATATATATATTACGCGGTTCACAACGAACTAACTCTTTCTGCGTATTCTTGTCGCACGACTGCTCGTCTTGGGTTTAATGGTGTTGATATGGCTCCTATATGTGTCAGAGCAAGTGCAGCGAAAATTGTGGCGACGTAAAATTGTGTTAATCCATAATGTCCCAACAAATAATGTTTTATTGAAGCGCGTAATCTGAACACGAATTAGACGTGTACCTAAATCGGTATCTATTTAGTAATTGGTTTTCATTAAAAGGCACGACAATTTGTTCTTTCTTTCGAAATTATCGTTCCAATGTTCTGTTTAACGCCTTTGTATGTTTTGAAAAAAAATTTTGGAATGGAAAAAGATAAACCATGAAGCGCGAATATTTTGGGCTACCCAATTGACTCGTGCATATAAAATTGTACACGCAATCTTGAAAGGTTTGAAGCGTTACAGAGACTGCACTTCTAAATGGTACTGAATAGGCCAAACTTCAGTGCCAAAGCACACCTCTTACATCGCTTTGGATAAATCCCAGAACCCAAACATAAATCGCAAGGTTTCCGTGATCGATCGTGACTTCGCGTCATGATGGACTTTCCAAAATAAACCGGCACATTCTTCACCTATTTGGAAATCGGGGAGGTTGATTCCGATCAAAATGACGAAGACTTTTGGAGAACATAACAGTGAATGTTTGGAAGAAGCTGTTCCACTGCGACTGACATTCAAGGGTAGCTTTCTGTTTAGATTATGAAAGGGCTTATCTTTGTAGACTGTATGGCAAAATGATCGCTCAAGTTCCTGTGACGGCGAAAGGTCCAGAACATTTGCGAGCGTCGAATGAAGTCATTGACAACAACTCGGTTTACTCAAATAATACACTAAAGTAGTAATCAATATCGAGTACAACAGACAGGCACTCATTTGAGTTATTGCGTGTGTTAGTTTAATTAATTCTTCAAACATAAAGTGCTTTTGTCCGATCTTTTTCTCAGTGTTATCTATTCTTTCTTAATTATACCTAATAATTATCTATTCTATGGAGTATCTTTCGAGAGCGGTTTTGATGGTTATTTGATACAGTAGAAAGCATCAAATGTGGTGAATAGAGATTCAGAGCAATTGGTATTGCCTCTAACTTGTGCATGTTTAGAGGTGCCTTGAAAGAATACTTTACCTTTAGTTCGTCCCTTCTAAGCTGAAAAGACTGAACCAGATGCATCTGCGAATATCAAAGCCGTTTTTTAGGTCGGAAAGCCACAGCAAGTCGCGCATAGGTCGAATATACATCCATTATTTCTACAACTTAATGGAGTTAGTGAGTCGACGACATGAGTTCTTTTTAAATGATTTTTAAGACACTAAACTGATATAAATTGATTGATATGAGCTCAGTGATCAGCAACATACAGGGCTGCCGAAGAGTCAGTCCAAAAAATGAACGCAAATTATGCAAGTAATCATTGATCTTTATACTTGTCAAGCTTCAAGTAATTTATTCAGTTTTCGGCTACTTTTCACAGTGCCATCAACAAGTGCTTCTGAAGAAGTCCTTTCATTGTCCTATATAGCCCATTCTTCGATCTTGTGGTGCCTTAAAGAATTTCTTCTGCTTGTAAAGAAGGGTAAATGTGGAAAACGGCAATCACTTACATTTGTTTGCAATTGAAATAATAGCGGTAAATTAAAAGAACTTTTTGATCTTTTAGGCTTCGTTGCTGTGCACACATGGAGCAGAATATCTATGTTTTTGATAGAATGTTCAACAAGATCGGTGGATCGTCTTGTTCGCTTCTACTTTCCCGGATAGCAATCTGCGATGTATTCAATATGAGCGCCCCACTATGCATCGATCTGTGCATAGCCTTGTATGTGAGTTTCAACATCGGTACATTCAAAACCTTAACTGTTGTGATTATCATAAAATAGTTACCTCAGTCTCGCTAAAATACTGTTCCTTTGAGGTCAATAAAAAAGTATCACTTCAAATTATGTCACCATTTTTCCTGCACTTTGTTACCATGCCTTATTTAGCCTACAAATTTTCACCGAAGCCGGTAACCCCTTTGAAGGGTGTGGAATATCATTCCTTCTCGAATATCGTTTAGTTCTCTGATGAGTAATTGATGAGTAATGAGTAGTTCTACCTTCAGAGGTTGCGTAGGAGACTAGTGGTATGCAATTCAAAGAACATTAAAGAATGCAGTTCTGAGCTAATGCACACCTAAGTTATACGGAAAAATTTTGAAAGAAATTTCTGAATAACTGTTTTATGTACATCGATTCAAAAAAGGACGCTAGAATCAATTATTTCTTAACTGTTCAAAAGATAAAATACGCAACGAAGTCCTCATCGTGAGACCAGCACATTCCCGTTGAAAACTAGTCTATTTCCTAATATTTTCTTAGCTTACAATATTCGTAGGTAAGTAGCAGCTCCACTATTCAACATCATTTAAGCCGTTTTTCATGGCATTTCTTGCATACTCGTTATTATTGCATCATTTTCCACGAAGAGATTCATATATATATGGGCACGAAATTGATTGCTTTGTGAAGATTATTGTTCTTCTTTTTGAAAACCGTTGAATGTCTGTTGAGTTGATTATGCATATATACATGAGCTAAGATGTTCCCACATGCTGAACGTTTGCAGGCGCCAGGTTTTGTTGATCCGGTGAACATTTTTTGCACATCTGTTAATAGCCAATTTTTCCACGTTCACCAATCCTTTACCATGCCTAGTACTTGATGTTTCAAGAGCAAAATCGTCAACATACTTCTGTTACCTTTCCTTATCACTACCTCAACCGCTAAGCAACACAGTATTGCTTCCAAGTCACATGAAGAGCGAGGTCAGAGGTAATCCGCTATAAACAGAGTATTCATGGTTCGCTGCCATTTTATCAGGCTAAAAAGACCTCCAACTCTACAGGACTCTCAGATTTTTACCAGAAGTGCCTGTGGGAGTAAAGATACTGACTTGACATAATCATAGGCCACTTCAGGTGAGTGTCTAGGCCAAACATCCACTCAATCACCTTTACGATGTTGTAAATATAGTAGAATACCTGACGAAGCACAAAGCAGCAAGCCAGCCTTTGAAGCTTGTCTTTCAACACTCTACGGATCTTCTCGTCCACCTGTTACCCGTTCTTCTCAATATAAAATCGGCTTATGTATGGACCTCTGGGTCACAAAATTGGGATAGACTTTAAGGATCTAAATTACGCAAGCCGGTCAGATGTTGTGTGCATTGACTAAGTTCTAGAAGACATCAATCAAGAGCTCTGTGAGTTGTTCGCAGAAGTGTTGACGTGGTTGAAGTGACAACGCACGTCTAAGCTGCATAGCATAGCGCCGAGAGGACCGCTGAATTGAGAGGGTGAGCACGGGGTTTTGGTGCTCGGTGGCTTCTTTGAGAGGCCCTTATGAGACCTATGCTGCTTCCCTCCCCTCTTCTATCTAGTCCCCTCTTCAAGTTGTTTTCCATGTTCAATGAACGCCCAAGGAACACATACGAGGTAGTCCCTGCAATCAGACAACCATCTATTTCGACTAAATCACCGTTGCGTAGTCCGATCTTCTTTCCCGCTTCGTTAAATTCCTTCAATACTGTCTCTGCGTCGTCGGTGCTTTTCCAAAAGATGACGATGTCGTTTGTAAAACGAAGATGTGATAGGAAATTTCCATCAAAACGAATGCCCTTCTCGTCCTAATCGAGTGACTTCAATACCCACTGCAAAGCGGCGGGGAACAGCTATGGCGATACTGTATCACCTTGTCGAACCCCATTTCCAATAGGTATGGTTAGAGGTCGATGAAGAAGCTATATTTTTGTGGTGCAGTTTCAATAGCAATTTGACAAGGTTCTTATATAGGACGAATTCACTCCTTGATCGACGAGTGCTGGTAAGACTGAATTCATTGCGAAGCTGTCAAACGCTTTTTCATGGTCGACAATTGTTAGGATTAAGGGCACGTGATATTCCCGACAGGCTTCAATGACCCGTGATAGAGTTTAGATGTGGTCCATACAGCAGAATCTTTACGGGATTCTGCTTGTTCAATTGGCTGAGCCTTATCCAAAGCTCTTGATATTCATAGAAATATAATCTTCGTAAAGAGCTTGTAAAGCACAATCAACAAGCAAGTTGGACGATAATTACGAAGATCCCTACGCTTACCCTTCCAGTGTAGGGTGATTGTGCGCGATGTCCTTCACTGGTATTGAATTTTTCCTCCTGAAGGTAAGATGTCATATGTGTAGCGAGTATTACATGTAGATTATGGCCTGCAGTTTTCAGAAAGTCTGCTGTAATTTCATCAAGTCCTGCAGCTGTGCCATTCTTCATGTTTTCTATCGCAACACGTACCTCAGAGGGTGATATTTTGGATAGTTTTTCTCCAGTGGGGATTATGGAGTTTGGGATGGGGGTTGTGACCAAAAAAGGTTGGTGTAAAATTTTTCCGTTATCATTCCATGTTGTCGCGGGATGTTCCATCATTGCCATCTTCATTCATCACGGCTGAGAGCAGAATACTGCGCAAGTTCCGACGGCATTTCGTTAAACTAAATCTTTTTTGTGATGCTTCCAACAGTTCCTTCTGCATGTAACGGTAAAGATCCTCCTACAGAGCTCTTTTGCCATCAGAGTTTATTATCAATCGAGCTAAGTGTGTTGCATTAGGATCAAGCCTCAAATTTCTTCTTTTTCGAGCAACTCCTCTGTGGTAATGGAGATGCGATCTGAACTTCTTGTTGGAGTAATTGAAGCGGATTTGGGACAATTTTCAAGTCTTTTGACGAGCAGCTCGTAGCTTGCGGTTGGATCTTTCTCTATCTGCCAATCATGATTGGACAAGATTTCGTTTAGAATGTCTCCGTAGTAAGCGGCATGACAAATTCCTCCCGAGCGATGACATGACTTTTTTCCAGCCTACGACTGAATCGAATCTTCGCGCAAAGAAGGCAGTGATCGGACCCAGCACAGAATGATCGAACTTCGGATGGTCAAACAAGCACCATCTTTTTATAGTAAGTATATTATCAATATCCGCATGTGTCGTGCCATCAGGTGGCTCCTATGTCTAACGGCTGTGTTGTTTTCTTGGAAATGTGAGTCTCCGTGGAAGAGACGTGCCGCAGGCAGGAGTCTTGCAAAACGGTTCCCGTTCTTATCACTTTGCCCTGATCCAAACTTTCCAATCCTATATTTGCTCACGTTTGCCGTCCCTATTCTGGCATTGAAATCACCGACAATGAATTTGTAATACGACTTATCATTGTGGACAACTTCCTCCAAATGGTAATAAAACGCATCCAGTTCTGTTTGTTAGCTGAGTCGGTCGGTAAGTATCATTTGATGATACCGATATTTCTGTTGCGCTTTAGCTGGAGTTGAAAGATGGCCTAGCGAGGATAAAGGATTTCGTTAGAATCGACCAGATGTGTTATGGACGGATGAACGGCAAAACAGACAATTCATGATGGAATTTTTTGCCTTCGATTACTAGCGTCCAGTTGTTCATTTGACGTATGGTCATCCTGATTTTCGTTTCTTGTACGGCAATCACATAGATCTTTATGCAGTGAGCTGAGTCAAGAAATGCCTAAAAATCGCCGTCGGTGGAGAGCATTCATGCATTATACGTACAGAGTAAAAAGCAGTCTCCATGGCGTGTCGTCTGCGTGTTCGAAAGGTCCTTCAAAAATAGATTTCAAAAGAATCGTACCATGATAAAGCGATATGATAACTCAGTAAGAAATGTTGAACCTCTAAAAGGTCTTGGAGTTGTAGAGCTTTTCAGATATTCTCAACTAGTTGGATAGCCTTACAAGTTTGCAATGTACCGATTCATCTAACAGTACCATGCAGTTTAATCGTGACCTAAAATACTGTCAGCACCAGGCTACTCAAAATAACGACAGATATACGGTTTGTCCTTCTGTCAGATTTAGGTAGCCCGATGAGCTTCGCTCACGCAATGAACGAAGAACTTATGGTTTTGTTCTATCGGGTCCTTTCATTTTTGTGCTCCTTGAAAAGTGACCGCCTATGGTGAATCGCCCGAGTTATCTTGAGATACTAATATACTCCCTATTGAATTACATCATAGAAATATCGCACTTCTACTCAACTTAGGTGAATTGTTCCGAAAAAATAGAAGATTCTTCCGTGAATGGATGTTTCACATCAATTGCCTCTGAATAGCACTTAGAACTCTTCTTCCATTCTCTATCTTCGGCAGGCTCACAGAGCATTTGAGTTCGTAGAGGGATACGTGAGCTCGTTTATGTACTGTTTTTAACCGACCGTCCATGTTCACGCTTTATTCAGCCGTAGCCTTTCTTATTTGAATATAGCTTAGCCTGCCTGACGTAAAAATGGTGCTTACCCCTCAACCTCTAAATCGTTGCTCGCTTCCTTTAAACTACAAGTATCCAGGCTTATCAACCTCTATTGTTGCCACGGGTTCTCTAAAATTTCACATTTTTGAACTGTTGTCTCATTATTTTGTTAAATTCAGAATAACTGCTGGTATTATACTTACTGCACAGGAGAAACAAAATTTGGTGAGATATACGTCTGAAATGTTACAGTGATTGATAGCCGGGCATCACGTGGCTGTTTAAAAAAGGCTTCAATTGTTTTACACGCAACATCTTTTGTGAGCTGGAAAATTCGTTATTCATTCGAAAATCAATGAATTAATGGTCAATCAATCATTCTGTATGGAACGTACAGCTTTGTTGTGACAACGAAATTCCTTTTCAAGGTCAGAAGCAGGATATCTCGAAATATTATGCTCTTTCCTGAGTGAAGCGAGCAATAGCCATTATTTGCATGCGCTTAATGAAATGCATTGAAAAACCACACTTACATGTTATTTGTAGTGGAATCCAACCGGCTACGGAGCCGAATCACGAAAACTGATCGGAATCGAACTCAGCATCATATCACCAGGAAAATCAACTAGTTTGTACATGTTAATATCTGTAAAGAACTGCTTTTTCTGCGAACTTGAAACTTGAGTGACAGCTTCCGTTGCGGAAGAGATCATTTTTATTACACTTATAAAAATCGAGACCTCGTTTGCTAGTTTAATTTTTTAATGCATTTAATTGTTCTTAATTAGTGAAAAAATGCGCGGATTTCATGCTTTTCTCATTTAACGCCGCCTTTTTCCATCATAACCTATGGTGACATTGTGGTAGTGTCCTACTGTCTTTTTGATGTTCACGCCCAAATGGTAGGAAATGCAGAGAGTGAGTAAGAAAGCTTGAATTTTTCATATGAGGGCACCTGTTTCTTCTTTGCTAGTGCATTTCGTGTCGTGGGAACGGGGTTTTGATAAACGCCAAACTGCGATACACATCAAAGGTTCACGCACACACAGTAAACATATGCTAGAAATCATTGCCTTTCTGGAAAAAAAAACCCACATGCAAATCTACAGGATTATGACACAGAGAAGTAAAGTCCGATTAAATTTAAGATACCATTTTTTCCACTCAATCTATTACGTTGCATGGACAATAAATAATCACCACAATTTTCCTGGATTATACCATCAGAACGTCAGTGGGAAGAATACAAAAGTCTAATTTTGAAAAATCTCAAATAACTAGACATTTTAACAACCCATCTGCATTGAAAAGGGCGCATGTTGCGCAGTGGCTAGAGGTGCTCTGTGTTGCACACAAGGTCAACGGTTCAATCTCTCGCTCATGGCTCACCAAGCCATCCATCGCTCCGTGGTCGGTAAATTGGTACCAGACTGGTTTCAGACTGGTCTGGGAGGATAAGTAGCACAGACTCGATGCAACGGGAGGCCACTGCGAGACATTGTAAAGACCGGGCATGCATTCAATCACCTCAAACGAAGTTAAAAATTGAAGACGAATGCATGACACACCCCTTGGGGATCGATCAACGCCGAGAGCCTTATCCTTATCTTTATCTGTACTTTCCACATACAGTGGCATTGTATCGCTGATCTTTCATCTTAGAGAAGCGAGTGCATTGGTTTTTGCTACTTTTCATAATGAACCGAAGATGTTGAAGTTTTTGAAACTCACGTTCCCTTGATCTCGGCATTGCTAACCAATAAAAATATCTTCTGTGTTGCCGCTCTACTTGAACCTTTTTCGCTGAACACCATTCGAACGAAGAACCTCACTCGCCATTCGAAATAAGTCACCACCACTGAAGGAGACGGAGACGTGAGAACGCTTGCCGAATGATTTATATATATCAACCTCATGATATCAACTAATTTATAGAAAAAATTTGCCAACGTTTTCTAACGAGGCGTGGGGCTATTTGTCGAAAAGCACATAAAACCTGGCTGCCATTTCATATAATTGTAATTTCTTTGCTTTATCGACGCACCGTTTTGGTACAAGCGCTTTATCGACATCCAGTCAAGAATACTATGAGATAGATATGGAAAGGAAACAAGCCACCGCAATGAGAGAAGTTTGCAACATCACTCCATAAAGGCAAATCCGTCTTATGATAGAACAAATACAACATTGCTTTGGTGCCAGCACACTTTGAGTGATTAGGACGCGCCTTGGATCTCATCTGATCTGCCGAGGATCATTCACTGAAAAGTACGAAGGATGAACAATAATGACTACATAGTAGGTGTATTGTCTGTGATTTTGCTGAATATTGACTCACTCAAACCGATATCTAGTAAAATCACTACTGGTGTCACTCTTCGTACTTTTCAATAAGTGATCCTCGGCAGATCAGATGAGATCCAAGGCGCTTTCTCAGCCCTCAAAGTGTGTTGAACAGCACCAAGCAATGTTGTATTTGTTCTGTTATAAGACGGATTTGCCTTTATGTAGTGACAGTGCAAACTTCTCTCGTTGCAATGGCTTAATTCCTTTCCATATTTACCTCATAGATTCTTAGATGGATGTCGATTAAACTTGTTTATACCAAAACGATACGTCGACAAAGCAAGAAGAAATCACAACTATACTGTGAGGTGAATATGGTAAGGAAATAAGCCAATGCGACGAGAGAAGATTGGAAGAGAAGATGGTGATTGATTGCCACCAGAAATATTTTTTCGGCTGCGCTCACCCAGGGAATGCGAGCACCATGACGTCTTTGCTACCGTTTACCCTTGATTGACCCACGAAAAACCAATGTCAAAGCACTGATTTTGTGTGGTTGTCGTGATAATATACATTCGCACACATCACACGGCAACGCACAAAGACATATACAGCGACAAACGCTCAAAACAATAATAAATGTTGCTGACGAATCAATTAAGATGATCACGATGGTGAAAAAAAGTCAAGAATATGATGTTACTTCATGGTGTGACTGATAGAAAAGCAGTTTTTAGGCGGCTGCCATGAGTGACGCGTGAGCCTCGACAACGGTAAGCACAAGTTTAACCCTTTCGGGACTGCGTGTACCACTCATGGTTTCGTGATTTTCTCGCCAACTAGGGAGTTCTCGTTATACTTTAAATAACCATCCGATAGCTAAAAAAATTGCAGTTCCGATGGTATTTTTGGCTTTTGAAAATTTTTTTCACTGAGCTGTAGCGGCGAGGAGAACATCGCGTTTTCCTCATCGGACTGTACAGTGTGATTTGCACTGTGTTCACATGTTCTTTTCACAGAGCAAAGTTTTTTCACCAAAGTTTCAGCAGTCATTCGAGAGCTTGAGAGCTGATGATTCTTAATATATACTCAGTTCTTGAATTGAATAGCAAATGTAGGTTTTTTTAAGCGCCATGAAAACGGTGAACAAAAACTACGTTTCGCTTCCGGAGTGCTTTGCATGCTTCGCTATCGCTTATGCCTGGCCTTACAGTAGAGTTTTGATAATCGTTCAATAGTTCGAAAGGTCTGGACTTCATAAACTAATTTGGCTTTTTTGAACTGATTTCTTAGTGCCTTGAAGCAAGGAAATTATGATTACGTTCAACACTTTGAGTGCATATTTTGTCTCTTGAATTTCGCAGTGGGTGCTTTCGTGAATGTGTAGTGAAATTTGTGCACAGAGACAATTTATGATCAGAAGGAATGATATGTTACTATAGACTTTCTGCAAAAGCCTTTTAGCAAAAAGAAAGTTGACATGTTCTAAAATTCTCATTTTTTAATATCAAGGTATCATCAAGGAAAAAATAATGCATCTCCATTTCTTACTTGTTATTTTTTGACGATATGCAGCAACGTAGAACTTAAAACAAATTTTTTCGATTTGTAACTTTTTCAAGAACCTTATGTGGTGTGATCTTTAGCACGCAGTGGAATAAGCTCTCATGAACCATAATCAAGACTTTGTAGAGTACCTCTCTGGAGAAATTGCATAATTCTCACCCAAATTTTCCAAGCCTTTCACTAATGTTGGTGACCTTTTGTTTGACATAGTTACTCAGCAAACAACAAATTATACGAGAACCATCGATCATTAGCAGTTCATCCTAAATATCAGTAACGGTCAACATTTACCCGCGTTGCATAGAATTTCGCTTGGTATATCCAACAGATTATGCGTTCTACAACAATAAACATCAAATCCTAATGCCTTCAGTATTACACGACTGATTTTTTGACCTAAACTATACAACTTGTCGAACAAAAAAGCGCCTAACAACACATCTCCAATGTGCAGTATTGGAACAGAGTAAAGAAATATACCGCTTACATCGACTGCACCTCGTGCTTACTCCTTTAGCTTCATTTCGAGCGTATGCACTATTTGGACGTAGTACCAAGTTTCCATAACATCCAATACAACCCGCCACGTGGAAAAACGAGTTCGAGAATACGCCTGGGTGTCGGTTGTAGAGCGACATGATCTTGCGAGTATTTGAGATGAACATCCATCTTGAGATCGGTGAACAAAATTTTTTTCATGCAGTCTTTACAGATTTTCCGCGCGTTCACCAGGCACATATGTGTTACGATGTGAAAGGCACCTGTACCGAAATGTATCTGAACTGTAAAATTAGATAGTGCGAAGCATTGCACAGCAAAATGCACTCAGCATTTAGATGCCTTTTTGGTGTATGGGCAATAGGCAGCCATTTGGTCGGTGAAATCGGCGAGGAACTTGTGCTTGTTCTAATTCTCCACGACCTCATATTTACTCTTCGTTGGATTGGTGGTGGGACTGTGTGCGGTAAAAATCATCACTACATCTCCCTTGTCATTCCGCCTCAGCACCATCACTCCTTTCCTATTCTGTATGGCCAGTGCCTCCCCTTGTCCAGTGGGTGTTGCATAAATTCCCTAGGTAATCCTCGCCTATTCCTTCTGCACGTTCTCATCAAGTGCGTTTTCTTCTGGAACAGAGCCTCGGCAAGTTCAATATTTGTGTACCAATTGTCAATGCAGAGGTGTCAATGTGAAACAAAATATACCTTTATTTCGAGTGTTTTCTTAAGACCACGCTCTAATTTCAATAGATCTTTTCACCAATATGTCATGTGTAAGTTCGCTGACATTTTCACATGACTTACTAAGTAAATCATTCGTCTTCGATACATCTCTGAAGGAAGAGCAGGCTCCCGAGAAGATTAGCTCATAAGAAGACCGAAGACGACGGGTTCTGCTTGACTGACGAGACTCTAAGGTCGAAACACGTGTGTCGGGCTGTACAAGAGCCCTTACAAGACCACATGACATGTTGGCTCAAATAATAGTGAAAAGAACTATTGAAACAAAATATAGTTTTTCGACTGTTACAGCGAAGAAGGCAGTTTATTAGAGGTGATTAGAGCATTCGGAGACGTTCGTTTTGTTGAACGTGAATGAGGCATTCAAAACCCATCCGTTCCTCATGAACATTTTTGTTAGATTTTGTCGAAGACCTATCTTTCTACAGGCGTTGTCGAAATTGGTCAACATTCGTTCTGCTTGGCTGATGCTTGGTGTTATGAGAACGATATCATCAGCAAAGCGAGAATGGCTCAATTTTCGACCGTCATTCACTCCCATATCGTTCCATTCTAATGTTCGCATGACGTTTTACAGGGTAGCAGTGAATAAACTGTCGAAATTGTGTCGCCTTGTCTAACCCCTCTTCTTACGCCGATGGTGATATTGTTGTAGAATGGAGATATTTTGGTCATAAAATCTTTATAAAGCTTACGAAGGATCATTGTGTACCAAGTAGGAACGCCCTGGTTATCCAGACCCTTTATAATCGCTTCTTTTTCCACATAATCAAAAGCTTTCTTCAGACCGATGAAACTGAGGCAGAGTGGTTGTTGAGATTGACAAGAAATGAAATACATGGTTTAAATTCACTTGATTTTAGCTATCGAATGACTAATAAAGCGTTTTATACGTATCCACCAAAGGATTCAAACAAGGTGGAGAGAATGGGAAGGAGCAGTTATACCTTCACCTTTTCTTCGCATACCATAGCTATGATTGGAGAATTCGAGCGAAATTGTGCATTGGTTTGTAAAATGATAATCTGAACTACACTAATAATCAAAAAAATATCACGAATTGTCGATCAAGTGAGATCGCATGCAACAAGCAGCACCCAATTTTCAGCCAGTATGATAAATTTTCAATTTTAAAGCACATGTGGCGCAGTGGTTAGAGGTGCTCTGCGTCGCACACGAGGTCAATGGTCCGATCTCGCGCTCATGGCTCACCAAGCCATCCATCCCTCCGAAGTCGGTAAATTGGTACCAGACAGGTCTCAGACTTGTCTGGGAGGATAAGCAGCACTGACTCGGTTCAGCGCGAGGCCACCGCGAGTCATTGTAAAGGCCAGATATGCATTCATTCACCTCAAACGAAGTTAAAAATTGAAGTCGAATGTATGGCGCATCCCTCAGGGATTGATCAACGCCGAGAGCTTTATCCCTTTATACCTTTATGATTAATTTTATGCACTTCATGCAATAAAGTATACGGAAAGATGAAAAAATAGAAGAAGAATTTAATATAATTCTAGTCTTGCATTGACAAAATATAGTAGAATTGTTTGATAAGGCTTCTAAAAATAGTCTTTTCATGAATACTTGGTTTTTTCCTCTGGAAGCCTGGATTATGAATGGAGCATTACGTTGTTTCTGATAGAAAATAACCTTACCGAGGTCTGTTTTATCATATCTCATCATTTTTTTGGCACAGAAATCCCACATGTTGACGAAAAAAGTACATGTAATATCCTGTAATATCCTGTATATCCAAAAACATGTAATATCCTAATCAGATTAAATCATTTTGAGCGGGTCTGTAAAAAAGCGGTCGATAGCAGAGATATAGTTCAATCTAAAAGCCGCAAGCTCGACTGCCGGTCACCACAAAGTCAGGTAATACCATCATCCTACTTTGGGTGCTTAGTTTTTACTCGGCGCCGATTTCTTTAGAGGATTATTTCACCTCAAGGCATCGACGGAACCGAGGGAGGGTGCTACTGACGAGTCCCAATAGGACGAAATAGGCGCCTATATAGCACTAGACCTATCGGCTCAAAACATGTAATATCCTTATCAGATTGAAATCATTTTGAGCGGGTCTGTAAAAGAGCGGTCGATAGCAGAGAAAAAATACATTTATCATAAGGAACTGCCATATTTCCTTGGAGCACATATTGGCGGCTCTTTTTGCATCCGTCTGAGCCGCCCACCAGCAGAAAATGGCGCCGTCCACAAAGGGATATGTAACGCTTATTCTTACGATGTAGATTTTCGTAGCGGTCGTATCGGGATGAATCGAGCTGAGTGAATAATGTGCTAACTAAGTAACGCTCTCAGCGTTACCCTTCCATACAGGACTCCAGTCATAACATATTAAGGATTTACAGACCTTTTGTGAGCTCAACAAACACCAAGATTAACGCCTCGTTCATTCTCATGTCTGCCACGCTATTCACGCTTTAGCAATGCTCTTCGTTTTTCAAAATCAAGATGACCTTCAACAGTGAAGCAAGGCGGAAATTGGAAGACTTTCTTGAGAGGGTAGAAGCTAAAATTTCTCTCCATTTTGAATATTCCTGTTACTAACATCCTAACAGGTATGAGTGCACCCTGGTGATGAGCACTTCGCAATTTTGAAAGTGTAGGTATAGCCTTCTATAAAAGCAACATGTTTTTTACAATGGTGTTGAATATAAGTGAACATTCAAAGCAGAAGAGCGAGTAATCGTCTCGATGTATAGAAATGGTAGGAACAAATTCACAGTTTTTCAGGCGATATCTTTGTTAGCTGAACGCGATAAACACCTTGAGCTCCTGAGCAACTCAATGCCTGCGACCCATCTCAGTCTGCTGAAAATAGCCGCCTTAGTAATTACCAAACATAAGGTCATTATTTCAGTGCTGAGCATTCACGAGCTTACAATCTGAAATTTTCATAAAGTTCACGAATAAGAAAACATAAGACATTCAAACTCCTAACGGACGGCTATTGAAATCGATGCGTGCAGAGCGAATCGCGCGATTTTCTTTGTTTGATTGAGGTTTCTTTCTTCGTTTGACAAAAATTTTCTCAATTCCTGTAGTACTTTGGTAGAAAAGGTTTTCTGTACTCGCTCATATGCTTTTGGTTTAGTTGTACGTGTTTTCTGTAGAGAAAAACGCTGGTTTGCTCCGCGATAGTGCTGAATTTGGCATTCAAGCAACTGTATTGCATTGTACAAAGGGGATCACAAGGAAATTTTTTAGTTTTACTCTTCTCTAATTTTATACATGACTCATGGGTCATCATAGAAAATAAAAGTTGGAGAACAGCTAGTAATATATCAAAAATGGCTATGCATACGTGTTTATCAAAAACTCTCCTTATAACTAAAGGATAAAGGATAAAGCTCTTGGCGTTGATCAATTCCTGAGGGATGCGCCCTCCCGCTGAACCGAGTCACTGCTGCTTATCCTCCCAAACAAGTCTGAGAGCAGTCTGGTACCAATTTACCGACCTCAGAGGGATGATTGGCTTGGTGAGCCTTGAACACGAGATAGAACCACTGACCTCGTGTGCGACGCAGAGCCCCTCTAACCACTGCGCCGCATGCGCTCGTGCCCTATAATTAGGCTTTTATCAATCATTCTTTTATTTCCAATTATTCAGAGTTGACGTATGTGAGAAGACATTGAGTACTTATGGACAGTGGGATAATTCTGAGCGGTAACGTACAGCCATGTTTGAATAAAAGGCTTAGAACATCGGTATTATGCAACCTATTGGTCAGAAATATGTGTCTCTAGAAAAGTATTCTCAGTGCTTTTCTCCCATCCGCACTCATATTCAAAAAAGGTATTTCTTATTCCTTTTCAAAGTTTCAGCAAATATTCGACAGCTTGAATATCGAAAATTCAGAAGGTGTGTTTTATTTCCCAAATAATTTTTATATCATGCTGCAAAGGTGAAGTAAAATTTTCGGCACTTATATGTTAGACTTTGAGCCGATCCCTTTCGCTGGACAGGACCTTTTCATGGAAGTGTTAGTAAGAATTAGAAAGCTTGAAATCCTGGCGGCATGTATGCATTGCCGATTTTTCAAAACACACTTTTATAACGCTGTAAGAATCGGAATAAAACTTCATTGTTATTCGTCCTTCGCCTTCAATTTTACCACGCGTTTAAGACGCTGGAAGCACGAAAGCATATCAGCGTGTAGACAATTTTTCGCTTTCTGTCGATGTGGTAAAGAATTCCCCAACTGAATAAAAATATTTCAAACGCAACCGGTCGTTTCTCTTCGGCCCCGTTTCCCGTTTCGTGAGTTGGCCGGTGAGCAAAGTCGCCGCAAAGGTTCATAGCTGAGTAAAATGTGGAGGAGACACAGCGACGACTTGTTAGTAAGGTAATCGCCTGATCTACCACCTAACTCGACGGTGATCTACCGCATTATGCATCAAAATGACGGCAACTATTATTATTTTAATGAGAATTCTTTCCCCGCTTCGACAGAAATTTTAGATAAAAACGCATGACTTTGGTATAACGGAAATCTGTACACGCTGATATGTTTTTTCGTTCTTCTAACAGTTTATAGTCGTGGTAAAAATGAAGGCAAAGGGCGAATGAGAAACAAAATTTTTTTCTGGTTCGCTACAGTTTAATAAATTGTGCTAAAAAATCGGCAAGATATAGATATAGCCATAGATTTATGCTTTAGAATGACTACAAACACTTCTATGGAAAGTTCCTGTCCAGGGAATGATTTTGGCCTGAAAATTTGTCGTCACTTAACATATGAGTACCAATTTTCTTCCACACTCAAGCATCTTTCGCTGGACAGAGGCTTTCACTCAGACTTTCAATAGCCGCTCGATAACATACACCTCAACATTCTCAGTAATAAGCTTGTTTTCTGAAAAGGACGTTTTAATCCGTTGTTACAGCTGAAAGCTTATTGAGTTTCACACTCGAGACCGTCGATCGCGCAGCGCGGTTTACATTTGGCGTGCTGTGCGCGCCGTGTGTAAAACTCAACATTTTTTTAGCTGTTACGATGCACTTAGAAGTCTTCTTAGAAAGCCAAGCATATCTTTGAAATTTTTAGGATTTGCGCTATCGAATAAATGTGAAAGCCTGAGTGAAAAGCCATGTCTAGCGAAAAGTACTCAGATTGCAACATAGTTTTATTCTTATTGCTACAGCTCGCAAAGAGAACTTTTCCAGAAAAAGGCACATCACTGAAATCCTCGAAATTTGTGCTATTGAATGGTTAGTGAACGGCGACGTTCTGATGTCAATTTTGCAATACACAGGCACATACCGGTGGATAGCACGTGCGCCGCATGTGAAATGCAATCTTAATTTAAGTGTTGCAGCGCACTAAAGTGGTTTCTTGGAAGCCCAAGGACACTATTAAATTTGTCGAGATTTGTGTTACATTAGAATTGCTCTGAGGAAAAGCTTTGCCTATCGAAAGAAGCTTGAGTGTTGAATAATATTTTCTTTCCACTGTTGCAGTGAATTATGAAGACCTTTTAGAAGTAAAATAAGCATTTCAAATTTTTGAGATTCAAAATATTGAGTAATTACTAAACTGTCTAGAAAGAGAAATAAATACCTTTTATGAGTATGGGTTCTGGTGGGGATGTACCGTACCATACGCAGTGATGAAGCGCGCTTCTATTACTTTCCCTCGAGCTACATATTAGAATGCCTCCACGTAGATCTTTTGGAAATTTTTAGTAGTAGAAGATGTGTTTCCGAGCTTCGTTCTCACAAAACCGGTGATACAACGGCACGATAGGGGTTGAAAGTTTGTTTATTATTAACAAGGACGTGGTATTATCGCTGAAAAATGAAATATTTCAAGACAAGTAATCACTCTTTATATCAAAAAACCTTTGTAAAGAATTCATTCGTGGTACGGCATTTTTTATTTAACGACAAAATACCACTGACTTAAAAATTTCACCTGTAAATGGCTCTAAACCACCTATGACGTCCAAGCGGCGGGGTAGCATTTCGAGAGCGAAATGTATTCTTCTATTCGCTCTTACAGCGTCCTGCAATAAGCTTTTGAAAGAACATTATTAAAATCCCCGATACTTGGGCCATCTAACATTTGATAAAACTTTCGTGAAGAACTGTATCGCAAACCCAGCCGAGCAAATGAAAAATTGAGTGTGAAACATAATGCTTTTTTCTCTAGTGTAACGTAATAAAAAGACTTTTTCCGGAATTAGAGATATTTTTGAAATCGCAGAGATTTAAGCACCAAAACGACTACCGAATATCTAGAAGCAATCTTCTATGCAGCGACAAAGACCTTCGAACAATCGTGTACCTCAACTGGTACACGTTATCTCATAGAGGTTAAACTTCATATTGGGATGGAGGAAAAGAAGTCCAAACCATCTCGTCGAAGTTATCAGGATCATTTTATTGCACACGAGTATGATAATGTTCCTTAGATCACATAGACAGCATGGAATTTCGATACTTTATATTGCTTCCTAGGGCGTCGCAGCCGAGTGATTGTGATGTTGATCACGACACGCGTGGAGCTGAGCGCGACCCCAACACTCTCCGGCAGTCAGCAGGAACGTTCTATGGAACGCCACAGCCAGGCTATCCTCGAGATTGCAAGGAGACATGCTCGACCAGTATTCTACGCCATTCAAGAAGAAGGCGAACAGCGACTCGAATGCTAGAAGTATTGGGATCAGTAGAATAAATAAATTGTGATGACGGATAGTGCAAAATAAACAAACAAATAAATAAATAAATAAACAAATTTATCGATTTTTATAAAGGCACTGGAAATGAATGAAGAGCTGAATAATTGTTATGGTTGCACATAGCACTCTTGCTCCTCTTGATTTCAGTTAAACAATACTGTTTCTTATTTGTGCAGAAATTCTGGCAGTGCTGGAATATAAATACAATCAAGAGTGTTCAGGTTATTGCAGCGTTTTCATGTAAATGGCCACTAAATGTGTTTAAACGAATCTTTTCGGAAGAGGAAAACTTTGTTCATCTTAATTTGATTTTCCTTAAAAAAGATGTGCCTTTTCTCTTATTGACTTCAGTAAGAGACTAGAATCTTTTACCGAGTAGTCTTCATGCAACGATTCAGTCCGTTTCCTATTCTATAGAACTTATGCAGAATTGTCTGTTAAATTCGTTTCCTCGTGGTCTTCTCTTCCCTTGTCTTTCGTATTTATGGTCTGTTGTTGTTATAAACAATGTTCCAGTTTTTTGAAATTTTAGAAATGCTAATAATTATGATATGTTACTAATATGTTCAGTTACTGATATGCCTACCAGAAGAAGCCGATTCAGAATTGGGAGCAGAAGCAGCTGGCCTAGAAGTGGAAGTAGGAGAAGTCGGTTTGGATCATGATATGAGTTTGTGGAATATATCATCTTGTTGACAAAAACTCTTCTTCAGTGTAACAATAACATTTAGGGAGCCGCTTCTGCTCATTTCACATTACTTTCTGCAAGTATTCTTGCTTTCCTTCTATCGTATGGCATTTTAGACCATCATCAGAGCGTTCAAAGTGTTGGGACTGTTCATAAAAATTCGTTGATGAGTTAACAGAATCAAACGCCTGAGCAAAGTTAATGGTAGTTTGAGCAAAGCAAAATGTTAGTTCTCACTATGTTTGTTTTTGAACTACTTTTAAGATTTTCAGCCTTATTCGGTACAAATTTATTCTCAGTGCTCAACGACGAAGGTACCTAATCATAGCAGTTTGCAGATTGAAAATGCTCTTTGATGCGTGAGGTTTTCCCAACACACACAGATGTTTTTTGGTTTGTTTTTTTTTTGGTTATATTTGTGTTTTTTCAGAATTATATGTTGATCAGTGGTGAATGAGAGTATCGAGTTTCTCGACACGCTCACAGAATGTCTACGTCATTGGGACACCTTATCCACCACTGACGGATGTTCAATTCTCCTCCAAACGACTTTACTCAAACGCACTGAAATGAAAAAGAGAACGTCACTCTCAAAATGTTCGGTACGCAATAGTTTATGGTTTCATGTTTGTTTGAAGAGAAATCTAGTGAAACGTTGATAATTATGGTATGAAGGAAACTAGATATTACATAGTCTGACTTTATAAGAAATCCCCATTGCTATCTAGATTTCAGAGTTTGGTAGGAGAAAACAGAAATGGCGTGATTTTTAAGATTTGGAAGTTCTTCGTAAAAAAGGTCACCTTAAGGGGGTTAAATTCTAACCAGAACACAAGCGATGGGGTTTGTGCTTTCAAGTTTGTTCAATAAAAAGATTTTCGAAAACTCTTTTTACAGGTATTCTTCCCATCAATGAAATAATAGTTGATTAACATAAACATCTTTATTTTCACTAATCGGAAGATATCAAAGCTGATCACCCTTGTCATCTATGAGCTGTACGAACTATTTGAATCACTTATCTTATATGCTGTGTAGATTCCAGAACCTGTTCTATTTGGTCTACTTTCCTCGTATCCATTATCCATGAAAGTTCTAGAATTTGGATGTGATATCAATAGCTACTTGGAAAAATTTTCGTTTGCTTCGCAAATGTGGTCGAAAAATCGTTAAATCGCTTTAATCAAACCGAAAGTAGATCCCGCGAAAACTTGTCTGAGGTGTTTCTAGGTACCTTGCGGAGTGCAAGGATTAGGGAAGTGTGGCAAAAATCCAACGACTCGACACAGATTAGTGGCTGACAAGGCCTACTGTGGAGTTCAACTTAGTCCACGTCCAAGCAAAAAGGATATAGTCGGGAATGTCACTATCACTACACCATTTGCTTCCTTGCACGGATTTTTATCACTTCATAGTCATGTTCCAAAACATATTTGGCAGCAACAGTATTATTAGTTAGATATCAAATGAAATTCTTTTTGATTAACCTTCTGGCGGTGGTATGATGTTTCAAATATACCCATTGATGTAGAGTGATTTAGAAGCTGTTAAACAAAAAGAATTCAACTTGATCTTCAATACCTAATATCTGTCAGCGTGACTGGGTTCAATTTGAGACCGACTACCCGGGCTAGGCCGTTGACGGCTGACGGTTGTCAGATAGATATACTGTAGCGCAGAAAGATTGATGTGCAAAATGGACGTAGGTAGTGTCAGGATAGAGCTCGCATTCCTAGAAAGAGTGAGGTGCGGGTTCTTCCTCGTCTGACGCGAAAGTTTTGCACATTACTCTACATCAGAGTTAATAAGCGATCGGTCTCTGCAATAGGCCAGTGGTATGCTTAGTGGGTTTGGTTTTTCCAATAGACTAAAAGAGAGAAAAACTACAGCATGCATGTCTGCTGTTCAACCTCACACCTTACTGACAAACTCTGAAGTAAAACTCCTTTCCATCCACAAAGCTGGGGACTGTCAGTGCTGAGCACCTCGGGTGGGCAAGCTCATCTTGAGATTTCGTAGAGAATCACTCTAGACCAAAAATCATCGGCATTCACAAGAAAAATAAAATATCAACAACCGAACTCCCACAAAGCATGTGCGGGCTTTCCTAGATGACAAAAGTGAGACAGAAGACGGAATGGAGGAGGTGCCAGGGCCTCACAGGATGTGAAAGCTGTGCATTCAAAGCGCATAAAGGCTGATTGGTGTAATATAGTCTGATAGAAGGTTTTAAGCTTTTCAAGGGCTTTGGTATGGCATCTCGGTGACATACGCACGTTTCGACGCTTTCGCGACCTCATTAGTGCCACTTGCCTTATTGCTCACCCATGCTATTAGGTTGAAAACTAACTTCGTGTTTTTTTGTTACTCACTAACTCAATCGGATACTTGGACGGTCTAGCTTCACGAATCTTGCAGACCCCAGCAAATTTCCCATACGCTTTTTCTACTCGAGATTGTCGTCCATGGTGGTGGTTTGATTTGAGCATAACGGCTATTTTGTATTTTGTATTTTTTTTATTTCATATTTTGCATATTCTGTTTATTTTATTTGATCACCATAGATTTCTTTCTTGGCCTTTTGCATCGTGTTTTTGAATACTCGTTATCTCAAGATTCTAGATATATAAGCCATCTTATTTTTCTAAAATTTTGTTCACTTCAAAACGAACACAGGTGCTTTATCATATCATCGTTTTTGGCAAAGCGTCTTCTTGTCAAGAAATGTTGCAGCAACCTAAAAAGATTGCGCGCACTTGGCATTTAGGCTATTAGTGGATGCATTTAGAATGCAGCATTTAGGCTACACGTTGATGAATAAGTCGTTCCCACCCCCAAATCCTTAATCTTTTACAATGCCAGACGCGCAATATGTGGACGAGCGTTGTTTTGACACCGCTTCGATAAAGCTGTCGTGGCCGATTTTGACTTGTTGGTGTCCCTTTCACTAAGTTCTTTAAACCAACTTTTTATAGCTCAGTGTAGTCCATAGATGAACCGCCTTGTGGTCAAGTGTTCTGCATAGTATTGTGTCTCTTCGGTAGCAGAATGATCCAAGTGGAACGTTCAAGAGACATTCACGACTTAAGGTTGAAATGTTATTTTTAGAGTGAGAAAATTTGATACAAGTAACAAAAGTAAAATGGCTCACATATTTAGAATGTTGAGATCTAAAGCGTTCGAATGGCAGAATATATGATAAAAAGACCAAGGAATAGATATCTCGTAAAGAAATAGAAGAGAAGTAACAAAAAAATTACGGCAGAACTTAGTTTCCAACCTAGTACTACTAGCAGTCGGCGCCAAAGAAGTATCCACTCTACGTAAAGTGAAGAGATCATTTGATGTTACGACTTAGAGTGGTTGGTTGTCGACTGCATGGCTAAAGGTTTCATGAATACGCCGAAGCGTACGTATACCACCGAGATGCCATGCCAATCCTCTTGAGAGTTTCAAAAAATTCTAAATTGAATTTTTAAGCGAGGTCGCCACGTAGTCGATTCGAACGTATCCTTATATACTAAGCGATTCGTCAAAACTATCCAAAATTTACTTTTATCTCTGAAAACTGATTATCGTGGTGATATCTTTCGCAGTTACAATTTGGTTACGTAGATTCCCAAGTAGAGGAGAACGAAGTTCCAGTGAAGTGCGACAGTTCAACAGTTTGGATAGCGGCCGGGTGCGGTGTTTGTTGTGGGGAGAGCGCGGATCGCGTTCGTGGTGATGTCTTCAATGGTGATGACACTTGAAGTCGTTTCATAAGGACTGACACGATTCTCAAACGACAACGTTGCTGTCCCACTACTCATCGTACGGGAAGGTAAGATCATCAGTTTTTTTCTTTCCTTCTCCTCCCTGCTCTTCCCCAAAAAATTCTTTACTACACTAATAACATTCACTTTGTCGCTTCATGTGAACCGTATTACAACTTCCTTCTCCGCTGTGCGTGTCTCAGTACTTTTAGCATTCAAGTCGTCTTTTTGCTTACTTGAGAATTTCATCTTCTGCACGAATGCTAGTAGAACACATCTTTTTGCAATCTTGAGGATAATATGTCTTTATTTCGAGTGTTTTATTAGGATCACGCTCAAATTCCAATAAAAACTCTCAATTATTCTTTGAGCCAACATGTCATGTGATCTGTTAATGGGCTCTTGTACAGCACGATACACGTGTTTCGACTTTGCAGTCTTGTCAGTCGGGCAGAACCCTTCGTCTCTAGTTTTAGGCCACCCTTTCGGGAGCTCCTATTCTCCCTCTAAAGAGGTAAGTGACGACGAACGATTTTCACTGCACTGCCGTCAAGTGAAGAGTTACAAAATCGGCAATTTTCGACACTCGATTGCATGGCTGGTATTTTTGTAATATTATTTCTTTATTTCGAGTAATCGAGTGTCGAAAATTGCCTATCTTGTGATTTTTCACTTGACGGCAGTGCAGTGTAAATCGTTCGTCGTCACTTAACTCCTTATAGGGAGATTGAGGGCTCCCGAGAGGGATGGCTAAAAACTCAAAACGAAGGGTTCTGCCCGACTGAAGAGACTGCAAGGTCGAAACACGTGTATCAGGCTGTACAAGAGCCCATTAACACGTTGGCAACGGCAAGGGCCGATTTCGGCCGTTCACCGCATGTGCAGCAAGGAGACGCGGCGGCGCGACGGGGCGGAGTTCGTACTATCAGCTTTGGGATGGAAATAAAGTAGTTTGTTTGATAATCTGAGGCACTGAGGGGATATTATCATTATGAAATGATGATTTATAACAGGAGATACTATGTCAAAAGTTTCATAATTCAAAGAAATACCCATGTATCGAAAAATCGTCCAAGTTTTCAACGAGAAAAGCAATTATTGTGGAAAGGAACTGATATTCAGCTGTTATATAACTTCAAATCTGTCTTTCTTGCCCATGCTTTCCTATCTCCCACTGTGCTTGATTTGCCAAAAAACTTATATAGGCCGTTCTACAACGAACAAGGACACGTTTCACAGTCAGAGTTCGCCTTTTATCAACTTCACGAGGTATTTCTTGGCATTGCAAAGTAAAATTTTGGTTCCAAGATAACTATCGATGCAGAATAATAATTGTGATACAAAATAGAGAAATGTTATAGAAAAGGCTCCTATAAAAGTTTTGTAGTAAAGAGAATGCTCATGCATCAAAAAAATCTTCTAGGTTTCAACGAAAAAAACCGCTTCCTACAAGGAAAAACATTTTTTCTGATTCCATGTAACATTTTTCCTGATTCAATGATGTTTTTATTAATCATTCGATAACCTGAGTAACGTCGTTTTGATAGTAAGCGTGATTCCTGAAAGAAGCGCATTACTGCGTTATACTGAAGGAGAAGACTGACGTTTCGCCCTCACGATGCGTTGATTCAACTTCACAATGAAATTTTTTACTACCTTTCCTAACAATAAACTTTAATTGTATGTGAAGTTTATTGCTATGAAAGATGGTTCATCGTCAGAGAGATTTCTATAAAGTACTTTTAGTAGAAGCAGCATCTTGTTATTCAAAATCTTCTCTGACCAAATTACGAAGCCAAGAACGAGCGAAATGCTCTCACCATTTATTAGTCCTCCTGAGGAATGGTGATATGGCAGCTATCTGGTCAGTCTGCTCCACCAGCGACTTTATCCTATTGTACATCTCGAAGACTTCAAACTTGTCCGCCCAGGGATTTTTGGCAGTGCCGTGAGCTGTTGAAAGCACTAAGACGTCTCCTTTGTCCTTGAATCGCAGAACCATAACGCCACTTTGATTACGTGGCTTTCCTCTCGCTCTTGCGCAGTTTTCCTTCCATGACCTCCTTAGGCAAGCGTTTCCTGCTCTTTCCGCATGTTCCAATAAGGTATTTATTGCCTTGCAGCAGACTCTTAGCTAGGGCGACGCTGAAGTACCAGTCATCGGCAAAGAGGTACCTTCTTTCATTCAGAAGATCCTTCACTAGATCCTCTACCAAAAAATCTGCAAGTGGTTCGTTCGGTGTCGGATTTACGCCAGCACTTATGTGCACCGTCGTTTTGCAGGTGTACCCGCCTTCACCACAAAGTTTGAAATCGCTCTATTCCATATTTGTTTCATTTGCAAGGTGCATACTAGCGGAATTTAATTCGTCCTCTAAATGGCACCATCGACTCATCGATACACACGTCTCGCCATGGTTTAAATGGGTCCTTACAATTCTTATTGACAGGTTCCAGCATTGGTCATATTTTGTATAACTTATCATTCACATCATGACCCATATTGGCAGTCGTATAATGGTCATTTTGAGGTACAAGCCCAAAAATATACTTATTTTCTTCAGTCGTTGTGCCATTCCATCCTTCCTTTTGATGACCATATATATTGGTCTGCTCAACAATCAACTTCTAAACGTCCTTCATAAACAGTTCATGAAATTTCACTGGAATCTCACGCCTAAGCAATGCCAAATTTATCAGGCAAACTTCCGTACAACACTTCTGATTATCTGCATTACAGTAGTCTGCTACAAATTCTCTACATATAGAGGATATCTTGCATAAAATGTATAACAACTTCCACAGCAATGCACCACATATCTTATGGCAGACATATATATGCAAAAGAAATATGTATATTTCTCATGCAGCTAATCCGACATCGAAAGGAAGGGGCGGCCCATGTCTCTCATGTGTTGATGAACGTTGTAAACCACCTGCATGGTCTTTTTGAGAGGAATCGCGGAAATGGGAACTGGACGAGGCACAAAAATTGTCTTGAGAGAAATCAAGCGAAAAGAAATACATAGGGTACAGGAGTTAGTGCTCTTAGTGTCATGAGTCGCCACATGTTCTTAGGCGCATAAGAAGTTTTATGTTCATTCATTCAGTTTCTTTTCATTCATTTGAAACTCATTTGTGGTTTTATATGGACATGAGTTGTTGTTGATGAATATGACCAAAATATGAATGAATATATATAGATAACATAACGATGTTCAGTAACAGTTCGAAAGATCATCTTGTACTACGTCCCTGTCGTTCCCCTCAAGATTCGAAGCTTTAGGAGGAAATATTGCCATTGTTCCCACCACAATAAGTTTCATGGATGTCTCATCTATCATGTTTGGTCACTTAGTGCGAACGAAATTTCCTTCAGTAACGATAACCATCCATATTTCATCAGAAAACTACCCAACGTCATTGCTGCCGTCGCGTATGTGGCGGCGCGGCGGCGCGACGAGCAGGATTTCAACGTCGTTGCCAACGTCTTAACAGACCACATGACATGTTTCAAAAAATAATTATAAAATATCTTGAGGATAATTAGACTGGGACTTTGCGCTCGTTGTTGATTGCCAAAGAGTGTTCCTTTACAGAAAACTTTTCTTAATTCAAAATTTAATCACAATTACTTATGTATTCATGCACTGTAAAGATAACCAGAAACTGCTGGAGTTGAAGCAGAGGTAAAGTAATAGCTTCACGATTACTGCAACTAAGGCAACACTAATAATTAATAATAACAACAACAGTACGAGTCACATATGATTGACGCACTCATGTTACATACATGATCGTTAGCAACTGCTCTTTTCGTATTCATGTCCTTTAGTTGATGTATGAAATCAAAATAAAGTAATACTCCATAAACGATTACTGCCATCAGTGTTCTGAAGAAGATTAAGTTTTTTTGCTCGACTAATTAACAAATGCGAAAACCAATAAAAGTTTTCCAGTCAAGAAGAAATTATCGAGTGAGGAAATACTGTGAGCTGTTGACCAGTGCATTCTCGGAGCAGGTCCATGATTCCTGTCTCAACATGGCAGTATTTCGGCCATGAATTATACAAATAGGAGGATTGCAATGATTTTGTGGCAATCACATGTATGGGTAGTATTTTGGATAGTATTTTAGCACTTCAGGTTTTTCCACCTATAAGGAGTAGAGCTATAACAAATTAAACGACTTAACCAACAACCAGCCGGCTATATGTTGCGACCAGGCCACCGGTTGCGTCAGTAGAGATAATTGCGGTAGAGCCGGCCATCCCTTTTCTATAGTGAATAGTATATTTATGATGACGATTTCCGAAGTGAACCATATGGTCGCCATTCAACGATCTCCATATTCTACGGCTTGAGGAAAGAAGTAGACTTCACCTATCTGCTTACCTTCCGATTAACCAGTTCGTAAACTATTGCTCATAACTGCAGATTGTATCTAATTGAGTGCTCAATTTTGTTACAGTAGATGGAAATCAACCTTTCGTAACAAATGCTATTTCTTAGTTTGATTAAGTATGAGCCACCCGGCATTGTTTCAGATTAATGTAAGTGTTTAGTGTAATCATAAATAGAGTGGTGACACTGGTTTGCTTTCTTGTACTGAGTTTCAAATCGCTCCTGTATGCTATGAACGCTTCAATTATCATTGACTATGAGCGAAGATTTAGTAGTTTTGAGTTGTATCTCAAATCAAAATTTCCTCTACAAAGGACTCGTATCATCAGGGAACCTCTCTTACTGTATTTCAGCTATTACAACACACAGTTATAACGTCTCTTCAAATCTGTCAGAGGGTGATATAGATGAGATGATAGTTTTTTGGTTATTTACCTTCACAATTTTAAGCGTTTCACTATTGTGACGATGAAAGAACATGTGTGAGTGATGAGAAGTTTTCTTTAATCACTTGACTTACAGACTGTCTTTTCACATCTCTCTACTTTACCAATCACTGCCGTTTTCACATGCAGACCATTTAACTTTCAACCTAAACGAAAGAGTGACCATTTTCTGCTTGCTTGCCGTCAGGCGGCGTGTGATTGAAGGACAAATGTAGAGGTACACAAAGCTTTACACGTCGTCCGTAGGACCCGAAAAAAAAAAGAACGGACCTACGATTACTGTTTCATTACTTGGTGCACTCATATAATTTCAGTGTCTTTCCAACCTCCAAGTATCCAGTATGAACTTGTTTCCATGATCTCATGCCCTCAAAACATGCTAATCTCCCGAGTGCAAAAAAAAAACCCTCGTCGGCCAAGCCAGCACTGCGCTGTGCACATTTTATGAATCTATCTGATTTGAACAAGTGAAATTTTGATGTTTACCTTATAAATTCGATTCCTTCTCATTCTACACGAGCCCTAAGAGTAATTACCGAATGGAGAACAGAAACCAGTGAACCGCTTGCCGGTAACTAGTCAAACTCTGCGTGCGTGTCCTAGTCGTCAACTCACAGGCATCTATGCGCTTCTTTGCTAACTAGCTTCTCTAAGCCACGCATTAGCGTCATTCTCAAACCGCAAAATAACTTTCAATGCTACAGTGCATAAGGCCTTTTCATGAGCGAAATAATAATATAAAACTCAGCTCCACAACCTTTTGAATGAATACAAAAGGGCTGGTGAAAGAGAATGCTGAATATCGCGTTCCTTTGAAAGTAGTAACTTCGGAACAGATATGCGTATATCCAGAAAGGTACACATCCTTGCAAGGAGGTTAGGCAAGGATATAATCATGCGCAAATAGATTCAATAAATCCTTTCTATACAAATTATGTTCCTTTGCTTTCATCCTTCCTTTTTTCCTCCTCCGTTACTTTTCATCAATTTTAGTAAGCAATAATTAGTTCCTTTGTTTCCTTTCTCTTGGCACAGCATATCACGAGCTCTACTTCATTGGTCAGAAATGAAGGCTAACTCATATCTGTCCTAGTTTACTTCATTAAAACTCACCAAACAGCCAAGTACATAAAAAATATAGGAAGATTTTACTTCCGGCTGAGGTCTAACTCAGATGGATGGCATTGCGGTACGGTTGCACCAACCATTTTGACTTAATCCCTTACTCAGGTGGCGTTCAACATTGTCAGCATTGTTCAAAGGTCAGCCACAGAAAATGATCTGTTGCTAATCCGCATGTCTTTCCGCTTCCTCAGCTAGTTGTCTAATTTATGCCGATGAAGCAATACGGTAGTAATTACCGATACAACATGTGGTACGGTCAATGTGTTCGGTGAACTGTGATGGTGATGAAGTTAACTATCGCTACAAAGAAGAGCACAAAAGATTGAATAAGATGCCGATTTGAATAGACAGAAAATACGTTAATGATCTCAACAAATTACGGAGCGTTCTTAAGATTTTGAATATCGTTATAGTTTTCCATTCTGTACACATCATATCTGAAAGGAACTGCAAGCAAAGCTGAGGGATTATATTTAGTTTTACACAAGATGGGCTATTAATTACTTTGACATTTAAAGAATAATTTGTAATTTTCATATTCAGCAGACATGAGGGCTGTTAACGGACTATTTACTTGGTACAATAAAGACATCTGGAATGGCTATATTTCGGCTATTTTATCTTCTTCAGAATCTGGAAGAGTGAAACTGACGTGAGATCTACTCATCCAAACACTTTCATATTCACATAAGATAAAACTCAATACATGAATGTTAAGTGATTGAGTAATCAACATTTGTTAAATGCTCATTATTTTCATACATACCTAAGAGAATTGAGTGGTGAGCAAAAATACGGCCTAGACAGGACTCGAATCCGCATTTCATCCCTACCGGGGGCACTAAATATTTTGTTGTTTTGAGCTCTGTTAACAACTTTCTAACTCCTGGATATGGATCCGAATCAGATGAACTTAAGATATTATGCTCAGCATTGTACGGTTCAAAGAATATACAACCAACATGTGCCTACCTGAAGGACCGTAGGCATGCATTATTTTGGGTTTTTGTAAGTTTTGCTTGCCCACGAGTGCGAAAGAAGATCGTACATAATTTTTTTGTTCATTACGCTAAGAACTAAGTTTTAATCCATTGTCCCTTCTCAAGAGAAATTTTTTAAAATTTTTGCTCCATAGTCAGTACTTCCTACTGATTTTATCATTATTCGCTGGCAATTGTTGGTAAAGAGTTGCTTGTTATAATTTTGAAAGGGCTAGATTTGTTATTTACATGAGTATATTTTACATCAGCGTACCACTCTTCATTTAGATCGTGAGTTTATTGATTAGGAAACAGGAATTTTGGGATATCGATTATACTGGATACTTCATCAAATTTCGTTGTAAAAACAGTGGAAACATAAATAGGAACTTGAAAAAAACAGAAGTGCCAAAAACGGAAAACAAACATCTGCTATGGATCCGCTTTGCTGTGAGATATTGTCACGGCTTCGTTTACGTAAGTAGTAAATGGGATACACAGAAGTTCCGTTTGAGTCCAAGCGCTCTCAGAATTTTGCGAATACCAGCCTTGCGCCGCTTTCAAGCTCAGTCAGATCGGAGAGACTATCAAATATGCGAATTGAAGATAAACAGGGAAGAAGTATCATTGATTTTCTCAGCACTATCCATTGGTATTGAATTTTGTTAGAATTTTTCAAAAAAAAAAACGACAAGCTATACAAGGAATAAGTGTTGAATTTTAATGACGTTTCGTACTATGCTGATGTGTTTAACATTCTCAATAAGACATCTACCCTGTTCACATATTCAACAACTTTCCTGAGCAATTTTATTGATGAAATTAATTTCATATCTACTCAGAGCCATATGGACAGCGTAGTGCTCAAAGGCACTCCGCAATATGCACTAAAATAGCTACGGTGCTACGAAGGAAGTCGAAGATATAGCAAATCCCTAAGAATGGAATCGGTGTCAATATCGTAGTCTTTCATCCTGTATTCATTCATAACACTTTGCGATATTTATCAAAGATTTAACTACGAGATAGCATTCTCTTCTGAACTTTGTTGAAACCAACAAGCACAGGCTATTCTCTGATCATTTATGGAATCCAATTCTGACTTCATTCTTTGCGTAATTCCCCTTTTCCTCCTCATGCTTTTTTATTTCTTCTATTCTTTCATCTGGATTTGAAGCGGGATTTCTGTATTGATAAAGGATCACTTTGATATCAGGCAATGAAAATACGGTCGTCATTTCCAAAAAATGATTCTTTTGACCGAGTCAATTCGGTTGTGACGCTTAAAGCTCGTATTACTTTCATCGCAAAAATTGAATAAATGACCAAAGACTTGTTTTCTAACTCGATGAAGAAAAAAAAATACTGAAAGAACACTTTTCGGTTATGCAGCTGTAGCTCGATGATATTATTCGCGATTGGTTGATTGAGCAACTAACTTTAAAAAAATTTGGAAGAAGTAGAAAAAAAGGTTTCGGTTAAGGTTAAAATAAGGATTTATAAACATAATCTGTCATTTTTTCCGAGTGTCTTTTGATGCAACGGTTTTCTTCATTTGATTATACAAAGTAGGAGAATTCATGAATTGGATTTCGTGAGATCTTCCTACGTTACACAACTTTGGCATTTCAGAATTTCGTTCCAGCACAGATTAAAGTCATTTATAGTCTTTTGTGGATCACAATTCATGAATTCTCGATTCTTGCTTAGGGTCAGCAACGTCCTTGTGTTGGTGTATGGTATGTTTGTGCTACGGGAAACCACCGAGTGTCTAAGCGATTCACAAGACATGAAAATGAGGTCAGTAGTAACGCATCCCCACCACTGCAAACGCACTGTAACGTATTTGGAGCACTTCAACACTTTATTTTCCAACTTCTATTTCCTCGTATGACCTTCTTTATAGTTAGCAATACCTTCTCTCTAGCGCAAGTGTTGATCGTTTGAAAGTTCTGATCGTGACGTCTCATCCAGGAGCAGCCCTTTTAATCTACAAAAGTCTCAGCGTAGATTGCTTTTAAGCAATTTTAATTAAAAAGATAAACTATACATCCAAGAACAGTGAGTGGTGTGCAAAACATTTGGTTTTAGGCGGGAGTTGAACTCATCTGGGACCGAATGTTTGCATATCACTTAGTAAACATGAATGTAAACTTAGTGATTTTAGCCATCAATATACCCGTATAATATTATAAACTCTATCATGCTAATATCATATCACTATCAGCGCAACTGTGGTTTATATGCACACGCGTATCAAAGGCTAAGAAGAAGGGCTTCGCGAGGTTCGCGGGATAACATTCAAAAATTTGATGGCTTGAGTGACCGAGTGGAGAAAGTGAATGCAACGTTAAACTGCAACGTCTAACATCCTGTCTTTATGTTCTCAGGGAATCTAGAATGGAGTTGGAAATTTTCTTTTGCTAGTCGAGTTAATGATATGTCCATGTCACAAGAGAGCCAGGCTACTTATCCATGGTTACTCTCTCTTTAATAACATCAAAAATAGGGATCTTCATATACAAAGTATGGCGCTGATTAGTGCAATCCGGCGAAGAAAAGAAAAAATATCTACTGTATTGATTAAGTTCTCGCCGACGTTCATTAATTTGACATATGTTTCAGAAATTGCGGTTATTATTATTTCTTGGAAACTGATGGATAATACGATTATCATGTTGTAAGCGTTGCGGGTAAACTGAAAACTTTGAGCTTACAAGTTTCCTTGTGCTGTCGCTAAGTGGTAAATGTTTGTTGCAGATATTCTCGTGTCAGCTTTGCTGTCACACACATGCGGTGTTCTTAGAGATTGTTATTAACTATCTTGAATAAAATATGTCATATACAGGCATCTCTTTGCTAAAATATCTTACAGTACTCACATTTCGCCTTTATTGAAAACTTATTCGGTTTGTTTTTCAGTTTAATGTCGGCATAAAGAATGAGGGAGAAGACTTATGGCATTGACCAACTCATTAGCTGAACGACCTGCATTTGATTTCATTTATGTCATATTAGGGTTATGGAACGCTTATCTGTCCTATACATAGCTCTCCGTAACCTAGCACTGTATCGAATCAAAGTTTTTCGGAAACAACTCTGTAACTCATTTGCTGACGCCGTCTTGTGGAGCGCTCAGTTTGCCTGGGTAAGGGATCGAATCAACGACTAGGTGGG
This sequence comes from Parelaphostrongylus tenuis, assembly GCA_019055375.1. Lineage (NCBI taxonomy): Eukaryota > Metazoa > Nematoda > Chromadorea > Rhabditida > Metastrongylidae > Parelaphostrongylus > Parelaphostrongylus tenuis. Next base: position 33,059 of record JAHQIW010006847.1, on the reverse strand, counting down.
TTAGTAAAGCACATCCACTATGTTCCTTAAGTCAGTAAGATCATGCTACGACAGCTGTTGAATGTCTTAGAATGTTCAACACTACTGACTTTTTATGTAAGATATTCGAATATTCCATCCTAAAAAGTCAAATTGTGTAAAAATCGACACATGGACTGCTGAGACAAAAAGTCCCCATCCATTAGAGTAAATTGAACATGACCAAACGTCCATATTTCAATCATGAAGTATCAAATTTTATGTTATTTTGGATTATTTTAAAAAAGTTCTTAGTGTCGACCAATCAGACGACGGCCTAAATCACTGCATACTAGAATTCATCTCGCTTGTCTTGTTTACCCACTTCATTCGTTTCATTTCGTGTTCCTTTTGATATCCGCTAATTGATAAATTTCGTCGCTTTGTAAATCTCACCATGGCTCACCGTCCTTATCTTGATCACGCTCAGATTTGCAAATCATTTATTCGATATCTACTGTCAGTTGTCAAATCCGACTCTATCTTTGCGGGGAGTGAGATGTTTATAAGAACAAATATAGGAAATTTCTCCTAACCATATGAAATACCTGTTGTCTATTGCAACTACCTGAGGTAACCTTAGCAGGTACCTTGAAATTGGGAGAAATGACATACAGCAATCCCAACGCAAGGCAAGATGAGACAGATTTCTAGAATGTCCCCGACGGGCTATGAAATGAATATATGAAATACTGGAGCCGACATTGCACACTAACAATGGCCATCCAAAGACCCAACTAATTCCTGTCAAGATTTGCAGGACATTCTTGAAAACTGCTCATACAGAAATACGTCATATTTCTTTCTTCATTCGATTGCTTTTATAGATCTCGCTCAAAAACATTAATAATCTGGTACTATAATAACGTTTCTAAATGTGGCGCAGTGCTTAGAGGTGTCCTGCGTCACACACGAGGTCAATGGTTCGATCTTGCGCTCATGACCCACCAAGCCATCCATTCTTCCGGATCGGAGAATTTGTACTAGATCGGTCTCAGACTTGTCTGGGAGAATAAGGAGCACTGACTCGGTTCACCGACAGGCCATTGCGAGTCATTGTAGAGGCCAGATTTGCATTCAATCACCTCAAACGAAGTTAAGAAGACGAATACATGGCGCATCTCTCAGAAATTGATCAAAGCCGTGAGCTTCATCCTTTATCCTTTTTATGACAACATGTTTTATCTTATGAAATACCTTATGATGTGGACGCCTTCGACGTCCACAATATTTCGGGAAGTATCATGCGCTCGGTCACACTCATAGCAACAGAAAAGTGATTGAAGGCATCCATAATCTGACTTACTAGCGTACGATTGATCGAGTTAGTGTTGTTGTTCTCTCAGAAAGCTCGATTCTAATTTATTCTTATGCAATAGATCAAACTGACTGGGTATTTATCATGGGACAGCTGACCAATACGTCGTACGCGCCAGAAATGCTATGTGTTATATTTGTATATAAGATTTTTATGTACCGCTTTATTGGCCCTTGCAAGGGAGCTATGAATAATTTTCAATGCGTGGAACGAAAGAAGGAGATAGTAAATGGAGGTGATGAAAAACTTTTCCTTTCGTACTAATCAATCATATGACGATGATGGTTGGCTTCTTGCTTATGTCGTCTGTATACTCATCTGCTTCTATCTCAAACACGTTCTGTCGACCGTCGAGCCGATAGCGCACATCGATGAAGATGAGCATCGTTTAGTTAAAGCACAGATCACCCAACCATTCACACGTCACTTATACAAACGAGTGGAATTCGTAAAGGTGAGTTCATTAGTTCTCTATGCAGTTGTTCAAATCGATCACATAGATGACACTCTAAGATTTGTCCACGACAATTTCAAGATTTTAGGCTGCAAGGCTGCTCTAGGAAGCTAAACTCGTTGTCGAATTTGGCTTACATGAATTTCCTTCTTGACCTCTGGCTTGAATCTTGAATTATTTGACCTTTATAACTTTCCTTTTACTTATTGTGAATCATTCTAAGCCAGTGCAAAATATCACTGTCTAGTTAGATTGCTTAGTATGAATTTGAACCTCCTAGACACTGTAAACATGATATTAAGTAATTTCTAAAGTTACGACTAGTTTCAACTGCAGAAGAAATTGGCACCAGTCATCTAGGCATGGAGGTGCCTGTATAGTTTTAATGAGATCACGTTATTCTCAACGGGATATAGATGACAAAAGTATTCGTACTCGGATGTTATTAATTATTGATCCGTGACTGGAGAATTTATGAGCATGTGATAATCCTAGTACTTCTTTCCATTAATGATGTCATACTTATGCTTTTATTTATCACCCACGTAAGTAGTCGAAATCATGGATGATGCAGGCAATCAGCTGCTGCTTGAGAATATGAGAGCTGACTATATCTGTGAGCACAGCTGTCTTCCGTGAAAACGAATAGACTGTCAATCCATAGATCTTTTTTTGAGAGACCCATCGATGTTGTCATTTCGACTCTCACCACGTCGATCCCGGTGTTTTTCTCAGTCACTTTTCGCCTCCAGTCGTCATTATATGATAAGCTCCCAATCACATCAATGATAGCAAGTATTCTTTCAGCTACGAAATTTGAAGTAAGAAAATTGCCAGAATGAGAGATGTGTGCTCGTTTAATAGCGTTTGTCGTTTCATCCTCGTCGTCTCAAACAATCGTCATTCAGTTTGAGAGTCGCTTCTAATTATGATGTCATTAATTATTAAAAAGCACGTTCTTTAATAACGCGGCTCTAAGGAAGATAGATGAGGTTGATGATGATGAGCTTAGATAAATAACGAGGTATACGGTAGACGATAGGTGATGATGACACTGCCGATAAAGGCCAACTCCGACATTGAGAAGAGGTGTCGTCGAAGTTAACATAGTTTTTGGAATAAAACGACCTAGAAATCTCAGTTATACATTACATTTAGGATGAAATACCAATCTAAACACCCCTCTCTTTAAAGTATCTTTATAGATAAAAACTACAGCAAAAAAGAACTCACTTTGCATAAAAAAGTGTTCATCCACACTTTTATGATCTTCTCTCGTTTCGCATCGTTTTGTCACTTTCGCAGCATTCTTTTGACTTTTTGAAAGTTTGTTTTGTTGTATTTAAACAGGTGTGTTCAAAATCGTTATGATTTCTGATCATTTTTTTTAGCTTTATGAAAATGTTCAACTCGCAGTTCCTAGAATTGTCGACAAGCTTTTTGCGCTCAATCCCTTTCTTAACTTCATGCCTAAATATTTGTAGCGAGCTTCGGAAAGGCTCTCTAAATGATCCGTGGCTCCTTAGCTATCTTCGTGGTAGGTGACAACGAATTCCATCGTCTATCATGTCAGTCTGAAGCTCATCATTTTATCACTCATTATGAGTATATACCAACCAATAAGTGTCCTAACTACATGGTGACCCTCTCTTGAATAATACTTCAGTATCTCGTCTTACATCGGCAATTTATTTCTTATTACTACCCTGTCATCGTTCTCTATCACTTCCGAATTAGATAATTACCTCGCAAAAGTACCTAACACTTCACGCTGATAGCCTTCAATATTGAAAGAACCCCGCACCTCTTAATATTTGTATCCGAAGAGAGAGTTACACGTCTGGGAAATCATAGCCGCCATCGGGATTTTCCTTCTTAACTCGTTCGCAATTTCCACAACAATACAATAGTTCCTCTCTCCATTATGTACTGTAGCCGTCGGCTTGCTGTGTAGTTCCGTCAGCCGGGGTAATGTAGTACCTGCCCGTAAATGAAGAGACGCCGACCCACTACTGTAATTAGCATGAAGACGATCATACTCATGAGTCGTTCGACAACTCCCTTGATAAGTGTCTGCTTTACATGATCCCTCATCAAGTGGTCATTGAATCTATTCGCTATAGATAGTTCTCAACTAAGCACTTTGAACTAACCGCACTATGACTACTGGGAGGAGTTATGGATTCCCACCAATTTTTTTGTCTTAGTAATTCTCAGAAAAAACTCCAGTTTTTGATATTTTGATTTGTTTGATACAGATCCTCAAAATTATGTGTGATTTTAATCAATTGCTATTTTAACATCTTTCCATGCAAAAAATATCACTTGCATCTATTTTCACAGAAAATAACTTCTACATTCTAGCAGGAGAAAATGGCATTTTTCAAAATTCGAACACAACTTATATTATTTGAGAAAAGAGCCTGTGAGTAAGATTCGATGGAAGACGGTCTCGCTGAGCCTGACAAAGATTACTTTGCCTTATAGTATAGTTTCTCATCGTCATACATTCCGCACAGAAGATGATCACCCAAAGAAAATATCATGTACTTCAATGTCAAGCCGACTCGCAATGAATTACTTAGCGCTTATTGTTGTGTCTGGCAAACGGCGTTGTCTGAATGTGCCCTTCCTATGTGCAGTGGCTCCAGGTGAATCTCTGATGAATGATTCCAGGTGTTTAGCTGTTTATCTTTATTGAGCTATTCACGTCTGTGGTGTGAAAATTTGCTTAGCTTGATGACTTACCGTATTCAATTTCGAGAAGTAAACTGTAGACGTGAATGCAGTGTGGTAGGAGTATAACGAAATGGCAATTCCTGGCCACAATTTGTTATATAGTTGGAGAGTTCTTCTTAACTGATAATGATGGTTTCAGACTTCCTAGTGTTGGACTCGCAGTACGTTCACAGCGCTTATTTCTGAAAAAGAAGAAAACTGCTGGAACAGAAAAACATTGGTTTATGTGTGAGATTTCCAGAGTTTTTTCTTCTGATTTGATTCTTTATGTTCTAGAGAGCAATATAAAAAATATGGACTACAATGCTGGCATTTTTGTCCTTCTATTGATCATGAAGAGTGCATGTGGCGCAGTGGTTGGAAGTGCTCTGAGTCGCACACGAGGTCTGTGCTTCGACCTCGCGCTTTTGGCTCACCAAGCTATCCATCCCTCCTGGCTTGGTAAATTGATACCAGACTGGTCTTAGACTCATCTGGGAGGATAAGCAGCACTGACTCGGCTCAGGGGAGGCCACTGCGAGTCATTGTTAAGGTCAAATATGCGTTCAATCACCTCAAACGAAGTTAAAATCGAAAACGAGTGCATGGCGTATTTCTCAGAGATTGATCAACGCCAAAAGCTTTATCCCTTTATTCTTTATTGATTATGAAATAAAAGTGATATGGCTCCAGTTATTATCTAGGATTGGCATTGCACGACCCCATTGGTTATTTGTTGAAAGAGTTTAGTTCATTCATACCGAAATGGCGACGCTCAGTTTATAGAACTGCAACCGTATCCGTTGTAATTGCGCGGGATTTGAGATCGTCTGAGGCGTTAACAAATCTCCTTCGACACCATGTAATTATGATGTGATCGTCGTCGTCGTCTTCGTCGTTGTCGTACTAGTTCGCCGTCCAAGTCAAGGCCGTACACAGCTTGCTTATTGTAGTCGTTGATACGATAATAGTAGTATGGTCTGTCATTTTGTGAATCCGCCAAAAACAATGTGTATATGAATGACGTTGGTGGATGAGCGGGCTTTTTGAACGCATTTTGGCTCGACGCCAAATTTTTCAGCTCACTGACGTTGGATGCGGTGGATGAGCCCTTGGCGATAATCACCATCAACTTAGTTTAGTTTCTCGCCTTCGATTCTGTGATAAGCCTGTTAGTTTAGTTCCAGTAGGTTACTTTAAAGTAACCCTTGATATCTTAGATTTCCACCTCCTGAATGACCTCTATACTCGAAGTGTAAGAAACCTTTTTTCTTTACCTAAAGATTTTATGCTTAACTTGCTCTATATTACTGACCTGTTTTGAAGATAAGTGTCATACCGATCAAATAACTTTTAGAATGAATTCAATAATTTGTTTCATGTAGAGTTTCAATGATCCTTACACAAGAAGACTGTTGTCCTCTATCAAAGAGCTTTAGTAATCCAAACTACTATCTCAAGTTGTATTTTTTCCAAAAAAGCGACATGATCATCATAAATCTGGCCATTTAATCATTTTGTTCAAGAATTGTCTCCGAGAATTGTCTCTTTCATATTTTTTTCTGAAGAAAAGCATGTTAGTGTAGAGTTCCTATAAGACTCTGTATTGAAGCTCATATATCTTCACGACCACTGCAGAATTTTCTGTACTCAAATCGAGGGAAAAGTTTTAATTCCGGCTTCTCATTGTTTCCAATAATTTCTAAAAATGCAAAATTTCTGCTGATGAATAGAATTATTTCAGCAATAACGGTCGAAAAAATTGTGATAGAACTAATAAAAAATTGTTATTGAATTTCTGACCTCGTGAAATTCCCAGTGTCCAAAACTACTTACATAATTCTTATTTATTTTAGCTGAAATCGACCAGAGTTGAAATACTTCAAAATCTTTCATATCATAATGTTTCAATATCGTCAATTATAGGATCCTGAATGGAAGGATGTAGAAAGGTTATTGTACGGCTACTGAGTACGGTAGCCGTTCTTGTATCTTAATTCTAAGATAAAGTTCCATCACAGTCTTTCACTAATGATGCGAATTGAAATTCAAGAAAAAAACTGAATTAAACATTAGCGCGGAAAGGATTATGAAGCAGCCCAATATTTATAAAGTTGTTTGGAAATAATAAAAAGGCTGACTTAGACATTAGAAAGATCTTGGGATACATTCTTTGAAACAAATACATCCATTCAGTTAGATAAATCCACTCAGGCATACTACTAAGTCCGCAAATTTTTTTTTCATTGAATGCCTGATTATTGTCACAGAGCCGTGTTGGGGTACTTATAAATCATCAGCAAGTCTATGTGGTTTATAAACAAATTTTGCGTCTTGTGATGGCTACGTTCCCCTACGGAGGCATTGGTTCTTAGCAATGATTTTGTCACTTCCGGGTTTCCTATTAGAAACACTGATAACCAATACGCAAATGAAATTTTTATCGGATTACGGATAATAGATAAAAGGTGCAACTCACCTGATGGTTGGATGACTACAAGGAAAACTTACACATGTTATGCAAAACAAAAACACTCCTCAAATGATATAAGGCAAAAGCAATAGGAGTTGATAATGGCTTTCGCTTTTTCTCTGTCATATCTTTCCTATATAGAATTTATTCAAGAAATCTCTTTACTTTATCTACGTCTCCATGCCACTCGCCTATCCTCTTTCCGCCATTAGCAATTCGGTAGTTCTTGAGTTCTTCCACATCTGAGTGCCTATCCCTTGTCCAGCTTTTCCTTTGAATTTCCAGAACGTTGACTCATATGAATGTGGGTGTGGCTGTCTATGTGCATGTGTATTTGGCTTGGCGTATTCTTAATTAACGAATTGGAGTCGCTGTAGAGTTCAAATGATTTTCTCCACTCCAGACTGGGCAATAAAACTAAGTGCTTGGATGATTTCGGTGAAGACTATATGTGTTAGGTATACGTGAGTTTATGTGTGCGGTGGATAGAGGCAGGGTGAGAAGGACTTGGAAGTGAAGAATATGGTAAATTAATAGCTACTAAAGTGGCACCCACACACGCATCCTCACTCAACTAGCTGATAAATAATAAATTTCTCCTTGCCACCAGTCAATTTTACGCTCAAACGAATTCGTTGGTAACAAGTGAAGTCGACAAAACACCAATAAGTCACCATCAGCGTCTATAATTCTCAAGTTAGGTGGCTACGGTACCATTTCAGAATGTGCAACAGATATATTTGTTCTAATTAAAATATTACTGGAACGATTATGTTCACTTTATTTTGATGTTAAGAGGTGTAGAGTCAGCCGAGATATAACCTCATGCTTTGAAAATAGCGCAAATTTTGAGAGGCAAGAAGAGTACTAGGCAATCGAAGCCTAATGAGTATAATTTGAGCATTTTTCTCAAGAAGCCTGCAAAATCAACATAGGCTTTTGGCATGTCTAGAATTTCAACATTGCCTCCTGTTTATCAGATATATGGAATACAAATGATAGCCATTATTTCATCGCTGTCACTCAAACGTCTTCTTCTTATGTCGAAGCGTACAGTAAAAATTTGGCTTGCGGCCAAATTCTGTTGCGTGCATGCATCTTAAGACGGCAACCGCTACAGTAATCTCGCTACAATTACTTCATCTCAATCCATTTTCAACCTCTTGGAAACAAATCATTTTCTGCTTTATTCAAACTTTAGGTAATCAGTTATCAACCGAAGTCTCGGAAATTTTGATACTTCACTTCGTTCTTAGAAACTCTTGTTTGATGCGCTGTAGCAGCGTTAATAAAATTAAGTTTTACACTCAACACGCATCATCTGGTCTCTCGAATCACACTACGCACAACCGCTTAAATCCACCTAGAAAGGACGCGAATCTTGTCAATTATTTGGAAATTTTCTCATTATTTAGAGGAAATTTCTAGCTATTCGCATTATAATTGAAGAACAAATTCGGTTCTATCGCTTTACAGGCGTAGACTTTTTTTTTTTTTTATTACCAAATGAAGCAGTCTCAGAACATAAGCCTAAGCTTAGAAGTGTGAAACGCAATCTTCCTTTTGTTCTACAGCGCTCTATGAAGACTTTTTAAAAAAATTACCTTTAGCAATATCAATTTATGCTATCAAATAGTCACTAGAGGACCGCCAATAGATTATCTACAAGCCTAGCCGAGCAAGAAATTTTTTTCAATTTTTATTTTGGTACTACAGCGAACTAGAATATTATAGTTTTCGAGGGCTAAGCTATCGAATGATTACTAGAACTCTAAAAAAAAGTGGTAGGGGCTTTTTGCTCATAAGGTTAATTGAATTGTGATAAATGAATTGTACCGCAAACTTATAGTGTCACATTCCGCGTTCTGCAACGAACTTTGTGACTGTCTTGGGAAGTAATCGGTGATAAGCCTACTAATTGCTATCCCTACGTTCTATAATGTAAACACACGGTCTTCTGTAACTCGATCCATTCAATTCATCAATCAATGAATTGATCAGTATAGCGCAGGTGATATAAGAAACAAAAGATGGTTCAGCTGCCTGTCCTTGCAGTAGCAGGTTACCACACACACCACACACAATGGGTTTAACTGTTTTAAAGGTGTTTGTTCAAATCATCATACTCTATCCGCACAAACAAACGAAATTATCTGTCGGAATTCTCATCGATTATTTTCTTAGACATGCTGTTTTACAAAGTGACACTGTCTAGCTTTTTCATGTGCTACCACAAAAGTTCAGACATCTTGAATGAATTCAAACGCATATGGAAAATCTCCTGCAAAATGCAGTCGTTGATTCGATCCGTGCCCTGGTTTGGCAGACCCTCCATCCTTTTGTGGTCAGCGGTGGTTTAATGGTTGGGCCAGGTGAAAGCGTTAACATGATGCATCAGTAGGAATTTGTGGTTCATTTCCAAGTCAAATAAGCATTCAATTATTCCTGCAATGTCTCAAAATGGGTCAAATGCGCTGCGTACTCTTCAATAGTTTGAAATGATTGAGCATTTCATTCTCCTTTTTCTTTTAAAAAAAATTACTCGAAATACTCTCTGCAGCACTTTTTAAAATGTTCATCCGTTTATTTGTGGACTATCAGATCATAACGAAATCTAGATGAGCGGAAAGCGAATCACAGTTTTTAATTAAGTGAGTAAACGAGATTGATTTCTTGACCATTACAATTCGATGCACCACTATCATACTACTTTTGTTGATAGAATCGATAGACTCACTCTCCTGTAATAATTGAAAAATTATTTCCGCTGGAGAGGAATGTTGTTATTTGCTAGCATCTGTCAGAACAACAATAACAAATCTATTGAATAAAAAGAGTCCTTCAATAGGGATCCCCGTGAATACTGAACAGCTAAGGAGCCATGATTGGGCAGAAAATATATATGAAAAACATGAGAATTTGCACTTCCGTGTTGCTATACTCTTCATCACGATCAATTGATATCCGAAATAGTGATGACATGGCTTGATTAAAGGCTACACATATCGCCCACTCATTCAAAAATTACATTGCCATTCCGAACTAGTATCGATTCATAAAACAGCTTGAAAGACGTAAGATTTTGTGTAACGTTATTAGGACATATAACACGGCCCTGAGTTTAAAGAGATAATAGCTTGAGATCTGCAATTACTTCCGAGAACCCAGTTAGTCAGCAAATGACTTCTATCTTTTGTCATCAAAAACATATAGAGATGGATCGATTTTTTGTTGAGATGATTGGTGCCCCTCATCCAAAAATTATCTGATCCATCAGTAGTCGAAATACAGGATTAAACACGGTGCCAAACGATCCCAAATTTTTATCGAAATGTGACTAAATTCGGATAAGGAACTGATAAGTGTTTTGAGTGTGATAGATTGTATAGAAGGCTTTACTTTAGATATCCCTTTCAGGTGCGCGATTGAGAGCACAAGAGCGTTCAGATTTGATTACGACAAGCAGAACTTTCCCACTCTATTTTCCATCCAGGAATGGAAGCTCCATTCCTATTTCAGAAGATTTCACCTAGTCATCCGCTCGTGAATCTCAAACCCCGTGGGCAAGATAAGAAAGAATGATTTTTTCTTTTAAAGGGCTTTGCAAATAGAAAGACTTTCTTACAAAAGGCGCGAAATTTTCCCACTCTAAAGTGAAACCGACTGTAGCTGTGAAGAACGAGTGGAGCAAATGAAGAATACTGGTGCCAGTTTCACTTATCAAACGATAAATGAATTTGCTGATGTGGTAGGGTTTATTGCTGAGAATTTGAGTGATATCACGATTATTTTCAATTCAATTTCACCCCAACTTAGCGTATTAAATTACGATACAACCCATGGAGATCGCAATCAAATCACCTAGTCCATAAGAGTATCCTAGAAAGCTCATTGAAATTGTCATCACGTAGAGCACCGCGTTTTCGTTAGACTTTGCAAGGACAATCTTTACCTTCTCCTTTGATTGCTCTTTTCTGATTCAGACGTCGACTAATTGATGAATTTTATTGGCATTCAGCAGCACTCGGTCAATATCATTCGTACTTCGCCATAGCGCGTTACTGACGTCGAATCACTTCACAAATCACTAGATGACCTCGACGACCTTCGCGGTAAGACTTACCGTAGCCCCCGAGTGTCGGTGTCGGTCGACTAATTGTGTGTCGTCAATTCACACCAACTACCGCTCACCAAGGCGAGCGTGATTGTCTTGGCTGGCAAAACTGTTTTCTATTCAATTACCGTAATTGCTACTCGGAGCAATTGAAGGCGATCGCAGGGCGTGTAAACATCACATACTCTTCACCAGTAATCGCTAATTTGCTTGCAAGAATGTTAACGCATGTAACCGATCAAAAAATGCCCATGTGTGACGTTTACCTCATAATTTTGCACACTCCATTCCCGATATGTCTACATTGTTGGGGAGACGAAGAAGCGTTGATACTGACAAAATACTATGTGCTCCAATTTGCATTGTTTGGTCACGTTAAACGTAAAGATAGCTGTCACGTAATATCAAAGGATAAGAGTTCTGTACTTAACCCTAAAGGGCTACGTGTGCCAGCTCAGGTACACGATTGTTTAGAAGCCTTTCTCGTTGGACAAATATGTTATCTTGGACACCTGGTAATCATTCGAAAGCTTAAATCTCTGCGATTTCAAGAATATGCTTGATCTGGAAAACCTTTTTACATTCTAGCAGCAAAATAATATTGTGTTTTACACTAAATTTGATTGATTTGCTCGGCTGGAGCTCTTATATTGCTTCTTGCCAAACTCTTACTAATCATGCGATAGCCCAAATGTCGAAAATGTCAATGCTGTAATTGGTTTTCTGAAAGGATATCATAGAACGTTGTAAGAGACTAAAGAAGATTGCGTTTCGAACTCAAAGTTTTTATCGTGCAGAAAGGCTATATATGCGCGAAAAACATATGACCATGTAGAGAAAATCATGGAGTATCAGGGCAATACAAGAAACCTAGAGTTTTACCCTTCAGTTGGAGGCAAAGCCCCAATTGAGTACCGAAAGCAGCGCGTCTCTTGCAAGTTGCGCTGAGCGATCGGTCAACTGCCGTCCCGAAAGGGGTAATTCAGGCTGCGCTCATCTTTCGGCTCTTTGTCTTCCTTAAATAAATCGACTCTCTTCAGAATATACACCTATCCCAATGTTGGCAAACTCTAACTTTTCACGGAAATTCATTTCTCCACTTTGAACTGAACTTCTTCTCTTTTTGAACTTTTTGCTTATTTTCGTTCAAGGTATCAGGTGTAGCTAATTTTTTCGGATATTAACCACCTCCTAACCTGTGGTGATGTAATAGTATCGCTTAACAAAGGTCTTCATTTGCAACCAATAATCAAATTTTATATTGAATAAGAATTTAAAACACTTAATTTATACTTCTAGCATTCATTTTTGGCATTGTAAAATTCACAAATGATCACAGAACAAATTATCGCGTTCAAAAAGCAGCGGATCGGCACTGTGCTCACCATAATTACATCTTGAATCGCGGTCGTCATTCACACAGAGAGAAGGGGAGGCGGAGAGGAAGATAGGCATATAGATAGAGCTACCGTGACCGGTAAATTGAGGTATGAGGCCGGACCTCAATCATCCGTACCTTAACTGACCTCGTCGTGAATCGTTGCGCCGCTCCGTGTTCAGCACGCGTCTGCTGCGCTCGAATTAACCCGTCTGCGTTTTTTCCAGAGTATCGGTACCTCATCAAAGGCCTCCGATATGTACCGTAATCATGTATATGTGGTCAAGAGACGCACACGCAATTATCCATGATGATACATTCCCAGAGAGATTGTGAGTGGTTTGCCTGTTTGTTTTTGCAGCTCAGAAAATGCTCTCCGTCTCTGTACCGAAGCGCAACGCCACTAATTATGTTATGGTCGAGAATTATTCTTTAGTCGCATCTAGTACTGGCATTTGTATGAATTTCCTAATCATAAGTGAAATACAACGAATTGTAATACGTGAGCACATTCTTAAGTGAGAACATGGGCCAAATTCGAAACACAAGTTAAACGAAGTTGTTTCACTCCGAAAATCTGCTCATTAAGCGACTGAGCCTTTAGGAACCTTTTCAACTGCAGACTAATCTGTGGAAGATCCAGAGACCACTTCGAGGTAACGGCATAAAGCGAATTGCTCGCATCGTATAATATGGTTGTTCCCTTGGCTATCGAATGGTACTATAGCCCCTCGTCCGCATCTTTGGCGAATTTCTATTGAGCCTACTCGTCGGCCGGACGGCGGTGGATATAAGTTGAGTTAGATAATCGTACGAGTCGGTGATTACCCAGGTACTGGTTTCCTCTATCCGGCCGCCATAACGGTCGACGCAGCACATACCCACAAAAGATCTGCAACTTACAGTAATCCGGTCGGTGCTAGACGAAAAACTGGTAACGGAATGAATTATAATCACCATCGTTCGAGGTGCGTTCGACGCTATTTCGCAGCCACATCACAGAAACCACTAAAAATTCCCAGTGTTCCTGAACAACTAAACAATTATTTTGTTCAAGGGTTAAGAGGACATATATATTGAGGACAATACAGCCCTTCCACCTTAATCTCAAAACTCGAAAGAAAAAACTGAAAATCGCCAAAACATCGGTGAAGTCAAATGAACACACTGCAATGGCGTAATTAACGTTTTCCTATCTTATGCTCAATCAGAATCGTGCCGGCATTAGTATGTTTGATTTGACAGGTACTTTGGTGCTTTAGCAACATTTTCACTTCAGTAGTCGGATACCCCGAGCAGAAGCATCCAAAAGTCTTGATTACCACAGACATTTATGGGTATAGGAGGAATTTAGTACTCTTTTCTAAGACGACGACATGCTGATATTTGCCTACTCGTACTTTTACGCTTTCTCAGGAATGACGAGTCGTTTTTTATCTGTCTAAATGACCTGATAAGAAATGATCTCTTCTGAGCAGCTCAACACCAGAGATTCCCACATAATCTCGAGTTTGTTCTGCGTAATAGACTGTGTTTTTGAGATATAAAGTTTCTTGTTTTTACCACTGGACGTTTTCAAAAAGTGGAAGCAATCAGGAAGTTTTTCGGTGTTGCTTTCGTAAGCGCACTTTTTCAATGCTAGCGTCGTGTTTACCGTATACTATCTTGATATTAAGTTCCCTACAGTGACTCTATGAATGGAAACAGAAAAATTTCCGAGGTCTTTTATTATTATGGCTGTAACTGTAATTAATAATCAAACACTGAGTGGGCCTGCGTTGTTTTTTTTTCTTTTGATAAACAACAATTTACGTGGCTGCGAAACATATTATGTGCACTCTCTGTTAAATATTTTTACTGTGCGTTGGAAATCTTGAAAGCTTTTCGCATTTTTTGTTGGCAATGACATGAAGTTCTTTGCTTCAATGTCACTTTTCGTGTACAAAAGTGCCATAGTCTTACTGCGCCAGTAGGGCATCTTCAACTAAAAGATATTTACCAAGTAATGATATTGTTGTGGTCGCCTCCATTTTCTTGAAAACAAAGCATGAAATGTCATACTTTTCATCACGTACCGTATTCGATCTCCAAATTGAACTACGATTTCCTTTTCATTTGATTGAGTCTTTTAGTCTATAAGTTGTAAATGTGTTACCACAGTATAGATTTTCTCGAATCTAAAGAGAAACGTTTTATCCGGACAATTACACGTCTTATGGCAGTTAACAACTCTCCGTCACTTGTTGAATAGGTCGCTCATTCATCAATCTTCGCGCAATATCACGCTATGAAACCTGAGATGGTCACCCGAGGTCACCTGGTCTACTGTAGCCCTCTCTTTATCGAGTTCCCGTTCCTCGAATCGTCTTCTAATCACCGTTAGACGGAGACATACACGCGCAGATATACATATGCACACGTAAATGCTACCTATTCATATAGACGAGTGCACTTTTAAACACACGTATCTGCTCATGCACACACAACACGTATATATACATACATACACATGCATACACAATATAGGCAATCAAGCGAGTACAGCGAAAGAAATGAGTGAGCAAAAAAATAAGGAAAAAATTGTTCGTCGTGTTTTAAATGCGGTTCTTTGAAAGAGCTAAGCTAGACAGATTTAGATATAAGATTAAAAAACAATTATTTGTTTTGATAACATGTACACACATCGTGCATTCTAAGTTGACGTCGTTCAAAGTTTCTTATCCTAATATTCTTTTAGTTCAACTCCGACTGTTAATACTACTGATATATGATCTTGATAGTGTGATTAGAACTCCACATATTAGGTTTTTCTTCTAAAAATATTATGCCAACAAGCGATAGAACCAGCTGAATGTTATCTCATGTAGCCGAAAACTAACGAACCATGACTGATGTACATACATTTTCTAGTTGATGGCCGTAGAAAAAAAAAACGGATTCTGAACATCATTATACTGATGGCATTTTAGTGACAAGAACGTCCAAAGGGTAGTCCCTGAATTATCTCTCATTTTGACACCTTTGCTAATTCATTATTATTTAACTAAAGAAAGCAATTACCCTAAAAATTCCAGAGACAAGAGCGATTCAGTTTTTGCAAAAAAGGACGGACTAACATGCGCGCTTTTTGCTTATGAAATATTTCATCAAGAAAAGAGTACCCTACTACAACGAAAAAAAGAAAAATTATAGAAATAAGAAGAAATAGGTAAAACAAAATAGTGGAAAAAAGTGTACGCAAACTCTTTTTTAGCAAAGACCGCTCTTACTTATAAATGGCTCTTATCTATGGAATTTTAGGGTAATCAACAATACAATCACCATCATGATCAGTATTTTGCAGCCAATTGTTGAGTAAAGATTGGATTCCTTGTTCCCAAAAAGAATGAGGGTGCCGATCAGAGAAGTTGGCAAGGTCTCTTTGCAGTTGAATGTAGTCTTTCGGATTTTTCTTCCACAGATGCTGCTATAGGACGTCGGAAATGATTTTCTGAGGAGCATTGAAGGGCTATACGGTGAGTGTGGTACCGTAGCCCAGTCGAATTCCCCTTGAATTTGGAGAGCTGACTTTGTAATGTGAAGTGGTCGGTTAATTCATGAGGTATCCATCGAGACATCACTTTGCAGTAGCGTATTTCATTCTTATAACGAACGATGGTGCTGCAGCCGTAACCAAATGTCTGCTCAAGCTATTAAAACACTCTTCAACATCCCACAGGCCTTTTGGGAATAAGCCGCAATGGAATAGAAAAAATTGCATAAACGCTAGTGCGAAAAAATTTAGAGGTCAGTCCAATGCTACCAAAAATCTAGCACCGATTCATTATTTGTAATGCATACTGACTTTATTAATCGCTCATACTAGTTTCGATTAGTGAAAAATTTTGGTAACTTCTTGACGTTACCTTGACTACTGTGAACTGACGACGATAATGTCATCTCTCTCCTTGTTTAGGAATTTAATTACTACTCTAGGGACAATCATGGTGTAAACAGAATTAAGATATTCATCATTAACACATGGCATAGCCACTTCGATTTTGTCCTTTAATCGATGTCATTTAAGTGGAAATGTTACTTCTTATCGTTGGTCGTATTACCTGTAATCGTTCAACCTGTTTACGTGCTTGTGATTAAACTCTTCTACTGTCCAAGCTATCTAACCATCTATTTATCCTTATCAATGCCATCTGGCATTGATTTTGAATTCTTATCACCACAGACAAACTCATAAGGGGTCGATGTAGAAAAATGTTCTGAGTATAGTCGATGCTATCTTCCTTGCTGATTGAACCTATAACACGAAGTTTTCAAAAATAAATTTACTCGGGTTACGTTTCGGCGCGTTTCGTCTTCTCCAAAATCTATTGATCCGAGCCGATGTTCCCCAGTCGTTCGTCCTCGTGTTATGAATATAGTCTTCTAAAAGAGACAAATTGTGAAGAGTCGGATAAAATTCTCTGTTGTAGACAGTTTGAAATGTTGAAATCTAGGTGGTTTTCCTATACATCATCTAGCTTTAATGAAAAAAATTTGTAATAAAAAAATTTTCCATGAGTAACAGATATTTTCACTTGAACAAAGATGATCATCGCCTATTGGAGTGACTAGAAAACACTGTTTGAGCGATCACCTACTGTTCTGACTCAATGTTGCCAACTCGGCAGAGAAGTGATGTATGCTCGTGTAAATATGCATGTTTGGTATTTTCTTGATTAAGTCAGCTTGATCCATTCTCATCGATGATGTGTCCAAATCGTCAACTCTAAGTGTGCTTAAGATTGTTCTTTCTTTTGAGCGAATTGTGATCATTAGATTATCGCTTGCGCGTAAATGAGTGGTGGAGTCTCCTTCATTTACAATTGATGCGATTGGAGACATTCAGGTACATACACATCTTTCTTAGTGCTATAGGACTCTGACTTTCACTATCCTAGCCTCCTTGCAAAACCGTGAGAAAACGAAAATAAAATGACATCTAGAAAGCTGAGGGATTTTAAAAATTACCCATATTCACCTCACAAAGATTCCTACTGAAGTTTCACGTGTATCGAACAATTAGAAATAGTGAGCCAATGAATTGCTTGAAGCTATGAGGCATAAATATGAGTTCATAAGAGTTTTGAATAAAGCGAATTAAATTTCTGCGCCATCACACATAGGCTTAAGCTCTTCCTTCTTATTATTTGATCTGTCTGCATTTAGTTTTTGAGAACTGATCGTACCAAGTATTCTAACCTAGACTTTCTACTTGATATGAGTGTTATTCAACAGCTTTCCAAAAGAAAGCCGATGGCTGATAACTGTACCGAGACTCCGACGAAGACCGAGTGGCGAAATGTTCTTTCACTGAAGGCAGTGGGTTCCATTTCTAATCTCATGGTCTTCGTTTCACCTCCGACGTGATTCGGGCGGACACGCATCGCTGACGAAAATAATGATGCATGATGCATCTACGTGTGTATTATCTGTACGTCAATCCTCATCTCTATCGTCCTTTCGCTCTCATTCTCACCTGTCATCGTACTCGCCTTCATTTCGAATTTCTCAAATTTTGTTTCCCAGCCACGCACGAATGACACCGAGTTGGAATTTTTTATGAATATACAGATATAAAAACTCTTATCGAGCTCTAGAGCTTATTGTGATTTTTACCTCGTCTTCGTTTATCGTCTTCTCTTTTTGTACTGATCAATGCCTTACCCACGTTCACCACTCAGCGGCCAATAAAACACTAGCAGACTTGTTTATGGCTAAATTCTATCAAACCGAACTAAGTTCCTTACGTATAACCTCCTTCTGTCCTCTAACCAACGTTCTGTTTGACACAGGAACTTTATAGAAAGTGTTTCTGTACTTGAGGACATTGTTTCTTCTACCGTTTTGATAATGAAACGAAGAAAATCAATGCGACATTTAGCTAAACTTCTGCGCTTTTTCTTTCATCGCCGTTTAACATTTGACGTGGTGCTTTGACTATTCTCTAAGAAATTGAATAACAACATTTCGTCGTTTGAGAAGAGACAATAACGAGAGAAAGAGAGTAGGATTTACTGTAAAAGATTATGTATGCATATTTCTAGCTTACCAAATGTCTCACTCATACTGATGAGATTTTGGTTAGGATGATTGTTACCGAGTGATCACAGGCTGATGAATGCTTGCAAATAATCTTGAAAGAATTCCGACAAGCAAGGTCTTTTTACAGTCTTGTCACAATTTCGTTCCTGTAGTAATGGATGCTAGTCTTTGACTATTCGTTAGAGTGCAACAAAAATAATTCAATCTTTGACATAGAAATTTGCCTACGATTTCTCTCAACAAGGAAGTGAATATAGTTGCAAGACATGATAGAAGGTTCGATTCCATTCGTAGTATAGAGTTTTTTACACGTAGAGTTTTTTACAGAATAGATTTATAGAGTAGAGAACCACAAAAGCTCTAATACTGATCAGTATTCAGTACATACCTTATCTTGACAACGCCTTTCAACGGTGCTTTGCTACAGTTTTTTTCACCCTTTCAGACTATCTGTACCTCATTTTTCAATCTCAAAAAAGGGGAATTCGGTAAATCCGCAACTTGGAATCGCATCAGCAATAGACTCAGTGTGTACTGCGTGACACCTGAAACCATGGAGCTGTGCTAACTGTCTAGAGTCGTACAAATTTTATGGCATATGGAGCTTTTGACAAAATAGATTCATAGAGTAAAAAGCTTTCGTTTCGAGCATTTTCTTGAGAATACAGCTCAAATTTTGGTAAGTCAAATAGTCATTTTTGAGTCACCTATGTTATATGGTCTGTTAAGAAGGACGGCTGACTTATAGAGCCCGACACACGTGTTTCAACCTTGCAGTCTCGTCAGTCGGGCAGTTACGCTTTCTCGTCTTTTGCCAATCCTGTGTGGGTGCTTCAGTCCCACACTAAGAGTTAGCGACGACTAGTGTTTTACACTCTATGTCCAGTGAAACTATTACTAAACTCAGAGTGTTTCAACAGAACACATGACATGCGTGGCTCAAAAATAATTATTTGGCATATTGAAATTTGGCTGCGGTCTTAAGAAGACACTCAAAGCGAAAGACATGATATATAGAATATACTAGCCATAAGCAATCGAGTGTACAACACTATGTGTTCGGTGATTTTTTCACTGGAAATGGAGTGTAAGACGTTCGTCGTCGCTAACTCTTAATGTGGCAACTGGAGC
This sequence comes from Parelaphostrongylus tenuis, assembly GCA_019055375.1. Classification (NCBI taxonomy): domain Eukaryota; kingdom Metazoa; phylum Nematoda; class Chromadorea; order Rhabditida; family Metastrongylidae; genus Parelaphostrongylus; species Parelaphostrongylus tenuis. Next base: position 13,374 of record JAHQIW010006847.1, on the reverse strand, counting down.
ATCCACATAGGATTGGCATAAGACAAGAAAGGGTAACTGCCCGACTGCCGAGACTGCAAGGTGGAAACACGTGTATCGAGCTCTCTAAGTCAGCCCCTTTTTTTTAATAGATCAATTGACATGCGTGGCTAAAAAAGTATTATTTGGCAGAGTAGAAAGCGACAACAGTTTCAATACTGATAAACCTTAAATGTTAACTATAGCAGAATTCATACTTGTTCTAGTGAGTTGATCTTATCTCATTAAGTGACTTCTTCGAAATTCATTCACATAGTCTATAACTTTTTTTATCCTACTGTACCCAATTTCGATTTTCTAACGTCTTCATTTCCTTCGGATATAATTAGTATTTGATGATGTCTGTCGGTAAAGCGTTTTCTCATTTATGTAGATAATCTAAATTTCTAGCTAGCAATAAGCTTATAATTGTTTCCTGTGCTTGAGGTGTCGTAGAATGCTGAATATCTCAGCCGCATATGAGAGAGAAATCAAAGACCGTTACTGGAATAGTGGTTAGTAACCGTACTGAAGAGTGCCGTTTGACACTGTGAGACTGTCGCCGCCTAATCTGCCTCAGTATGATTAAAAAACTTATTCGAAGCCTCTTTTGAGTCTCATTAACTGTATTTCTTACGATAAAAAAGGCTTGATTCCAGAAAAGGTGATCGCGATTTTGAAGCTCACTTGGGGTTCTGAGTGTTGCTCGTATCTCGTTTGATTCAATGTCCTTCTTTTATTGTTACTGTTGTGAACTTCAATGAATTGACACTTTGAAGTCTTCATCTACTTTGTAATTATTATAGGTGATTCTTTGAAAATCTTCTATAATTGAGTTATACAATTACTCGGACACACATAAGAGAACTTTAGTTCTATGGCTTTGAGGTTTTTGATTAAAAAGAAAGTTGTTATCTACCTGATGAAAATTGGATTGAAAGCAGAGCCACGTCAATGCGTGCGTTGTTCTTCTTATGATATAGGAGAGATATAATAAGTCTGACATCCTTCGTGGTTTACTATTTCAGTATTATATGGTAACACCCTTTCTCCTCTCCCTCATATCACCCATTGGTCAGGTATGCACATCTTGTACGCAGATAAAATCCACTGAAATTATTTTGCATGAACTGGCCTTTACTACAAAGTATAGCTGACATTTCAATTGCTAAAGCTACCGAAGTGATCAAGAAGTTTTGAAATATTTCCTGGTTTTATTCCATGAGGATATTCACATACAAACTACAGAATACTGCAAGGGAAAGTAGCTTCATGGAAGGATTTTTTTATGTTTGTCTACTTAGTCAATGAGTTTATTCCCTATTGCTCAAATGGCAGCTGAGACGAAAAGTAATGAATGGGCTTAGCGCCAATTATAGCCACTTCTCATCTCGACTAAACGGCGTGCATCGGCCCTTATTCAATTCTTACCCATTTCCCAATGACGACTGGCAGTAAACCAACACATGGGACGCGTTTCTCATTACTCGAGATCGTCGTCACGGGACCATCGACCGTCGAAGGAAAGTCGTTGCCAAACACGAAAGTAACTCAACTCTATCTGAACCGAATCAAAAACCGCCCGTCCATGTTGATCCTATGTATGTGTAGTCTTTCAAAGCCATGCACAAAGTTTTTTGCTTCTAAAATGGCAAACGCAGCAGTGCAACGAGCTGAAAGGACCTTCACAGTCGCCAGAGTAGACTCAGCCAGGTTACTGGGCAGCAAGCTGCTCACAGCTCGTCAGCTGCTTTCTGTATTACTTTTATGGCTTGCTCACTATTTGCTGGACATGATGGAGAACCTTGGAAAAGAGTAATAGTTGATGATCTCGCTTGAGAGTGGTATGTGCGTCACCGTGTTTCTATGGGATTGGTTCACATGGCTAACATATTCAGTATAATGCAATACTGTAATAGTGAGTTAATACGAAATCATTCATAAAGTATTCTTTATGTGCCTTTGACAAAACAGCTGTCAGCTCAAAAATTTCATTAAACTTAGTGGCAAGCTTGTTGTACTCGTTCATAGGAGACCTTATGAGATTAAGCGGACCCAGTGGTTTAGCACGATGTGCCAAAGCGCAAAAATTTTTCGCTTAAAAATAGGAGTACAGAAATTTTTTGATTGTTTCTTTGAAGAGTACTTAACTACCTTTGAGATTGTTCTTTACAGCAGCAATGTAAGTCGTTACAGATCAGAAAATATTCTATGGCTTCCCCAAGGCTAAATAATCGCAGTCCAGGTGGCTGCTAGAGATCCGCTTATTATTTCCTCATCTTAGAGCGGGTGATCAAATCTGAGCCAATCAGTTAGTCGTTATCTCGTAGATGAAAACAAACCGCTCGAGGAGGTGCTTGGCTAGATTAATGAGCCCACCTGCACACCAATTAGGAGGTGAGGTTTTGAGGATTCGGGTCGCCAACCAAGCCGTGTGAATGAATCGGAACAGTCGGCTTGTTATATCCACCTTATGTTCAAGTGATTGAGATGTTTGTAACAAATCAGACCTCCAGCTTACGAAAGCAACGTGAAATAGAATACAGGGAACTGAGAACACTCTTCAAACAACTATTATTACTTTTTCACATACTGAAACTTTTTTCCTTACTATCTTCTATCTTCTCATCAAGTCAATTATTGACTTACTTATTCTGAGCTATATATGCAGTCTTTCAGAATAGAATAATGTTTCTAGGCGAATAGATGTGCAGATAACTCGTGCAACTCTAATAACTATAAAATTTGAATTTATATATTCAATTTTGAATTCATAAAAGTGCCTTAGGATAGGTCAAGTTCTCAGCTAGATGATTTTTTATTGTCACTGTAATAGTTATTACTAACATTTTTGGATGAATAGGCTGGTTTCTATTGAACCAGTTCCGTAGTTTAGCTAGAACTGTAAAACTCGACCACAACATCATTGCGCCTCTATTCCGCAAAACTGCTCTAGTCAGGCATCGACTTGTGTAGGGATTGTATGGGACAAGGTAAATGGAAGTGCGATCTCATTATTCCAAAGTGCATCTCACCTCTCACCTTCTGCCACTATGCACCATAGAATCGGCTCAAAGTTGGTGAAGAAGAGAACAAATAATAGCAGATGCATCTTTCGCGCTCCTGGAAACGCCAATTTGCGCATACACGTCCAAGCTGGCGCTCTGTTGCTAACTTAGACGGCCCTCACCTGCCGGAAAATGACAATTTCTCAACTCTACACATCCATACATACGCACATATCTACACACAAATACACGTATGCAGGCATGAATTGCCATATGCATGCACAAATTTACGTGGTCCCATACTGGAACACATTTATTACCCCTTTGATATCCGATTTTTCAGGTGTTCACAAGTGTGAGAAAAATATAGGTATACTGAATTTGCGACATTTAGTGAGTGTGCGTGTGTATTCTATATGCTCATAGTAAATGAATATATACACGTGTATATGGGCGAGCGTATATTGTGTATGTATATATGTGTGTCTGTGCGCGTGTATGGCCTTGTGTGTGTGGTGTGTGTGTGTGTGTGTGTATGTGTGTGTGTGTGTGTGTGTGTGTGTTGTGTGTGTGTGTGGTGTGTGGTGTGTGTGGTGTGTGTGTGTGTGTGTGTGTGTGTGTGTGTGTGTGTAGATACACGGGATGATGTGTGTGTGGCTAGTAAGGACAATCATACTTAGAACTTCATATTAGCTCAGCAGTGCAAACAAGTGGAGATGAACGTTCTTCACCATAGTCAAAGTGTCCTATAAGCGACTACACGCGTTATTCATGAAATAGCGAAAAATTTATCAGTGAAATAGATTCCTAAGAGTTGATAATTTTGATAGAAAATTCAAAAATATAAAAATACCTTTCATAGGACAGTGATCTACTGATGACTTTCTTTATCGTTTAAGTAGAAGTGACTTAGTCTTTTGAATCGCAATAATGGTTGTTGGTCGCTATTACCCGAAGATGACGTCGAGAAAATTATGTGGGCAACGATGATTCTGTAATGATGCCATATGAAGTTTTCGCCGTTGGAAATCACCCTCTAATAGTGAGTGCAACGCAGTATCTCGCACTCATCAACGTCTTTAATAAGGTCTCTCAGAATCGTTTCATCACTTAATAAGCTGACGGTGATTGCAAAACGATAGAAGGAAAATGAATGTTGATGAGTAAAATATGCTTGATGTTGATCGATCCAGCATGGATACACCGCAAATTCGATAATATTCGTAGCGTCATAAAAGTTAATGAAGTCACATTTAGAACATCTAACCACTAGAGAAGCATGCCGATGCATTTGTCAATATCTTCATCGTCCTATGCAAGTCTGAAGCCTAATGCGCATAGGGCGTAGGGTTCAAAAAAATGGGCATGTCTGTAGCTCAGCGCTTCGCTAATCACCCCCTCCACGCGCATATCTGTAGTTGAATAAATGATCAGAAATAAGGCATGTTCAATTTAAATTCTAGGATTTTAGTTCAGTCTTCTACATAATCTTTTGTATGCCAGTCTCCTAGCACGATCTAATGGTTGTTATTGGCGCAGGGATATGACCAACGATGAATAATGGTTCGATCTTCGCTGCTAAGCTGAACAAACCGTACACTCATTCTATATCGGTCGAATGGCTTAAAAATCTTTCAACAAAAAGTCAGAAAAAGTTTATCTTTTTCTCTCTTTCTCACTCTCTCTCTCCCTCTCCGCTAACACAAATATAATTATATTCGCTAAATTACAGCAACTTGCATTTCTGATTCTGATAAATTGTCGAAAGCAGTTAAAACTTCAGTGTCTAGTAAAACCCAACTCAGCTATATTCGTAATGATTGACGAGAAATTTGAAAGAATTCCGGTCCACGATGCTTTCATTGGCTTTCTTTGCATCATTGCATTCAGCATATTCATTATGGTCCATAGGGCTCCACTAGTCTAACGTAAGCACGCAAAAGACGCGTAATCTAAAGGTTCATAGCATTAATTTCTCACTGATCATTTCCTTATGGTACATTTTCTTTTCATTCGACTTGAACGATCTCTGTTTATTAGTGAGTTTATCCTTGAAATATCGATGCCTTGAAATGTGAACCTCATTGATGGGTGCCGGCATTTCAAATTATATACAAACCAGAGTAGCGTTTTGTTCCGTATAGCATTTAGATCTCAGTTTTCATCACTTGCAAAAGGTACGAAGAGAAACGTTTATCTGTGTGTATATGTGACATTACGTCTAACGCGCTCATTTCACATAAACAAATCCACGGACAGGTGAAATGATCTCAGCTACGAGGTTAGATAAACCCGAGATTCTCCGGGGCTGGTCTATTTACATTCATGGAGTCGGTAATGTGGAGTGAGCAGAACGGTTAGGCTACCCTCAGCTCATATTTACATCTTTGTACAGCACCATGCTTATGGTGCGTATAGAAAGAGTAGCAACATGAGATTCACTTTAGCGAAATGGAAGCAATGATCGTCGAGATACTAAAGTGATGCTTATAGACAAGATGGTAATTCCTACAGCAGTCAGTAGATAGACGTAGATACCACAAAGTACAGCTTACTAGCCTTGTAGCAGTGGTGTGCTAATGAACCACATCGAAATCATTCTTCGTTAAAAATAGACTTGAAGAACACACACACACACACACACACCACACACACACACACACACACACACACACAACACACACACACACACACACACACACACACACACACACACACACACACACACACAACACACACACAACACACACACACACACACACACACACACACACACACACACACACACACACACACAACACACAACACACACACACACACACACACACACACACACACACACACACACACACACACACACACACACACACACACACACACACACACACACACAACACACACACACACACACACACACACACACACACACACCACACACACACAACCACACACACACACACACACACACACACACACCCACACACACACAACACCACACACACACACACACACACACACACACACACACCACACACAACACACACACACACACACACACACACACACACACACACACACACACACACACACACACACACAACACACACACACACACACACACACACACACACACACACACCACACACACACACACAACACCACACACACAAACACACACACAACACACACACACACAACACCACACACCACACACACACACCACACACACACAACACACACACAACACACACACACACACACAACACACACAACACACACACACACACACCACACACACACACACACCACACACACACACACACACAGCACACAACACAACACACACACACACACACACACACACACACACACACCACACACACACACACACACACACACACACACACACACACACACACACTTAAGTAACGGTACCGGTCATACTGCTTTGCGTAATCTCATCCGTAATTTCATTAACTATGCATGACAACAAATGGAGAGCACTGCTCGACAAACGACTTACGTTCCATGCACAATAGAGCTCATGAACTGAACCTGTTCTAGTGCCACTGTGTCAGCGGACTCCGCATCGTGTGTAGTGTTTCGACGATGACCTTGTTCAATCGTCGTATATGACCATGGCCCGCCGTCGAATATGTACACCTGTGGTGGCAGAGGCGGCTGGATTCGACTACAAAAGGCTACCACGACAAATTGAGAGCTTTTTCGCCGTACAGCAGCATTTCGGTCGAGAAAGACAGCACAGAGAAACACATAAAGAAGCCGACGCAGTAATTGTCAGTACAATTAGATGGAAGAAGCATTGAAAATTCAGAAACACGTTGAAATTCTCTAGCAACCACGCTGGTTTTTCTACAATGATGACAAAACGACAATAGGAGTTTATCCTTGTTCTCAAACGTCATAGTGACGGTATGTTAAGCTAAACCTATTCGCAACAATCAATAAGTCATCGCCAAGTAAAAAGGCCCGTACTAGCAGCACGACTTTTCATCGAAGTAATCACCATTTGAACTTTCTCTCGTGTGCTACAGATAACTAAAGCAACTTGTAACTCTATGGAAGCAAATAATTAACTTTGTCATAGTATTTATCAATGTTTCGATACATCATCTCTTTAACTTCAGTGAAACACTATGTACACTATTCACTGAGCGTTTTGATCGATAAAACTACTCTCAAAGTGAAGCTTCAAGAAAAACAAACTTCTGTAAGAATCACAAGTTCATAAATGCATGGTGTATGAGCCAAGCAAGAGAGAATGTCAAGAGTTGAGAACTGACTTGGTAAATTTTGAGAAAAAATGTGCTAAGATGTCCTTAGAGTGAAAATCCCACGCATGTAGCAGTGGAATGATTCTGTTCTCTGTAAAATACAATAATGTCAATTTTCAAAATGAGACGTAGACAGACTGATATTGCAATTAAAATTTAAGCACCTTCTGAGCTATAGGAAATAAAAGTGATATTGTGAGGTGTTCAAACTGGAACAGTGTGAAGTCAACTGGGCAGTATGGGGCGTTGTGAAACGTCGATTTGTCAGTGTGGTTATGTTGATGAAACAAGCATGGCCATCGTGCCGACAACTATCGACTATCCGCACATCCACTTCAATGTCAGTATAAATCACTCCTTCACATTTTGTTAGAAGTTACCGATTACTGAGCCTAATATAAGTAAATTTCTCCTTTCAATCATTGAATGCAGTCGTTATGTCGTATTCATGCTTTTTGTGGGGAAATTAATCCTTAACTTTGTACGCCTTAAGCTGTTTCCACCGGGAAACTGTTAGAATCTGTCTGTACTGTCAGAATCACACTGTCAGAATCACCATTATTTGATACCGTAAGATACAACGCTGTGTATTCAGTGGCTGCAGCATCCATATCCGTGTACTTCAGCTATTAATATGCTATTTGAGACCTGAAGTGCTGATTAAGGTGCTAATCTAAGCACGATATTAGCTGAGGTACACGTTCGTAATTACCATAGCCCGTTGCGCAATCGAAGAAACCGAGACGCTGATACGTCGGCTGTCGTCAAGAAGTCCGCTCTTATTGGTTGAGACGTCACGCCCACCACCATCACACTCCGCCCACCTTGTGGCGACGCTCCAATGAAGGAGTGGAGTGTCTGCCAGTGGGGACGGCCGGCGCGATTCTTTCCAGAATTTTCTCTGTTCCTTACATGACGATACACCATCCCTCCTTTAGGTTTTCTTATTTTATCCACTTCGATAGCTTCTCTTCAGTCTTCTTTCTTAATGACAAGAAGGGTTTCTTAAATGACATGTTGGTCTATGCGATAAACCCACTATTTTTTCACTCATATATATAAACTGACTAAAAATCATGACTTAAATGCCCAATCGCCTCCTACACTACAGACTAATCAAACTTTAAACGGAAACTATCGAACTACTTTTAGAGTATCTATAAATCTGTTTTTAGTAGCACCCAAAAGAGCGTAGTAGATATTTTCATTCATTCTGCGAGATAATTTCTGCTTTGACAAGTATTTAGCATCTTTTTTTAATCTGAAAGAAGTGATTTAGAAATTTTTCTTGAGATACCACTGCTGTAGTTACTCATTCTTTCTATTTCTAATATTGCAGTCATTTCAAAACATGAGTTGATTCGTAAATCGTGCAAACTTTCTATAGAAAATCGTCATCATCACGCACCAATTCTTTGATGCTTTATTACTTTGTGGTTGTGGATATTCCTCTTAAACATAACGATCTTCCATTAGGCAAATGGTATTTCTGAATAGTATCACACTTTATCTCTGTAGTAGTTTAAGAAGCAAGAATTAACGCTCCAAGAAATCATAACTTTTGTTAACTTCGACACATTCTAAAATAAGAACACATCCAAGAAAGCTGAAACCCTTAGGCATTACGGTCGTCGACAAAATGTTCGCCAATTAGTCTTGAAGATGATATGTCGCCTTGTCCTAATAAGGTGTCAAATGGGACACCTCACTCACTATACGAGCAAATGAACAAGAATCTTAGACGAATTGCCCTTCAACGTTCTAACTGAACATTCAGATCGTAATAATTCTGCTGGAATAAAAGGATTTTTACTTATCGCCTTTTTTGTGTAAGACTGTCTAGTTTCCATTCAAATCATAATGTATTCATTAGCAATCTTTTCTTACATAAACATGCAGCATTACACTGATCTTAATGAGATGTGCAAAAGTGTAATGAAATATCTGCGACCTTTTTCATCTATATCTCGCTTGTATCTGAATTCATGCGCAGTGTGTTCGATTTAAGTGCGACTCAACCTTATGACCGTGTGTGTCCCTGTAGACCTCACTTATCGATTTCAACACAACTATGGCTAAATTTCGCAAGCATGCATGACTTTTTTTGGTGGTACTACATTTTACAGTACTGGTAAGAGTTACCTATCTAGAGTGATCAAGTAATCACGACGAAGATGATCATCTCCAGGCTCGACTAGAAGTTATGATCATGTCATTGTCTTCTTTGGTAAAACTCAAAACAAAACAAAATAAAACTTGTAAATTCAATTTACATCACAAAAAACGATCTTGTAGAAATCGTGAAGTTCCGTTCCAGCTCTGCTGATTTCTTTATGGCCCATGTCCTGACTACAAAATTTGGAAAACTTGGCTAAATTTATGACCAGCTTAAGTAAAGTACGGGCAACTGCTGAGATGTGGCAAGCTGTAGCTAAGTGTATTGTAAAGAGCAAGGATAATTTGTAGGCCGACGAAAAGAAATCGAGGATATATCAGATATTTGAATCATGGACAGCTGCCACATAGCTTTTTTTTTATTCGTAGAGATGTTTCTCATTGGAAGTAATGTGTGACCGAAGGAGAGCTACTTCAGCTTTATGAGCTCAATTGTGATCTGAATATAAGAATAAAGGATAGAGGCCTCGGCACTCCCTAGTATCTCGATATGAGGTTCGTAGGATTTCAAAGATGATTGGTGCATATTTGCCTGTCCAACGATTTACGGGATATATCGATCTAACGGTTCTGCCTCTTCATGCTCACAAAAAGCTCCTAGGGTTTACTCTCGATACGGATCCGAATCAATAATTTTATGCACACCTCTGAGCAAGTTTTACCGCTGGAGTAAAAAGCTCCTTTCATCTAGAAATTTACATTTGTTAGCTTCCTCTTCAACTGTCTATCGTTCCTCCTTATTTAAGGTCTCTAAATTGTTTCCTTGATAATCATTTTTGCACTTTTGTTTATGTGTAGTAGAACGGACATGTTCAAGGTATTGCGGCTTCAATTAGACACCTGTAACGGCTTTGATCTTAGAAAAATTTGATCGTTATATGCTTGGAACGAGTCATATCATTTTATAGATAACTGTTTCAATATGTGTATCTAGCCTATTTCTCATATTTCTCATGAAAAGAGGTCCGATTGAAGGCGATTACGTTCTGCTGATGCAGTATAACAATCTCTCATACATAATCGTTAATTCACTTCTGAACAATATACAGAATTAACTTAATGTCAGAGCAACTAAAAGTAAATAATTTAGAATTCTGTCGCTTTTCTATTTGTTTTTTCCAACTCCATACCGTCCTTTTTAACCCGTACCTGATTTTACACCGCTTCTACCAACCTCCCTCCCTTCGCACCTCGCGACAACGACGACGCCTAAAGAAGCTCCGCCTCTTCCGGCGCTACAGTAATCATCCGTCGAGTCCACTTAGGAAGGTGACGGCTAATCTGAGTGGTAATGCCGTCACCTGATTCACTCCCTCAACTCAATTATTTTCAAACCGTCTATCGTTGGTGTTTTTATTCTGATTTCTTATAGAAACAATGTAGAAGAAAGGTAGGTGGCTCATAATCGTTATTTGAAAACGTTTTCTGAGAAAGACTTGTAGCATTTGACGTCGTTAAAGAACCACAATTACATTTGATGTTTTTCCTGGCATTGCGTTTTTCGAATGACGGCGAAATTTTATGGCCTAAAGAAATTCCTCCTCCATATTTTAAGCAATCTTCGTAGACATGGAATTAATTTGTGCCACAGCAAAGAATTTTTGCGCCGACATTTGTCAAGAATGCCTTTCGTATGACTCGTCTTGTACAGGTGTTTTTTACTGCCAAAGTATGTGCATAGTCGAGGCCAGTTCTGCAATAAAAAACCGTCTCATTTCAAAACGATATACATAGCACTAGAAGTAAATCATATAGATGTTCAACCTCATTACCAAATAATAACGATCATTGCAATGGAAAATCATTCTATAAAGTGTTGTTTGGCCCACTTGTTTGTTTACTTATGCTTCAATTTGCAAACTATTCTATTTGGGATTTTCCCTAATTTATAGCATTTTATTATATCTCTCTAAAGCTTTACTTTTTTTGGAATAAGAAGGGTTCTTGTTTTAGAACCAGTGTCACTAACCACATTCTGAAACGTCATTAAAGCACTGTCCTTTTCATATCTCCCTCTGGAGTTGCACTGAAAATTTCTTGAGTGTATGTCGGGATTTCTTAATTGCACTTACATTCTGTTTGATTGTTTTGACAAATTATTTACGACGCAGTGCTTTATTTGCCTGTCCAGTTTTAAGCAATGCTCAGATTTTTACAATCCCGACAATAAGCAGGAAATGAAGTGTGGATCCCTAGCTTACAAATGGCACAAGTGCTAAGTTCTCCATAAGTCACGGGAAAATTTTATGTAGAATGCGATCTGGAAGTTGTCGACAAGTTCTCGATCCCGGCGAAATCGTTGCTAATCCTCTCAACTGACTCATATGCTCCCCGTCGCCGTCGCCGTCGCCGTCGCGTCGCCGTCGTCGTCGTCGTCGTCGTCGTCGTCGTCGTCGTCGCGTAGCTGTAACGGAAATGTCGTCGTCGTTGCTGCTCCTCATGCCTCTCCCCACTTCCTCTGCTTCCCTCATCGATCTTCTTCTCATGATAATTCTTTCTGTGTGTGATGTGTGGGGTGTACGATTTCGATGTGATCGAAATTAACATACGACTCATCGTTGTGTTGTTTCGAATATTCCTGATAAGATCGCCAACGGTGATTTATGCCGTCGTTTTGTCGATCCAGCCATATTGGCTGACAGGGCGGTTGGTTGATTGATAATAATAATATTATTAACATTATATTGATACTAATGAAAAACACTACTTTCCTTTCACACTTGTCAATCATTCACATTCATTTATTTCGCATGACAATTGTTTGCTCACAAAAAATGGAGAACATTCGCCAAAAAAAACACTGGACTATTCTCTTCGTAGTTCAATGGTTTTTGCTCACGGACTTTCTGAATGTACTTTTGACAAAGACAGGATTTCGGCAAGCAGTAGTTAGAACAGCTAGATGCCCTACGTCTGGCGCGTTCTTCTATTACCACTTGATCAATTAGATTTTGTTGCGTATTAGGCGGTCAAATTATGATGGCATGAAATGATATTGAAAATTCTACATATCCATAGCAGAAAAAAATTGGCGATGTTCTCTAAATCGTTCAAGTCTTCCGCTGGAAAACTGCTCATCAACGAACAGGAATAATATCGCACAGCATGAACGACAGTGCCGCAAATATAGGCATTGTTATCCTAGAGGAACGGCTGTAACAAATCTTCTCATTTGTTGGCAGATAGCCATAGTCTGGTATCATCAATGTCTTGTGAAAATCATCTGATTAAAGAATCATTCATCGAGAGAGCCTTTGAAATGGTCCACGAATTTACTTGTTTTCGTAAAATCCTTGCGGTTGAGCCTGCTCGATAGAGTTTGTTTATAATTGAGTCCTTGGCCTCTGAAACTTTTTATATGTAACCTATTCGGTATTTCGGACAATTTCTATGAGATAAGTCGTGAAGAATAGTGACAGATCTCAGCATGGCTACTGTAGACACTGGCCGCTATATTGCGAGTTTGGGCATAATAGACCGAGGGTGGCGAGCAGTGAGCGAGTTAGCGAGAGCAATTGTAGAGAGAGTGTTCACTGGGGTTCTCCGATTGATGAATTCTAATAACGATAGCAATATGTGGTGTTAGGACGACGCTATTGTAGAGGAAACGAAGGCCGCCATTTTGGGCCGTCCCAACTCGAACTCTCCGCCCCGAATGTCACGGACACAACCTCGCTCCAATCCCCGATTACCACTAGGATCGGCTGGACGAACGGCTTGAATTCAACTGAGTGTTTTTCTCAGTGTGAAATCAGACACATTGATTCGACTGCCCGCCTCCTATTCACATTCACCATCACTTAGCCATCAACTACTAGCCATCATCACCTCGCACGTCTGTACCGGGCCACTCACGACTTCTGGAATCAATCAATAACTACTTCCCTCATTGAAGGAGT